>CM033474.1:13680800-13711885 GCA_019447015.1 Hymenochirus boettgeri
TCTATAGTTCTGTAGTTCTGTAGTTCTGTAGTTCTGTAGTTCTATAGCTCTATAGTTCTGTAGTTTTATAGTTCTATAGTTCTGTAGTTCTGTAGTAGTTCTGTAGTTCTGTAGTTCTATAGTTCTGTAGTTCTGTAGTTCTATAGTTCTGTAGTTCTATAGTTCTATAGTTCTGTAGTTCTATAGTTCTGTAGTTCTGTAGTTCTATAGTTCTGTAGTTCATAAACGAACCCATTAAAGAAAAATAGTTGGGGAAAAATAGTTTGAAAAGTTAGGATTAAATACAGATAAACAATAGTAGCAATAGTAACTTACTGTAAATGGCTCTGGGACCTGGGAAATAGTCTGGGAAACACTTACATAACTTCCCCCCATGATTGTGCAATTGTCGGGTTTCCACGGGCTACATTTGAGGGTTATTACCAATTCAAGCGTTGCCGAACGATACATTCGAGGGTTACCAAAGATCAAATATTACATTAGAGGGTTACCAAATTCGAACAACACATTAGAGGGCTACCGAAGATCGAATAGATAGATAATGAGTAGATAGATAGACAGAGATTAGATAGATAGATAGCATAGATAGATAGATAGACAGACAGACAGACAGACAGACAGACAGACAGGACCAGACAGACAGACAGATAGATAGATAGATAGAAGATGATAGATAGATATAGAGATAGATAGCTAGAACAGACAGACAGACGATAGATCGATAGACAGCAGACAGATGATAGATAGATAGCGAGATAGATAGATAGATAGATAGATAGGACAGACTGATAGAATAGCTAGATAGCAGACAGGACAGGAAGGCAGGCAGGCAGGCAGGGGCAGGCAGGCAGAACAGGACAAGACAGGACAGAACAGGACAGAAGACAGACAGACAGCTAGACAGACAGACAGACAGGAAGACAGACAGACAGAAAGACAGACAGACAGATAGAAGATAGATAGATACGATAGAGAGATTAGAAGATAGATAGATATAGATAGAAGATAGATAGATAGATAGATAAAGTAGATAACCAGCGCTTGAGAAAGGTCTGAGACAAAGGGACCACACATCGTATAGGTTTGCTGCTTAGGGAATAAAGTTAAAGGATTGTTGTGAACAAGTATGAGAGTGCTCTACTGTTACAGGTTGGAAGAATAGATAGATAGATAGATAGATAGATAGATAGCTAGCTAGATAGATTAGATAGACAGCCAGACAGATAGATCCTAGATATATAGAAGAAGAGGGATAGATGGGTAGAGAGATAGACAGACAGACAGAGAGATCATAGATAGATAGATAGATAGATAGATAGATAGATAGATAGAGATAGATAGATAGATGAGATCGATAGATGAGAGATAGATAGATAGAAGGATAGATAGATAGATAGTAGATTAGATAGATCGATAGAGTGACAGATAGATAGAGAGATAGATAGATGATTAGATAGAAGGAGATAGATAGATAGCATAGAGAGGGATTGACAGACAGACAGATAGATAGATAGATAGATGATAGATAGATAGCTAGATAGAAGATGACAGATAGAATAGAAGATAGATGATCGATTAGATAGATGATAGATAGATAGATGGATAGAGAGATAGATAGATAGATAGATGATTTGGCAGCCTAGTAGATAGAAGATAATAGATTGACAGATAGATAGCTTAGATAGATAGATAGATGATCGATAGATAGATCGATAGAAGTATTGATGAACAGATAGATAGAAATAGTTAATACCAAGTATAATTTGTTGTTTGGAGGGTTTGCTGTTGTATTTATATTGTAATACCCAGTCTGGTTTGTTTGTTTGGTAGGTGAGAGATTCTGCAGAAGGACGGAGTCAGTGACGCTGAGTTGTCGGACCATGGAGAGGGTAAATGTAGGTTTTCAGTCATCTACATAAGGTGTTTAAACCTCACTTTATAGGGGAGGAGGAGCTAGAGATACATTGAGGGAAGTCTATGGAGGGTCTATTGGGATAATTTATAAGGGGGCGGCTGGTTAATCATTTTAGAGATACTGCGCCTCGAAGTGCTCGCTAAACGGAACACCAATCGTAATCTCAATCGGTTTTTAGCGATCATACTGTACGATCGTGATTCGGGATTACGATAATGATTGCTAAATAACGAGAACGATACTCGGTCGTTTAGTTAGATATGATTCCCATACGCACACCATTGCAGTAGTTTACGTCGCATGAGTATGTCTACGACCCAAGCCGTTCAGCGTATGACAATGGCCTCAGACCATTACGTAAACGCTTTAAATATGAAGGGTTCAGATCATTCCACATATTGAGGTGAAATACTGACCATATCTAGTTCCCCCCACAGGAGCCAATTTCATGCCAATATTCCCATGAGCGACCTCCCGATGTTAGCATGTGTGGGAATTAATGGTGCCTGCAGTGATTTATGGGTCCAAATGATATTATGGACCAGATTGGCCCAGAATGGATGTCCAATCCTAGATTGTTCTGGACCGACCACTAGCATACTTCTTATAAAGACTGCTTGAAAGCAAGTGATTTGGTTAATTGTGAGGAGGAGGGACAGGGGGAATACAAGTATTATATAAATATAAAGAGTTTTAAAGGGGTCTATAGTTATCAGGAACTAGTGTCCCATGTCCCCAGACCAAGGTGGGGACCTTTCTCTTCTTTCCTATCCATAGATAATGGTGATGCAAAAAAAATACATTAGAAAAATACATTAGGATATAAAATGTGTGATCAGTGGTTATATTAATGGTGAGAACAGTAGTTAATAAATGGTGATAACAGTGGTTATATCAATGGTGAACAGTGTTAAATAATGTAGTATAGGGGGATTAATGCGGATACAGTAGTGAATAATGGGGGATTACAGTGGTATATAATGGTGATACGGGTTTAATAATGGTATAAAGTAGTAAATAATGGTGAGCTGATGATGATACAGTGGTATATAATGGTGCATACATAGTTATATAATGGTGATTTACAGTGGTTATACAATGGTGATAACAGCTGGCTATTTAATGGGTGATGCATGGTTATATAATGGTCATACAGTGTGATTACAATGGGACTACGGTGGTTAATAATGGTGATTAAAATGATAATAACAGTGTTAATACAATGATTGCTACAGTGGTGGTTATATTAATGGTGATATGGTGGTGATTACAATGGTAATACAGTGGTTAGATAATGGTGATACAAGATTAAATAGAAACAAGTGGTTATATAATTGAGGAGGTACAAGGTTGGTATATATGCGTGGATAATGGGCATAACAATACGAGAGAGTACTCTATTTATAAATACGTCCGTAGAGACACTGATGGCGTACACACATATTGTACTCTATTTATAATAACGTCCGTAGTTGACACGATGGCAGTACACACATAGTTACTTATTTATAAATACCGTTCCGTAGTGGACACTAGATAAGCAGTACACACATAGTACTCTATTTATAAATACCGTCCGAGTGACACTGATGGCAGTGTACACACATAGTACTCTATATATAAATACCGCCCGTAGTGACACTGATGCAAGATACACAATACGTACTCTATATATATAAAAATTACCGTCCGGTATGAGGGACACAGATGGCAGTACACACATAGTACTCTATTTATAAATACCGTCCGTAGTGACTGATGGCATGTACGCACATAGTACTCTATATATAAAATACCGTCCATAGTGACAATGATGGACAGTAACAACATAGTACGCATTTTTACCTCCTAGTGAACTGATGGAGTACGCACAATACCTAAACGTCCGTAGTGACACTGATGGCTAGTACGCACATAAGTACTCTATTGTAAAATACCGTCCGTAAGTGACACTGATGCAGTACCACATAGTACTTATTTATAAATACCGTCGTAGTGACACGATGGCCAGTTACACCCACATAGTACTTATTTATAAATACCGTCCGTAGTGACACATGATGGCAGTACACACAAGTTACTCTATTTATAAAAACCGTCTTATGACTGTGCAACCATAGTGACATATAAACAGTCGTAGGACACTCTGAGTACGCACATAGTACTCATTTATAAAATACCGTCCGTAGTGACCTGTGGACAGTACGCACATAGTACTATCTATATAAAATACCGTCCGTAGGACACTGCATGGCAAGTACGCACTTGTTATCTATTATAAATACGTCACGTAGTGACCACTGATGGCAGTAAGCACATAGTACTTCTATTTATAAAATAACCGGTCCGTTGTGGACCACTGATGGCAGTACGACACATAGTACTCTATTTAATACCGTCCGTAGTGACACGATGCAATACACACAGAGTACTCTATTATATAATACCGTCCGTAGTGGGACACTGATGGCCAGTACGCACATAGTACTCTATTGATAAAATACCTCCGTAGTGTACACTGATGGCAGTACGCACATAGTACTCACTGGATGGAGCAGTACGCACATAGTACTCTATTTATAAATACCGTCCGTTAGTGGACACTGGATGGCAGTACGCACATCGTACTCTATTTATAAATACCGTCACGTAGTGACACTGATGGCAGTACGCCACATAGTACTCTATTTATAAATACCGTCCGTAGTGACATGATGGCAGTAGCCCCACATAGGTACTCTATTTATAAATACAGTCCGTAGTGGACACTGATGGCAGTACGCAAAGTACTCTATATAAATACCGTCGAGGACACTGATGGCAGTACAACACAGCGTACTCTATTATAATTACCGTTCCCATAGTGAACTGATGGCAGTACACACAAGGTACTCTATATAAATACCGTCCGTAGCTGACACTGATGGCAGTACGCACATAGTACTCATATTTATAATACCGTCCGTAGGGACATGATGGCCAGTACACACAAGAGTACTTATTATAATTACGATCCATAGTGACACTGATGGCAGTACGCACAGAGTACTTATTTATAAAACCGTCCGTAGTGACACTGATGCAGTACACACATAGTACTCTATTGATAAATACTCCGTGTGACACTGATGGCAGTACGCACCAGAGTACTCTGATATATAAAATACCGTCCTGTAGTGTGGACACTGTGGCAGTACAGCACAGAGTACTCATTTTATAAATTACCGCCGTTGTGACACTGATGCAGTACACACAGTATCTCTATTTATAAAAGTCGTAGTAGTGACACTGACTGGCAAGTACGCACATAGTGACTCTATTCTATAATTACCAGTCCGTAAGTGACACTGATGGCCGTACGCACATAGTACTCTATTTATAATACCGTCCTAGTGACCTGATGGCAGACACACATAGTACTCGATTTATAAATACGTCCGTCGTATGTGACAACCGGTGGCAGTTACACAAGTACTCTATTTATAAATACCGTCCGTAGTGACACTGATGGCAGTACACACAGAGTACTCTATGATATAAATACCGTCCGTAGTGACCACTGTGGCAGTCGCACATAGTACTCTATTATAAAGTACCGTCCGTAGTGACAACTGATGGCACTACGCACATAGTACTATTTATAATGACCGTCCGTTAGTGACACTGATGGCAGTAACGCAATAGTACTTTATTTTATAAATACCGTCGTAGTGACACTGATGGCAGGGTACGCACATAGTATCTATGTATAAATACCGTCCGTAGTGACACTGATGGCAGTTACACACAAGAGTACTCATTTATAAAGTACCGTCCATAGTGGACATGATGGCAGTACGCACGAGTACTCTATTATTAAATACTGTACGTTAGTGACAATGATGGGGGCAGTAACACAATAGTACTCTATTTATAAATACGTCCCGTAAGGACATTGATCGGCAGTACGGCACATAGTACTTATTTATAAATACCGTCCAGTAGTGACACGTTTGATGGCAGTACACACATAGTACTCTATATACCATAAAATACTGTCAGTAGTGACATGATGCAGTACGACACATAGTACCTATTTAAAATACCGTCCGTAGTGAACTGGATGGCAGTAACGCACATGTACTTTATTTGAAATACCGTCCGTAGTGAACTGAGGCAGTACACACAGATTACCTATTTAAATGTACCGTCCATAGGACACTGATGGCAGTACACACAGAGTAACTATATTTATAAAATACCGTCCGGAAGTGGACACTGATTGGCGAGTACACAAGAGTACTCTATTTAGAAATACCGTCCGAAGTGACCCTGATGGCAGTACGCACATAAATACTTTATGTACAACTCCATACCAGTCATGTGATCTATCTGCTATGTCATGGATTCCCTGTGATAATAAAAACGGATTCCCACGGACCCCAAGGAATCTTCAGGAATAAATGGAACGAAGGGAAATAAAAGGTTATGTGAATATAATCCCCATGAGTTATAAGACCAGTAATATTATTACAGGGTATGACCCAAACCTGTGAGTTATTGTCCGCTGTCAGGTTACTCAGAATTAGGGAGTTTGCAAGTTTTTCCAGAGGACTTTGGATTGAGTTTACAACCAGAATCCTGCATGAAAACGTAAATTTGACTTTCAACGCCTAACAGGCTTGTGCTCCACAAAACTAAAATACAAACCAATCTCTCTGCTGGATATACAGAGACGCCTAGACAGGGCAGCACAGAGAATGAGATTCTTTATGGTGGTAAATTCTTTAGAATATATCCTGAAAGGTAATACATGAAACGTAATACAATAAAATTCTTCAGATTATTTCTGTAAGCATATGTATGCTGTGTAATACTATGACTTTATAATGTAGTGTATGCTATACTGTTTTACTGTTACTGTATACTTACGTATGACTTTATATGTAGTGTATGCGTGTACTGATACTAATTTATACTCAGTGTATAGCTGTACCTGTATACAATACTTGTATACTACTAGTGTATGCTGTACTGTATACAATTACTTTATAACTCATGTAGTGTACTGTTATTTACTAGTGTTATGCTGCTTGTACTATACTTTATACTCTTAGTGTATGCTGTACTGTGTTTGTTATAACTTTACTCATACTTTGAACTACTTATACTCTAGTGTATGCTGTACTGTTACTATACTTTGTATACCTAGTGTATGCTGTCTGTATACAATACTTTATACTCAGTGTATGCGTACTGTTTACTTATAATTTTATACTCTAGGTATGCTGTACTGTATCACAATACTTTATATCATCAGTGTATGCTGTACTGTATACATAACTTTATACTCTAGTGTATGCTGTACTGTTCTTATACTAATGAGCGTAGTTATTAATTACTCTAGTGTATGCTGTACTGTTATACAATACTTTATACTCTAGTGTATGCTGGTACGTTGTACAATACTTTATACTCTATGTATGCGTGTTACTGTGTCTTAATACCAGGTATGGTACTTTGCTATTACTCTAGGTAGCGTTGTTACTGGTATACATTATACTTTATACTTCTAGTTGTAGCTGTACTGTAGTACAATACTTAGTATACTCTAGTAGTAAGCCTTAGTGTACTGATACTGATACTTACTACTAAGTTGTGGCTGTGTACTGTATACTATTACTATACTCTAGTGTATGGCGTGTACTGTATACTATACGTTATACTCTAGTGTAGCTGTACTGTGTACTATTACCTTTATACTACTAGATCTGTGTACTGTATATCTACTTTATACTCTAGTGTAGCTGTCTTTTACCTTGTATGTTGTACTATAGATACTTATACCTAGTGGTATGCTGTTAACTGTATACTATACTTGTTATACTCTAGTGTAATGCTGTACTGTTGATACTATACTTTATACTCTAGTCGTTTGTTTACTGTATATATACTTTATACTTCTAGTGTATGCTGTTACAATGATCACTATACTTTATTACTCTAGTGTTATGTTGTACTGTATACTATACTTTTATACTCTAGTGCGATATGCTGTACTGTATTAGATCTATTATACGTCTAGTGTATAGCTGTACTGTATTACTATACTTATACTCTAGTCTTTGTTGACTGTATTATCATACTTATACTTTATGTATGCTTCAGTTAGCTTCTTATCAGATACGATACTATACTTTATACTCTAGGTATGCCTGTGTACTGTATTACTTATACTTATACTCTCAGTGTAGGCGACTGTATACGATTTACTTTATACTGTAGTGTATGTACTTACTGTACTAGTATGTTTACTTACTTAACTTTATTACTCTAGTGTATGCTGTACAGTATTACATACTTTATACTCTAGTGTATGTGTCTGTATAATATACTTTATATCTGAGTCTTGTGTACTGTAATAATACTTTTTACTCTAGTGTACTGCATGTATATACTATACTTTATACTGTTAGTGTATGCTGTAGCTTGTTACTATTACTTTATACTCTAGGTATGCTTGCTACTGTATGACTATCTCTATACTTACCACTACTACTCTAGTTATACTGTAGAATATATTACTCTAGCTTTGCACTGTATACTATTACTTTTACCTAGATGCTTCATTATATTAGACTAGTGCTATCTGTTACTGTATACTATACTGTATACTTAGTGTATGCTGTACTGTATACTATATTTTACATTACTCTACTGATACTTGTGTGTATCTGCACTGTAACTATACTTTATACTGTAGTGTATGATGTCTGACATAGCTACCTAGATGGATGTATCTACTAACTATCTTTGTATATACTATATTATACTCTAGGTGCGATATAGTTCATACTCAGTGTATGTTTTACGTATATATATTATACTCTAGTGTGTGCTTGTACGTATACTATACTTTATATCTAGGTGTATGCTGCAAACTGTCTACTAAACTTTATACTTCTAGGTGATGCGTACGTATACTATACTTATACTCTAGTGTATGCTGTACTGTATACAATACTTGTATACTTAGTGTATGCTGTACTGTTTACGTATACTGTATATCTAGTGTATGCTGTACGTATACAATCTTATTACGCTTAGTGTTGCGTACGGTTAAATTACTTTATACTCTAGTGTATGCTGTACTGTGTACTATACTTTATACTCTAGGTATGATGTACTTAAAACTACGTTATTACTCTAGGTAGCTGTACTGTTTACTATACTTTATACTCTAGTGTGATGCTTACTGTGTAACTATACTTATAATCTTATGTGGTAAGCTGTACGTATACTATACTTATACATCTAGTCTGTTGTACGTATACTATATTTTATACTCTAGGTGTAGCGTACAAATACAGACTTTAGTATACTCTAGTGTATGCGTGGACTGTATATATAATTATACTCTAGTGTATGAGTTTTACTGTAGACTATACTTTATACTGCTGTGGTAAGCGTGCTGACTGCTATTACTATACTTTATAACTCTATCTTTGTTGTGATGTATACTTACTTTATACTCTAGTGTATGCTGTAAATTAACTATACTTAATACTAGTGTATGTTGTACTGTATACGATACCTTTATACTCTAGTGTTATGCTGTATGTATACTATACTTTATACTCTAGGGTATGTCTGCACTGTATACAATACTTACTTGTAGGTATGCTGTACTGGATACTCATACCTTGATACTACTAGTGTATGCTGTACTGTATACTAATTTATACTTCTAGTTGTATGCTGACTAACGATATACATACTTATACTCTAGTCTTTTGATTGTACTGTATACTACTTTAACTTAGTTGTATGCTGTTACCAATATACTATACTTTATACTCTAGTGTATGCTTGTACTGTGTACTATCACTTGATAAGTGTAATGCTGTACTGTACTAATTACTAACTACCCATATCACACTTTATTACGTGTAGTGTATGCTGCACTGATATACATACTTTAGTACTGTAGTGTATGCTGTTACTGTATACATATACTTTCTAGCTTCTAGTGTATGCCTGTACTGTTATACTAAACTTGATATCTGTCTTTGTTAGACGTAACATTACTTTATACTCTAGTGTATGCCTGTACAATTATACTAACTTTACTAAGTGTATGTTTGTACTGTATACTATACTTATACTTAGATGTGTGCTGTACTGTATACTATACTTTATACTCTAGTGTATGCTGCAACTGTATACATAAACTTTAACTCTAGTGTATGCTGTACTGTAACTATACGTTTATACCTTAGTGTATGCTGTACGATTACAATACTTTATACTAGTGTGTATGCTGTACTGTTTACTAACTTTATACTCTAGTGTATGCTGTCACTGTATACAATCTTAGTATACTCTTATGGTGTGTTGTATACAATACTTTATACTCTTAGTGTATGCTGTACTGTGTACTATACTTTATACTCTAGTGTCGTATGTATACTTACTAGTATATGCGACTGTACATATATGTCGTGATATACTATTTACTCTAGGCTATGCTGTTACTGTGTACTATACTTTATACTTAGGTAAGCTGTACTGTATACGTTACTTATACTCTACGTCTTTGTTTGTACTGTTACATAAATATCTAGTGTATTACAATACTTACTTTAACTCTAGTGTATTGTACGTAACTATCCTTATCTGTATTACTACTACTTTATACTTAGTGTATGTGGTACTGGATACTATATTTAATTACTTGTTAGTGCGATCTTCTACTCAGGTAGCTGAGATTACTATACTTTACTGACTTCAGGTAGCTGTACTGTATACTATATTATACTCTAGTGTATGCTGTTACTGTACTAACTTATACTTGTTATGCGTTATGTATTAGCTTACAGTCTAGAGGTATACTATACTTATACCTGAGGGTAGTGCTGTATGTGTACGTATACTTTAGTACCTATAGTGTATGCTGTACTGCTTACTATACCTTTACTACTACCACTCTACTTACTTTATCTGTAGTGTATGCCTGAACGTCACTGTTGAATGATGTATGGCTACTACTATTATACTGTGTGTATGCTGTACTAATGTATACTAACTTTATACTCTAGTGTAGCTGTATCGATGATACATACTTTATACTCTAGGTATGCTGTGTACTGTGTCTCTTGATATCATGTAGGTACGTTTATTACTTATATCTAGTGTAGCCTTTACTGGTGTACTATACTTTATTACTCTTATGTTATGCTGTAACGTTATACTATACTTCCACACTACCACTACTACTACTTTATACTCTAGTGTATGTTGCACTGTATACTATAATTTATACTCTAGTGTATGCTGCTACGAGTAATATAAACAGGTTGAGTACGTGACATCTTATACTCTAGATGTATGTCTGGACGTGTAGTAATTATACCTAGTGTAGCGGACGCTTACTACTTTATCTACCTGACTATCGCTTTATATCTAGTCCCAACGTATACATTACTTGTATGCACTGCAGTGTATAGCGTATAATGTTAGTATATACTATACTTCTATTCTAGCTGTATGCTGTCGACTTACGCTAGGTTGTGACTTTATACATATTATACTCTAGTGTATGACTGTACTGTATTACAATACTTAGACTCTAGTGTATGCTGTACTGTGTACTATACTTATACTCTAGTGTATGCGTACTGTATATATACTTATACTCTAGTATGAGCTTGTACTGTCATTACTATACTTATTATCTTAGTTGTATTACTATACTTATTTATACTCTAGTGATGCGTACGTTATACTATACTTTAACTCTGTGTAGGCTTGTACTGTATACTATACTTTATACTCTAAGGTATCGTGCACTGTTTGACTAGATTGTATACTCGTAGTTGTATGCTTGTACTGTATACTATACTTTATATTAGCTATAGTGTATGTACTGTACTTAATATCTCTAGGTACGGATACTATCTTTTACCAAGTTGTATGCGTACTGTATACTATATTTAACTCTAGTCTTTGTTGTTTACTGATACATACTTTATAACTCTAGTGTATGATGTACAATATACTTACTGATTATACTCTAGGGTATGCTGTTACTGTGTACTATACTTTAGACTCTAGTGTAGCTGTTACTGTTACTATACTTTACCTCTCCACTACTACTACTGATTACTTGTAGTGTATGCTGCACTGTTATATATACTTTATTACTGTAGTAGCTTGATTTAACCTAGTGTATGCTGTACTGTATACTATTACTTATATCTAGTTATTTTGTACTGTTATACTATACTTTATACTCTAGTCTGTTGCTACTTAATTACTATACATTTATACTGCTGTATGTGAATGTATACGTATACCAGTGTATTGTATGTAACTATACTATTGACTCTAGTGTGTGCTGTTACCTGTATTACATACTTTATACTCTAGTGGTAGTGCACTGTCTACGAAAACTTAGTCTACTCTAGTGTTTATGCTGTACTGTATAACTAAACTTTATTACTTAGTGTATGCTGTACTGTATACAAATACTTTATACTCTAGTGTATGCTGTACGTGTTTACTATACTTTACTAACCTTTTCTAGTGTATTGCCTTTACTGTATACAAACTTTATAACTCTAGTGTTATGCTGTACTGTATACAATACTTTATACTCTTAGTGTATGCTGTACTGTGTAATATACGTTTATAATCTAGTGTATGCTGTACTGTATACAATACTTTTACTCTGAGTGTATGCTGTACTGTTTACTATATTTATTACTTCTAGTGGTTGGTATGTACATTAACTCTGTGTAACTGTATGATACTATACTTTATACTCTAGTCGGTCGTGTTACTTGTTGAGTCTTTGTGTTGGACTATACTTTATACTCTGTGTATGCTGTACATTAATAATACTAGGTATTTTGTTACTTTATATTAATCTAGTGTAGTAGGCTTGTTACTGATATACTATACGGTATACTCATGTGTATGCTGCACTTGTATTCGTATACTTTATTACTTAGTGTATGCATGTACTGTGCTTACTTCTTTTATACGTAGTGTAATGCTGTACTAGGTAACTAATTTATACTCTATTGTGTACTGTCATACGTACTCTACTTATGTATTACTGTATAACTTATTTAATCTAGTGTATGCGGTACTGTTAGATTACTATACTTTATACTTCTAGTGTATGCTGTACTCGTTGTACTATCCACTTTATACGTCTAGTGTATGCGTTGACTGATATACTATTACTTTACTTACTACCCACTACTACTACTTATACTGTAGTGTATGCTGCACGTTACGATACTTTACTGTAGTGTATGCTGTAATGTATACTATACCTCTTATGACCCTTAGTGTATGCTCGTACTGTATACTATACTTGTATACTTAGGTATGCTGTACTGGGTACTATAATTTATACTCTAGTAGTATTGCTGTTACGGTATACTATAACTTTATACTCTAGTGTATTGCTTGTGTACTGTGTACTATACTTATATCTAGTGTATGCTGTACTGTGATACTATACTATCTACTACACTCATACTACTACTTTTATACTCTAGTGTATGTTGCACTGTATACTTGATATTTAATCTAGTGTATGGGCTGTACTGAACTAAACTTTTATTACTCTACGGTATGTGGGCTGTACCTGTGTAATCGATTCGACTTTATACTCTAGTGTATGCTGTACTGTATGACTATACTTTACTTACTACCTCTCTTACTACTTATACTCTAGTGTATTGTTGCACTGGTATACTATAATTTATCTCTAGTGTATGCTGTACTGTATACTATACTTTGATTACTCTAGTGTATGACTGCGACGTGGTACTATACTTATACTCTAGTGTATGCTGTACGGTATACTTACTTTATACTACCATACTACTACTTTATACTCTAGTGTATGGCTTTACTGTATACGATACTAGTACTTAGTGTATGCTGTAATACGTATTACTATACTTTTATACTCTAGTGTATTGCTGTACTGTATACTTTGAATTTTTTACTAGTGTATGCATGTACTGGTATACTTAATGTATACTGTAGTGTATGCTGTACTTACTATTACTGCTGTACTGTACATTCAGACATCCCACCCTGCACTTTTCGGCTTCGGGCAGGGTGGAGAAGGGGGCCATGGGAACGCGTGTGTGAGGTTCACGTGTGTGGCGGTGACTGGGAGGAATAAAGATGCCAAAAAGTTTTGCTTTTGCCCATCTTGTCTAGTTATTGGGCTTTTTACCATTTAGCACCACCATCTGTCCGGACTGGGATATTGGATGTCGATGGACGCCTAGGAATGCATGCGCTTATTGATATATTCATATTTTGGGGTATTATATATCATTAAAAACACTAGTTGGTTGTATAGTAATGAGAATTTTAGTATCTGAATTGGTCACATGAAAAGTGACGTTTGATCTAATCATATTTTGGGTTGGATGGTTTATTCACAACACACTTACTTATATCTTGACCCAGATGTAGCAGGGGTTATTGACTTGTTGACCGCTGCAGTCTTTATGGAGGAGTATAAGAGGGTATCTTTTGGGTTTGGGAAAACTTCGAGCCATTTGTGCTTCCAATGCCATTCAGTTAGATCAATGGACTTAGATGTTTAGTTCTTGAAGACGTTTCTCTTAGTCATCCGATGGATCTCATCAATCGAAATGCTTTCTTACGGTCGAGAACGGTGTGAAACTGTGAGTGTGGTAATGGCAAGTTCATGAATAGCTTTAAAAAGAGCTGGCATAGTTCAAAACTAAAAAAATATTGAGAAGAATTACTGGTTATTAATAATTATACTTGTAGTCTGGTTGGGTACAGGGATTTATATACTATGATTGAGAATTAGTGGTAATTAATACTATACTGAGATTCTGGGTGGTAAGCGAGGGATACAGAGTAATTATTGAGAATTACTGGTATTAATAATATATACTGTAGTTCTGTTGGTTTACAGGGATGACTTATTCGTATAATTGAGAATTACTGTGGTATTAAACAATATCTGTAGTTTCTGATTAAGGGTACAGGGATACTGACACTATTAATATGAGAAATTATCTGGTAATGAAGGACTAATATTATAAGTTCGGTGGTACAGGGATGCTACTAGTAGAATGACGAATTATCTGGTATTAATAACCATACTGTAGTTCTGGTATGGTACGGAGCACTAGATTATGAATAAATTGAGAATTACGGGTATTAATGACATATACTGTAGTTCTGCGTTTGGTAAACAGGGATGCAACAGTATTATATATGAGAATTAATGGGTATATAATACATATAACGTAGATCGGGTGGTTGGACAGGGAGGCTACAGTATATAATAGAGAAATACTGGATTAATACAATACGTACGTTCTGGTTGGATACAAGGGTACTATATAATATGAGATTACTGGTATTAATACATGATACTGCCAATTTCTGGTTGGTACGGGGACATTATGTAATATTGAGAATTACGTGGTATTAATACATATGTTTTGTGGTACAGGGATGCTACGTAATAATATTGAGAATTACTGGTTATAAAAATACATTTACAGTAGGTCTGGTGGTACAGGGGATGCTAATAAGATTGAGAATTAACTGGTATAATTCATGATACGTAGTTCTGTGTTGGACAGGGGATACTACTATATATGGAGAAACTACTTTATTAATACTATACTGTAGTTCTGGTTGGTACAGGAAACTATATAATATGGAGAATTACTTGGATTAAACATACTCTGTAGTTCTGGTTGGTACAGGGATTACTTTAATATGGAGAAACTTACTGTATTAATACATATACTGTAGTTCTGGTTAGTTACAGGGATACATATAATATAAGAAAAGAATTACTGGTATTAATACATAACTGTAGTTCTGGTGTACAGGAGACTAATAGTAATATTGAGAATTCTACTGGTATTAAATATATACTGTAGTTCTGGTTGGTTACAGGGGATACTATTATACGTATTGAGATTTACTGGATTAAAACATATACGTATTATGGTTGGTACAAGTACTATATAATATTGAGAATATGGGATAAATTACATATACTGTAGTTCTGCGTTGGTACAGGGATACTATATAATATTGTGAATTATGGTATTACCGGTAATACATATACTGATGTCTGGTGTGGTACCGGGATACTATATAATATTGCGAATGTACGGTATATATACATATGACTGACAGTTCTGGTTGAGATCAGATGATACTTTTCGATTGCCGTTGTAGTCAAGGAAGGAATTTTTTCCCCTTTTTTATCTGGTTTTTTTGCCTTCCTCTGGATCAAACTTTAGGTAGGTAAAAAGGAGGGTGAAAAGGTTGGACTTGATGGGTAGGTCTTTATTCAACCAACTATGTTACAGTATACGCATGCTTAGTTGTATTCCATACTGTATGCTGTATTTATTTTTATACGTGATGCTGATGTAATTCGCACTGTATAATAGTGTTACTGTATATTACTGTTCTGTATACTGTACTTTAGTATAGGCTGTACTAACTTATACGCATGCTGTACTGTATACTGCTATTGCGTTACTGTATGCTATACTGTAGTGTATGATGTCGTATTCATCATTGTAAGCTGTACTGTATGCGTCACTGTTGTGCACTGTATGCGTACTGTATACTATATTGAAGCGTACTGTGTACTACTCTATTCTTGCACTGTAACTATATGGTAAAGCTGTACTGTATACTTACTTTATGGCTGCCTGTTGTAGGCAGTCGGTATGCTGTACTGTATTACTATATTGGTAAGTTGTACTGATACTATACTGGATGCCTGATACGTATGCGTCACTGGTATGCTGCCCTGTTTGCAGCACTGTATGCTGTACTGTATTAATATGGTAAACTGTACTGTATACTAACTATATGCTGCACTGTATGATCAGTGTAGCGTCACTATGCGTATGTATATGCCCACTATATGCTGCACTGTTTGCAGCACTGTATGCTGTACTGTATACTATGTGTAAGCTGTACTGTATACTACTGTAGCGTCACTGTAGCGGTATTGTATGTGTCACTGTATGCGTCACTGTATGCTGAATGTAGTGTCACTGTATGCTGCACTGTATGACATCACTGTATGCGTTATGTATACGTGAAGTATGCTGCACTGGATGGCGCCACTGTATGCTGCACTGTATGCATCACTGTATGCTGTACTGTTGCAGCACTGTATGCTGTACTGGTTGCAGCACTGATGCTGTACTGTGCTGTAGTATAGTAAAAGATGCAACCAGATTGGACAAGCCTGTTCCATTTATTTTGGTATTAGATATAAGTGACTGTATGTAAATGTAAGGGTTGCGGAGATGAATTCTGTTTAATAATTAGCACTGACACAGTAGAGAGGAACTGAACACTATTATTTATTTCTTTATTTAAACAGGTGAATCCGGAAACAGTGGGAATGAAAGGTCAAAAGGTCAGATTTTCCTTATAAATAGGACACGGTCAGGGTAAATATACAGGTCTGTTGGGGGATATTATAAATTTACGTTTTACTGGAAAGGTCTTGATACCACTGATTTATAGATTAATAAAAGACCATGATTGTGAGACTCAATTGAACTTCCTAATGTTACTGACAGTTTAAAAAGTTAGGACCTTCCAGACTGGGGTTACCTTGACGTGGTTGGAAGGCTTCATTCATGCTGACACAGTAATGTATACTAAAACCCCTTTGTTATAAAGTATGCCAGTGTGCAGATAATGTGATATTGTATGGGGCCAGGATATGATTATTATCTTTCTATGTTGGGAAGATCAGTAGCAATCGCTAAATGTAGTTGATTTAGCCTAAGGAGTGTTCCAACAGCCTGCTATTGTGTGTGTGTATAGTTTCCAAACCTGAAAAACTTTTGGGTGTTTTTGTGGGGGGGGGGGGGGGGGGGGGGGGTCTATCACACAATTTTTGACACATGCCTGTCACAGAGACAGTGCAGAGTAGAAGTGAAACCTTAAATGCCTGTTTATCTTGAGGCTTTTTTTAAGTATATGAGAAGCTCTTTGGGCACCTTTAATATTTTGAATCTGACTGACTACCTGGTGCATTTGTAATGAACAATCCTGAGTCTTTTTCAGTCCAATACCAACTCTATCATCGTCAATAGCCAGGCCCCTGATCAAAATGATTGTCAGAGAGACAACCCTACGTGTACCTGCGGAAACCAGAAAATAGCAGGAGACCTACACATGGTACTGGAATCCCGAGTACCACCAGAGATAACTAAAGACGCAAACGCAGGCTGAGATGAAGATGCACCGTGGAGCAAAGAACCGGTAAGTGATTCCTCACGAATATTTTTATTTTTTGCGTCACAAACAATATTTATTTTTGTAAAATACAAATCTAGGGTGGATATTTGGGTAATTTGTAGAAAATACAAATATCATCTGTACACCATTCCTTCCCACCTACAGACTATGAGAGATCGCTCAATACGTGGCCAATGTGTATCTAGCCATAGACAATGAGGCCTCGGGTAATAATGGCCATTCACTGGCTCCATTTTACATTGATTTGACGTTTTACCATTGATGAATGTTGAATTGGATGTAAGTCAACCAGAGTGGTGGGTTTTAAAGAACACTAAAAGGGATCCAAAAGGCTGAAACCAAAAAGGGAACTCATTAACTCCCCACACAACTGATTACAGATAATGGGAAATACACATCCTAATAGGAGTGGAAATATATGCGGTTGATACAAACCACCATCCAAAGTTAAAACACTTGCTTTAATAATACTTAATAGTAAAACACAAGAACCTTTTCCGTGACCCTTCAAAACGTGGTCAACGGGTTTGTGCTATCGAGGAGTCGCAAGCAGCTCTAACTTTGGAACGGGGCGGCTTTCTAGGGAGGAGGAGTGATGACAAGTGGAGGCATTGGTCGGGCCATTGGAAGGTGTCGGACAGATTAAAGAGACTGGAGAGGATCAGACCGAATACCTTACCATAGGTGCAGGTTAAGATGATACCGCCCTCTTTTTCTAATCTCTGTCCCTCAGTATTTGGGCCGTTGTACTTAACCGTGCTTCCACTAATGATTTATGCTGCTACTTTCTGCATGATTTTCTAGGGTTACCCCTGGCAGTAAGATGCGCCCTATAAATTATAATTTCAGAGCTTTTCTGCTTATTAACCATCTTCCAGCTTTGCTTATTATTGCTGCATTGACTCCTGGACAATTGGCTATACATTTCTGGGGATGCCCAGAGTGTCTATTTTTATGTGCTATTATTATAGGTGGGGTAGTGTTTTATATATAGTATTATTAAAAGCAAGTGATTTAACCTATGGATGGTTGTTTTGTGTTGGGAGTTGAGTTACCTTTTGGGGTTCAGCCTTCTGACCCGTTAATGGTGTCTTATGGTGCAATATGTACCACAACACCCAATATTTTGATGTACTGACTGGTCTTTTAGGGTTATTGATGCTCCAGTATAATAGTGGTGGTTTACCTGTAAACTTCCCAGTCACATCATGGTTGTGGATATTATAATCATAATAATGAATGAATAATAATAATCCGGAGGTAGGTTGACTAATGTACGCCACCTTTAGTGGTATGAATGGGTGATATGCCATTTAGGCCAATGTTGTTTCTACCAAACAGGTTGGACTGGGGTCAGAACTGGATTGGATCATACGTCCATTGTAAGTACAATAATTGTTTGTTGCAAGCACACACTTGTAGCTGGTGTATTGCCCGGGTGCCATTCCTTTCTTCACCTCCTATAAGCAACATACAAAAATAAGGAGCATCCTGGGCTCTCAAGTAGTTTTATTCATTTCATAGTGCAAAACAAACAGGCAATCGTTTCGGTTCTACTTACTCCATTCTCAAGCCATGATATAAAATACTATTGTAAGTACAGATAGGCGTCCAGCAGAGATCTGTCTCCACACAGCTGTCTGGCTACATACTGATTCAATCTCTTTATTAAACACTAGCAGTTGTGCCCGGCATTGCTGTGTACACAGTGTGGGTATAGTATTTGTTACGTGCAGGTGTTGGTTTGGTTTTAGATGAAGAGCATGGGTAAAGAAGTGCACAGTGGGTAGTACGTCATGTATAATAGTTAATGAGTTGAAGAAGGTGACATTTTTGGGGGGTGACCACAACATCATGGTCACAAATTTGGGGGCGATGTTTGGGGATGGCAGTTATCTTTGGGAGCGTGGCCATGATGGTTGGGATCTGATTGTGACGTGATGGTTGGGGGGCGTGGGCATGGCCATGACATTTTGGGGCGTGCTGTGATGTTGGTGATGTGGTCGTACCTTTGGGGGCGTAGTCAAGGTGTGGTAGGTGACTGGTTTTTTTTCCATTGCTACAGCACATTCCAGGAAGTGCTGCTTTTATTTCATAGCATGTTCCCGTGTGTGAGAAGCCAGATGTGATGCTGTTGTTCTGTGGCCTGCTGTTAGCCCATACAGTACACTGTTGTTGTGTCCCTGAAGTGTTTAACGTGTAGGCTCGTGTCTGTGATGGTAAATTAGGGTTAGCGCACAGAGCCGGCCCTTTGTTGAGTTGCGGCGGGGCAGCGGTTTGTGCAAATGACTCACAGGACACTAACGACAACAACATACATACATACAACAAAAAACACGAGTACAGACATCATACATAACATACAACATACAAATACATACAAGCTTAACAGCGAAATACACATCAACAGCGTAAAACGACAGTACAACAACGAACAGACAAGAAGATACATCATATAACACGACATCAACATACAACAGTACAGTACAGACAACCAAAGAGATACAGCGAGTACCGACAGCGAACAGACATACATACAAAGACAACGTACAGATAGACAGAGAGATAGAGACACAACAACACTTTAGTACAGACACATAAACAACTAGACATACAGACATACAGACAAAAAACACAGTACATACACATACATATATAATAACTACATACTATATACATCTATACATACATCTATACATACATCTATACATACGTACATACAAGATTTCTACTTTATGTAGTGAATGGCCAAACTTCCTGAAGTTTGGTTCATCTCCGAACTTCAGTTAAGTTCTGTAGTTTCTGTAGTTCTGTAGTTCTATAGTTCTATAGTTCTGTAGTTCGTAGTTCTATAGTTCTATAGTTCTGTAGTTCTGTAGTTCTGTAGTTCTGTAGTTCTATAGTCTGTAGTTCGTCAGTTCTGTAGTTCTGTAGTTCTGTAGTTCTTAGTTCTATAGTTCTGTAGTTCTGTAGTTCTGTAGTTCTGTAGTTTCTATAGCCTCTATAGTTCTGTAGTTCTGTAGTTTGTAGTTCTGTAGTTCTATAGCTCTATAGTTCTGTAGTTTTAAGTTCTTATAATTCTGTAGTTCTGTAGTAAGTTCTGTAGTTCTGTAGTTCTATAGTTCATAGTTCTGTGTAGTTCTGTAGTCTGTAGTTCGTAGTTTCTATAGTTCTATAGTTCTGTAGTTCTGTAGTTCTGTATTCTTAGTTCTATAGCTCTATAGTTCTGTAGTTTATAGTCTATAGTTCTGTATTCTGTAGTTCATAGTTCTATAGTTCTTAGTTCTGTAGTTCTGTAGTTCTATAGTTTGTAGTTTTCTGGAGTTCTGAGTTTAGTTTGCTATTCTGTTCTGTAGTTCTGTAGTTTAGTTCTATAGTTCTATAGTTCTGTTCTGTAGTTCTGTAGTTCTGTCGATTCTGTAGTTCTATAGCTCTATAGTTCTGTAGTTCTGAGTTCTGTAGTTCTGTAGTTCTATAGCCTATAGTTCTGTAGTTTTATAGTTCTATAGTTCTGTAGCTTTGTTAGAGGTCTGTAGTTCTGTAGTTCTATAGTTCTGTAGTTCTGTGTTCTATAGTTCTGTAGTTCTATTAGTTCTATAGTCTGTAGTTCTTAGTTCTGTAGTTCTGTAGTTAGTCTATAGTTCTGTAGTTCTAAACGAACCCATTAAGAAAAATAGTTGGGAAAATAGTTTGAAAAGTTAGGATTAAATACAATAAACAATAGTAGCAATAGTAACTTACTGAAATGGCTTGGGACCTGGGAAATAGTCTGGGAAACACTTACATAATTCCCCCATGATTGTGCAATTGTCGGGTTTCCACGGGCTACATTTGAGGGTTTTATACCAATTCAAGCGTTGCGAACGATACATTCGAGGGTTACCAAAGATCAAATATTACATTAGAGGGTTACCAAATTCGAACAACACATTAGAGGGCTACCGAAGATCGAATGATACATTCAAGGGTTACCCAAATTCGAACAACACATTAGAGGGCTACCGAAGATCGAATGATACATTCATGGGTTACCAAATTCGAACAACACATTTGAGGGTTACCAAATTCGAACAACACATTTGAGGGTTACCGAATTCGAACAACACATTTGAGGGTTACTAGCAACTGTCAGTTATGGATTTGACAGTTGACATCACAGCCAATGACTGAATGTTAATCCCCTAGCTGCCTCTTCTGAGCATGCCCAGGCTCAGTAAAGGCTCAGTACAGGTTTCTAAATTGCTCAGTTTCCATGAGGTATCCAGAAGCATAGCAGGCATACAGTAATGAATTCATAGGACAAACTATGATATATCAACATAATGTAAAGAGGCCATTCTTTCTAAAAGATGTTCTTATGAGGGTGGAGTTGTCCTTTAATTAACCCAGTTATACCGACTACAGGTCAGGTACATAAGAAATGATTTTGCAAGACGGAAAGGATCAGTTGTAGGTTGGGTGAGAGGGCAAAACAATACATTGTGTGTGTGTGTGTGGGGGGGGGGGGGGTCATGTGCGAGTATGAAAAATGTAAATCCGGTCCCTAATACTGACCCAGTCGAATTCCATTTTTATCTTCTAGATGGAAGAAACTGTAAAGAGCTGTTGAATAAAGGGGAAGTTCTGAGTGACTGGAACCTTATATACGTGAATGGCACATGGCCCCTTCCAGTGCTGTGTGATATGCACACTGATGGAGGAGGGTGGATAGTAAGTAAACACGTTAGAGACCTGTAATGGCTCCGGCACCCAATGGGGAGTCACAATGTAAAGATTATATAAAAATCCTTCCATCGTACCTTCAAAATAAAACCTAAATCACATCTCTAGATGAAATGTGTGAGAAGTTATTGCTAGAAAGGTATAGTTATATTTACTTCCTGCTTGAATACTTCCTGTTTTCAGCCATGTGACCAGCTTATAGTCATGTGACCAGCCTCTGCATGCATTAATGGGCTCCCCTTCTTAACTTTGATTTTTTTTTTGCCCCCAGTTGCTTCTTGTTTTCCGCAGCATTAAGTCTTAACTGAGCATGCGTCTCCCCTAGGGCGAAGGGGCGGGCATATATTAGGTGATGTCACTCAACCAACTGGAAGCAGGACATGTAAACATTCACTGCAGTATAATTTCTCACAGGCTCCAGCCAGATACAGTATGTAATTGTCGGCTCATTTTAAGGAAAGACTGCAGGCTTTTACTTAACCCTAACTTTTTTGGAGACCGCAGTTGCCCTTTAAGAGTTTCTTTGGAACCTGTATGGGTGTTGGATAAAGAAATGTGTTTGCTTTATATTTATTTATTTATTTATTATTTACAGCTAAGATAGAAACTGCTGACTAAAGAAATATATTTCCTTTGCCTCTGGGGGATTGATAACTAGACAAAAAAGTGTAATTACCTACATACATACATAATGCTTGTAAAACATGGCTGTCTCCCTCTGACTCTGTCTCACCTGCTGTGCTCTCGTATAGAGGCCTAAGCTTCAGCCACACTCTACGGCCTGGAATTCAACATGGTGGTGGAGTCGGCATTCTTCTGTCTGAGCTCTGCAGTTTCAAACCAATTACTCCGTCTACACCTCTTCTTTTAACCTCTCTCAGCGGTTGTTCACAGAGACTCACCGTAATGGACACACACTTGACCTAGTCTTCTCTCGGTTATGTTCTTTATCTAACTTTTCTAACTCTCCCTTTACGCTATCCAACCACAAACTTCTCAAATTTAACCTTATTTTATCCATCCCAGCCACTACCCCAACTCCTACATTCACACATAGACAGAGACTTGCGCAACCTTGACCCCTCTTCGCTCTCCCTTCCTCTCCTACCGCTCACCAATATGGCCTCCTTCTCTGACCCCAAACTTGCTGCCTTCCACTACCACAACACTGTCTCCACCGCCCTGGACGCTGTTGCCCCCTTAACAACCTCTCACCTCAGTCGCATTAACCCGCAACCTTGGCTCACGGATCAGATTCAAAAGATGAAAATTCAGTCCCGTGTAGCTGAGCGACAATGGCGAAAAAGCAACAAGACCCACGACTTTCTTCATTTCAATAATGTTCTTCATCGGATCAGGAACGCTTTGTCTTTAGCCAAACAAAATTTCAACTCTCTGCTCTGTCCACCACCTCCTCCTCCTACACCCTGTTTATCTGCTGATGGAATTGCCTCTTATTTCATAGAAACAGTTGTTAATATAAGAACAATTCTGTCTCATCTCCACAGCCTCCAGTCCCATCTACATTTCCACCCGGCCTCCCTTCTACCAACTCCATTTCAGTTCGAAACAACTTTTCCACCATTACCGAACACAGACTTTCAAGCCTTCTCTCCATGGCCCGTCTCACCACCTGCCCCCTCGACCCCATTCCCTCCTTTCTCATTCCCCATCTCTCCGATTCCTTTACACCAGCCCTAACGTCTCTTTTTAACTTGTCCCTATCCATGGGTACTTTTCCCTCCTCATTCAAACATGCTATTGTATCCCCTATTCTCAAAAAACCTTCTCTGGATCCATCTGCCCTATCCGGTTACCAGCTCTTACTGACCCATCACAGACCGACTAGTTATAATCCACTGACAACTTAGTTACAGATACTGATCTGCTTCACCTTACAATCTGGACCTGGACACTTCTACCCCTCTTACTGACCCATCACAGACCGACTAGTAATAATCCACTGACAACTTAGTTACAGCTACTGATCTGCTTCACCTTATGTCTCATCCCCATCTCCTCTAGACTGTAAGGTAACAATCTGGACCTGGACACTCCTACCCCTCTTACTGACCCATCACAGACTGACTAGTTATAATCCACTGACAACTTAGTTACAGATACTGATCTGTCACCTTATGTCTCATCCCCATCTCCTCTAGACTGTAAGGTTACAATCTGGACCTGGACACTCCTACCCCTCTTACTGACCCATCACAGACTGACTAGTTATAATCCACTGACAACTTAGTTACAGATACTTCTCAGCCAGAAAAAGAAAGTCTAGCAGTTGTCTGGGGATGTGAACACTTCCACTTATTTTTATATGGAGCACCATTTACAATTGTTACTGATCATTTGGCTCTTATTACCATATTTGGAAATCCAAGAGCAAAAATGCCTGCTCGAATCGAAAGGTGGGGTTTACGACTACAAGGATATAACTACAAAATAATTCATCGTCCAGGAAAATATAACAATCCTGCTGATTACATTTCACGACATCCCACTACTTCAGATGAGGCCACAAAGTCTATTGCAGAAGAATATATTAACTTTGTTGCTGCACACGCTGTGCCAAAAGCACTCACATTGGACATGTTTATAGAGGCAACCAAACGGGACAAAACTCTTCTTGCATTAATACACATAATTGAAACCAACAGGTGGCATGAAATCCAGAGAGCTACCTTTCCTGATCCTGAAGTAATCATCACTGAACTAAAGGCATTTGCAGCTGTCAAAGATGAACTTTCCCTTGCTAAGGACCATCTCATTCTAAAAGGAACCAAATTAGTAGTACCTCAGGCCCTTCGCCAAACTACTGTAAATATTGCCCATGAAGGACATTGTGGCATTGTTGGCACTAAGAAACTTCTCAGAGAAAAAGTTTGGTTTCCAAACTTGGATCAAATAGTTGAAAAAACTATACAGCACTGTTCCACTTGCCAAGTAGTAACAAATTCTTCCAAACCTGAACCACTCCATATGTCTTCCTTACCCTCAACAGTTTGGGATGAAATTGCTGTGGACATTTATGGTCCTCTACCCGATGGACAATACCTACTTGTTGTTGTAGATGAATATTCAAGATATCCTGATATTTCATTCATTACATCCACATCAGCTACCACTATACTACCTGCGTTGGACAGCATATTTTCAGCATATGGCATACCCCGAGTGGTAAAGACAGACAACGGGCCACCATTTAATGGACATCTGTTTCAACAATTTGCTGCATATCTTGGATTTAAACACAGAAAAATAACTCCTTGCTGGCCACAAGCTAATGGCATTGTAGAACGGTTCATGAGTACTCTAGGTAAGAGAGTTAAGGCTGCTTATCTGGAACAAATTCCACTAAAGCAGGCATTGTACAAATTTTTACGCAATTACCGAAACACTCCTCACTCAACCACTAATGTTCCTCCTGCAAAACTTGTCTTTAACAGGCCAATTCATACACTTCTTCCAGAAATCCCTAGTGCACACAATCCACCACCTAGTGACTCTTCTATTAGAGAAACAGATTCTCAATCCAAACAGAAAATGAAACAATATGCGGACCAAAGACGTCATGCTCAGTCCTCCCATGCATGTCTAAATGATAGGGTGGTTGTTTTACAAAAGAGACATAACAAAACAACCTCTGCATACAATCCCAAGCCTTACCATGTCATAGCCAGAAAAGGTAGCATGATTACGGCACAGCGAGATGGACATAGCATAACCCGGAATGCTTCATACTTTAAGGTTCTCCCCAGTCTGAATAACATACCACAGGCACAGACAGGAGTTAGAGAGTCTCCTCAAACATTAGGAGGGCCAGTTCAATCACCTGAATGCATCCATGTACCTGCTGATACTTCAGTATCACCAAGGAGTGGTGGTCAGTCTCCGATTCACGATGAACCATGTTCAAGGAGACGATACCCCTGCCGACCACGAAAACCCCCACCAAGGCTTATTGAGGAAATATAAGCTCTTTCATAATATAAACTGATCTGTATTTTAATATGCCAGTGTTTCATTTATTTTTTCATTACTATTTGTATGTTTTGTGTTTAACCTTTAAAAAAAAAAAGAGGGATGATGTAACATCTACATGTTTAGTTAATACTGTTTCTTTAAGGCATAGAGGCAAGCTGGGAAAAAGGGGCAGTACCAGGAAGTAAGCGAGGGAATAGCATGGGATGAGAAAGTGTGATGTACCTGTTGCTCTGTTTGAATAAATCAAGTTCCCTCTACATTCCAAGTGTTTTCTTGCTCTTGAACAATATAACAAGGGAGACATAACAGCCACTATTCCCTACTTATTCTGCTTGACCTGTCTTCAGCCTTTGATACAGTGGATTACCCTTTACTGCTTCACATCTTATCCTCCCTAGGTATCCAGGATTCTTCACTCTCTTGGCTGTCCTCCTACCTCTCAGGTAGGAGATTGTGTTTCCCATTCTGGCTCCAACTCCACCTCTCTTCCCCTCCCTGCGGGGTACCGCAAGGCTCAGTACTTGGCCCTCTTCTCTTCTCCGTTTACACCTTTGGGCCACCTTGTTATCCCGGGTCCCTGACTGCCTAAATGCCATCTCTGCTTTTATGTTCTCCCGCTTCCTCAAACGCAACATGGATAAGACTGAACTTGTCATTTTCCCACCCTCTCGATCGACCCCTCTACCTAACATTACTATCCACATCAATGACATGCCAATCTCCCCAACACCTCACGTGCGATGCCTGGGAGTAACCTTTGACTCAGAACTTTCCTTTAAACACCACATTAATAACCTGTCTAACTCCTGTCGGCTACAGCTAAAAAACATCTCACGCATCCGTCCCTTCCTTTCACAGAACGCTACCAAAATTCTAGTTCATGTCCGAAAAGCATAATTTTGAAAATTTTCGAAAATACGAGAAAAACGCATAATTTCGAGGATATTTTTTATTTTAATGGGTCCGCTCGCGGATTTTCGAATTTTCGAATTTTTTCGAAAATTTGCGGATCCTCGAGTGGACCGGATTTTGCGAAGTTCGGACATCTCTATTAAACAGATACTTCCAAGGCATAACCTCTGCTCTGCTAATGATCTTCTCCTCTCATCCGCTCTAATTACCTCCTCCCACGCCCATATACAGGACTTCTCTCATGCTGCCCCTCAGCTCTGGAACTCTCTTCCTCGCTTTATACGTCACTCACCATGACTTCATATCTTCAAACGCAACCTCAAAACTCATCTCTTCAGGCAAGGTTACAATCTGGACCTGGACACTTCTACCCCTCTTACTGACCCATCACAGACCGACTAGTTATAATCCACTGACAACTTAGTTACAGATACTGATCTGTCACCTTATGTCTCATCCCCATCTCCTCTAGACTGTAAGGTTACAATCTGGACCTGGACACTTCTACCCCTCTTACTGACCTATCACAGACCGACTAGTTATAATCCACTGAAAACTTAGCTACAGCTACTGATCTGCTTCATCTTCTGTCTCATCCCCATCTCCTCTAGACCGTAAGCTCTCGGGCAGGCCCCTCCATCCTATTGTACCACAGTAATGCTGTAACTTACCACACTGAATGCTGCTGGACCAGCACTTAAATTTTTTTACACTTTGTATTACTTGGACTACCCTTGTATGTAACATGTATGTTTTCCTTATGCATTTTAATGCAACTGTACAGCGCCACAGAAGATGTTGGCACTATATAAATCCACAATAATAATAATAATAAAAATGTTCTCATTCATCCAGGTCATGGTATATCTATAAAATTCATTCATCCGGGTCATGGTATATTTGTAATATTTGTAATATTCATTTGTCCAGGTCATGGTATACCTGTAATATTCATTTGTACAGGTCATGGTATATCTGTAATATTCATCCATCCAGGTCATGGTCTATCTGTAATATTCATTCATCCAAGTCATGGTAAATCTGTAATATTCATCCATCCAGGTCATGGTATATCTGTGATATTCATTCATCCAGGTCATGGTATATCTGTAATATTCACTCATCCAGCTCTTGGTTTTTCTGTAATATTCATTCATCCAGGTCACGGTATATATGTAATATTCATTCATCCATGTTACGGTATATCTGCAATATTCATATATCCAGGTCATGGTAAATTTGTAATATTCATTCATCCAGGTCATGGTATATCTGTAATATTCATTCATCCAAATCATGGTATATCTGTAATATTCTTTTATCCAGGTCATGGTATATCTGTAATATTCATTCATCCAGGTCACGGTATATCTGTAATATTCACCCATTCAGGTCATGGTATATCTGTAATATTCATTCATCCAAGTCATTGTTTAGTATATCGGTTATATTCATTCATCAAGGTCATTGTATATCTGTAATATTCATTCATCCAGGTCATGGTATATCTGTAATATTCATTCATCCAAGTCATTGTACAGTATATCGGTTATATTCATTCATCAAGGTCATTGTATATCTGTAATATTCATTCATCCAGGTCATGGTATATCTGTAATATTCATTCATCCAGGTCATGGCATATCTGTAATATTCATTCATCAAGGTCATGGTATAACTTTAATATTAATTCATCCAGGTTATGGTATATCTGTAATATTCATCCATCCAGGTCATGGTACAGTATATCTGTTATATTCATTCATCCAGGTTAGGGTATACCTGTAATATTCATTCATCCAGGTCATGGTATATCTGTAATATTCATCCATCCCAGTCATGGTATATCTATTATATTCATTTATCCAGGTCATGGTATATCTTTGATAAATTCATCCATCCAGGTCCTGGTATATCTGTAATTATTCATCCTCCAGGCATGGTATAATTGTAAATATTATTCATCCAGTCCATGTATCAGTATATCTGTTATATTCATTCATCCGGTCAGGTACAATGATCTGTACTTAATATCATTCATCAGTCGGTATATCTGTAATATTCATTCTCAGGTCATGGTATATCTGTAATATTATCATCAGGTCATATATTCTTAATATTCATCATGCCATGGTCCATGGTATATCTGTAATATTCATTCATCCAGGTCATTGTATATCTGTAATATTCATTCATCCAGGTCATGGTATATTCTGTAATATTATTTATCCAGGTCCTGGTATACTCTTGTAATATTCATTCATCCAGGTCATGGTATATCTGTAATATTCATTTCATCGATGTCATGGTAATGTTAGTATTAATTCAAATCCAGGTCATGTCGTATATCTTGTCTATTCATTCATCAGGTCACGGACATACTGTTAAATATTCATTCATTCAGGTCACGGTATATCTGTAATATTACACCAGCATTACTTATATCTCAGGTCATGGTATAAGTTTAATATTAATTCATCCAGGTCATGGTACAGTATATCTGTTATATTCATTCATCCAGGTCACGGTACATCTGTAATATTCATTCATTCAGGTCACGGTATATCTGTAATATTCATTCATCTAGGTCATGGTATATCTGTAATATTTATTCATTCAGGTCATGATATATCTGTAATATTCATTCATCCATGTCATGGTATATCTGTAATATTCATTCATCCAGGTCATGGTATATCTGTAATATTTATTTATCCAGGTCATGGTATATCTGTAATATTCATTCATCCAGGTCATGGTATATCTGTAATATTCATTCATCGAGGTCATGGTATATCTGTAATATTCATCCATCCAGGTCATGGTATATCTATTATATTCATTTATCCAGGTCATGGTATATCTGTAATATTCATCCATCCAGGTCATGGTATATCTGTAATATTGATTCATCCAGGTCATGGTATAAGTTTAATATTAATTCATCCAGGTCATGGTACAGTATATCTGTTATATTCATTCATCCAGGTCACGGTACATCTGTAATATTCATTCATTCAGGTCACGGTATATCTGTAATATTCATTCATCTAGGTCATGGTATATCTGTAATATTTATTCATTCAGGTCATGATATATCTGTAATATTCATTCATCCATGTCATGGTATATCTGTAATATTCATTCATCCAGGTCATGGTATATCTGTAATATTCATTCATCCAGGTCATGGTATATCTGTAATATTCATTCATCCAGGTCATGGTATATC
>CM033474.1:13712009-13756648 GCA_019447015.1 Hymenochirus boettgeri
TGTAAATATTCATTCCATCCAGTCATGGTATATCTATTAATTCATTTATCCAGGTCATGGTATCTCTGTAAATTCATCCATCAGTTCATGGTAATATCTGTATATGATTCATCCAGGTCAGGTATAAGTTTAATATTCTTCATCCAGGTCATGGTACGTATATCTGTTATATTCATTCATCCAGGTCGTCCATCTGTAATATTCATTTCATTCAGGTCACGGTATATCGTAATATTCATCATCTAGTCCATGGTAACTATCTGTAATATTTATTCATTTTCAGGTCATGATATCTCATTTAATATTCATTCATCCATGTCATGGTATATCTGTAATATCATTCATTCCAGTCAGGTATGATCTGTAATTTCATTCATCCAGGTCATGGTATATCTGTAATATTTACTTTATCCATGTCTGGTAATATCTGTAATATTCATAATTCATCCAGTCATGGGTATATCTGTAAATATTCATTCATCGAGGTCCATGGTATATCTTAATATTCATTCAATCTAGGTCCCCTGGTAGATTTGTAATATCATACTCATCGAGCCATCATGGTATTAAATGTAATATTAATTTAGTCCAGGTTATGGTATATCTGTATATTTATTCATCCAGGTCATGGTATATCTGTAATTTAATTTATCACAGGTTATGGTATATCTGTAATATTCTTTTCCTTCCATCTATGTCTGGTATATCTGTAAATATTTCTTCCATCTAGGTCATTGGTATATCTTGTAATATTCATTCATCTATTCATGGTATATATTGTACTATTCATTCATTCCGGTACAATGTTATATTTTAATTCATTCTCCAGGCCACCGTATATCTGTAATATTCATTCATCAAGTTCATTGTAATAGTATAAATCGAATGTTAATATTTTTTCCCCCCCAATTCATCAAGGTCTTGTATTCTGTAATATTCATTCATCCAGGTCAGGGTATATCTGTAATTCATTCATCCAGTCATGGTAGATCTGTAATATTCATTCATCGAGTCTGGTATTATATGTAATATTAATTATTGCAGGTTACTGGTATATCTGTAATATTTATTCATACCAGGTCATGGTATTTCTTAATATTAATTAATCCAGGTTATGGTATTAATCCTTTAATATTCTTCATCTAGGGTCATGGTAATATCTGTAATATTCATTCATCATGTCATGGTATAATATCTGTAATATTCTTCATTCAGGTCATATGGTATATCTGTAATATTCATTCAATCCAGGTCATGTATATTCTGTAATATTCAACTCATCCAGGTCATGGTTATCTGTCATCTTTATTTAATTATCAGGTCTTGGTTTTTCGTAATATTCATTCATCCATGTTACGGTATATCTGTAATATTCATCATATCCAGGTCACGGTATATTCTGTAATATTCATATCTCCAGGTCACGTATATCTGATATTTCATAATCCAGGTCACGGTATATCTGTAATATTCATTCATCCAGGTCATGGTATATCGTTAATATTCATGTCATCCAAATCATGGTATAATCTTGTAATTTTCATTTATCCAGGTCAGGTAATCTCTGTAAATATTCCTACGCATCCATCACACGTATATCTGTAAATATTCTCCATCCAGGTTCATGTATACTGTAATATTATTCATCCAGTCATGGTTATATCTGTAATATCATTCATCCGGTCATGGTATAATGTAGTAATATTCATTCTCCAGGTCAAGGTATATTCTGTAATAATTCATCCTCCAGGTCACGGTATGTCTGTAATATTACATTCATTCCCGGTCAAGGTATAATCTGTAATATTCATCAGCCAGGTCACGGTATATCTGTAATATTCATTCATCCAGGTCATGGTATATCTGTATTTCATCCATCCAATCACGGTATATCTGTTTACTATTCATTCATCCGGTCATGGGATACATTCTGTAATATTCATACCATTCCAAGTCACGGTATATCTGTAATTCATTCATCCAAGTCACGGTACATATCTGTATTCATTTATCCATTCATGGTATATCTGTAATATTCCATTCTCCAAGTCCGGTATATCTGAATAGTCTTCAATCCAGTCACGGTATATCTGTAATATTCATTTATCCAGTCATGGTAATATCTGTAATATTCATTCATCAGTCTGGTTATATCTGTAATATGCAATTCTCAAGGTCATGGTATATCTGTAATATTCATTCATTCCAGGTCATGGTATAATTCTGTAAATTCATTCAATCCAGTCATGGTATATCTGTATATTCATATCTCAGGTCTGGTATATCTGTAATCTTTCAATTTTCATTCCAGGTCACTGTAATATCTGAATATTCATTCATCCAGGTCAAGGCTTCGTAATTTTCATCCATCGCAGGTCCACGGTGTATATCTGTATATTCATCCATCCAGTCACGTATATCTGTAAATTCATCCATCCAGGTCATGGTATATTCTTAATCTTCTTCATCAGGTCACTGAATATCTGTAATATTCATTCATCCAGGTCACGGTATAATCCCTGTATATTCATTCATCCAGGTCACGGTTTATCTGTAATATTCATCCATCCAGGTTACGGTTATATCTGTACTATCATCCAACCAGGTCACGGGTAACTTTAATATTCATTCCCTCCGGTCACGGTATATTCTGTATATTCCATTCATACCAGGTCACGGTATAACTCGTAATATTCTCCATCCAGGGAGGTCACGGTATATCTGTATATTCATCCCCAGGTCCCGGTATATCTGTAATATTTCATCCATCCAGGTCACGGATAATCTGTAATATCATCCATCTAGGTCCATGGTATATCTGTAAATATTCATTACCATCCAGGCATGGTATCTCTGTAATATTACATTCAATCCAGGTCACGGTAATATCTGTATATTCATCCATACATGGGGGGCAGGTATCTCTGAATATTTTCATGGGGTCATCCAGGTCATGGTATATCTGTAATATTCATTCCATCCAGTCATGGTAATATCTTAATATTCTCCATCCATGTCCTGGTATTCTTTATATTCATCCATCCAGGTCATGGTAATTCTGTAATATTTCTCTCACAAGGTCATCGTATATTTGTAATATTTCTCCATCCAGGTCACGGTATATCTGTATACATTTCACCTCCAGGTCACTGTATAATCTGTAATTTCAATTCCATCTAGGTCACGGTATATCTGTATATTCATCCATCAGGTCCAGGGTCAATCATATCTGTAATATCATCCATCAGTCCAGGTATGTATATCTTAATTTCATCATCCAGGTCACGGTATATCTGTAACTTATTCAATTCCACCTTCCAGGTCATGGATATATATCTGTAATTTCATTCATCCTAGTCATGGTATTCTGTGAGATATTCATTTTCCATTCCAGGTCAAGGTTATATCTGTAAATATCATCCATCTCAGGTTCACGTTGTATATTCTTAATATAGTCATTCTCGGTCACGGTATAATTCTGTAATATCTTTCCATATAGGTCACGGATATCTGTAAATTCATTCATCCAGGTTCATGGTATATCTGTAATATTCATCCTCCAGTCACGGTATATCTGTTATTCATCCATCCCGGTCACGGTATATCTGTAATATTCATCCATCCAGGTCATGGTATAATCTGTAATATTCATTATTCAATGTCATCCAGGTCAACGTAATAATATTGTAATATTCATCCCATCAGGTCAACGGTATATCTGTACTATTCATCCATCTAGGTCACGGTAATCTGTATATTCATCCCTCCAGTCACGGTATATCTGGAATTTCTCCAATCCAGGTCACGGTATAATCTGTAATATTCATCTATCTAGGTCACGGTATATCTTTAATATTCATTCACCATCAACTGGACTTAGAAGTTTAGTTCTTGAAAGTTTTTTGCTATTCATGCCCTGGAATCTCATTAGTCATTTGACCTAGTTACACATCTTCAAGGTTAACTTCAAGTCCTGTTTGATTTTACTGAAACCACAGATAAACAAGTCTAATCTTCTTCGACATATAGCCCTGAAATTAATGGTCACGGTGGTCCTCCCTAGTTTTAGAAACCAAGATTGCTTCTTCTATAACATGAAGATGTCCGTCAGGGATGCCGGTTACTTACATAGCTTTCTGACCCGCTTTATTCTATTTTTTTCATACTTTTCAATTTTGCAAGGTTTTCAAAGGCGTTGGGATGGGTTATTAGATTTCTAACCGTCACTGGACATCATATAACATGGATTTTGGCAGCCAAATGAATGAATTTTTGGTTGGGGAACGACAATATAACACATATACAACATCATCATGTAATGTTCCTATCCGTTCATTGGCTTTCACTTTAATGATGAGCAGTTTTTTTGTCCAAAAAGGACCAGTGATGGAAACACTGCTCCTGTGCCCCCCTGCATGGCAGGCCTGGATTTACATTTTAGAATCCTATGGTCCTTAAACCCCAGCCCTAAAATATGCCACATCCTCCCACATCCTGGTTTATTAATTAGGGAAACATTATATTATACTTGCACATTTCCTGAACTTTAGTCACATGAACTGTTTTAAAATATTATCTGGATGTCAGATACTCTTCAAACCCTGATTGCTGCCACCTAGGCAAGTGCGTATGTTGCTTTATATGGTCAAACAAGCCCGTGGTTGAAGGGGGTGGTGCTGTGGGTTTTGGGGAGGGGCATATAATGTAATTACGGTGGGAGTGTTTTTCTTTCTTTCCATCCAGGCATTTGGAGCTCTTCGTGTTGGATATCTGGGATTTGATAAACAATTTGTTTTTTGCCAAAATATTCTCTTCTTTTTCAAATTGCTGGGAGAATCTGACATAATACAAGTTAATCCTTGAACATTTCAGGTGCAGGCTCCGCATGGTGAGTTCAATAATTGTAACCATAGTGTGAGAGGATCCCAGGGGTGATAGGTCGTATGTGTTAGTTGAGTGGGGGGATCCTGTAGGTGAGAGTAGATGGTGGCCATATAGAGTGAGGAGGTCCTCATATGATAGAGGGTAAGTATGCTAACCATAGAGTGGGAAATCCTCATATGAGAGGTAGTATGCTAACTATCGAGTGGGAGGTATCCTCATAGGATGAGTAGTATGCTAACCCATAGAGTGGGAGGATCCTCATATGAGAGGTAGTATGCTACCTTATAGTGGGAAGGATCCTCATATGAAGGTAGTATGCTAAACCATAGAGTGGGAGGGGTCCTCATATGAGAGGTAGTATGCTAACCATAGAGTGTGGAGATCCTCCATATGAAGGTCGTTGCTAACCATAGCTGATGTGGGAGGACCTCATATGAGAGTAGTATGCTAACCATAGAGTGGGAGGATCCTCATATGAGGAGGTAGTATCGCTAAACCATAGAGTGGGAGGATCCTCATATTGAGAGGTAGTAATTGCTACCATAGAAGAGTGGGAGGATCCTCATTGAGAGGTAAGTATCTAACCTAGAGTTTGGGAGGATCCATCAATATGAGAGGTAGTTTCTAAAACTCATAGAGTGGGAGGATCCTCATATGAGAGGTAAAGCGGGGTGACCATAAGTGGAGATCCTCTGAGAGGTAGTATGGCCGCCTTAACCATGAGTGCGATCCGCATATGAGAGGAGTATGCTAACCATAAGTGGAGGATCCTCATAGAGGTAGTAGCTAACCATAGAGTGGGAGGGTCCTCATCTGAGAGGTCTAATGGCTAACCAAGATGGCAGGATCCTCATTGGAGAGGTAGTAATGCTAACCATAGAGTGGGAGGGTCCTCATATGAGAGTAGTGTATGCTAACCATAGAGTGGGGAGGATACTCATATGGAGTGTAGTATGCTAACAAGGTGGCAGGATCCTCATATAGAGGTAGTAGGGCTACCCATAGAGTGGAGGATCCTCATATGGCCAGGGAAGTATGCTAACCATAGAGTTGGGAGTAGATCCTCATAGGAGAGTAGTATGCTACACATAGAGGTGGGAGATTCCTCATATGAGAGGTTATGCAACCATAGAGTGGGAGGATACTCATCGAGAGAGTAGCTAACCATAGAGTGGGAGGATCCTCATAGGAGGTAGTATATGCTAACCATAGAGTGGAGGATACTCATATGATAGGTAGTATGGCCACCATTAGAGTGGGAGGATCCTATATGATGAGGTAGTTATGCTAACCTAGAGTGGGAGGATACTCATATGAGAGGTAGTAGTGCTACCATATAGTGGGAGGACTACTCATATGAGAGGAGTACCGTAGCCATAGAGTGAGGGGAACCGTAGGTTGAGAGGTAATATGGTAGCCATAAATTTCTTGAATCCTTGGTGATAGGTGGGGATGGTGACCCTAATGAGTGGGAGAGATCTGCAAGTCAATAGGTTGTTTGTGGCCATAGAGTGGGAGACACTAGCTGGAAGAGGTATTTTGTATGGGGGTTAACCATGGTTGGAGGATCCCTCAGGGGAGGGGTTCAGTAATGTCTGACCTAGACAGTGGGAGGATCCACTGTGAGACGTAGTATGGTAACCATAAAATTGGGAGATCCTCAGGGGAGAGGTAGTACCGTAAGGCCCTATAGTGCGTGATATAGAGTAACCATAGAGTGGGTGGATCTGCATGGTGAGAGGTAAAATGATAATCAATAAGTTGGTGAGAGGATCTAACTGGTTGAATGTAGTGATGGTGGCCATAAAGTGGGAGGATCAACAGGTGAGAGGTACATTGTGACTATAGGTGATAAGAGATCTGCCATGGTGAGAGGTCAGTATCGTAGCCACATAGCAGTGGGAGGATCTACTGTGAGGAGGTAGTATCATAGCGCCTATAGTGGGAGTGATCTGCAGGTAAAGGTAGTATCGTAGCTATAAAGTAGAGGATCTGCTGGGTGAAGTTAGTAACATAGACTAGAGTGGTGAGGAATCTCTGGTATAGTACTGTAGTATCGTATCCAGAGTGGGGACTGCTGGTGAGGCGGTAGTATCATTAGCCCCACTATAGTGGGAGATCTGCAGGTGACAGGTAGTATCGTAGCCATAAGAGTGGGAGGATCTGACGTGAGAGGTTTAATCATTGCCATATAGTGGGAGGATCTGACCGGTGAGAGGTATATCAAGCCATAAGTGGGAGATCTGCAGTGAAAGGTAGTACCATACGCTATAGAGTGGGAGGATCTGCTGGGTGATAGGTAGTAACTAGCCATAAGATGGGAGGTCTGCTTGTGAAGGTACTGTAGTATCGTAGCCCTAGAGGGAGGATCTGCTGGTGAAGAGTTAGTATCATAGCCATAGAGTGGAGGATCTGCAGTGAAGGTAGTCTCTTAGCATAGAGTGGGGAGGATCTGACTGTGAGAGGTAGTATCATGCCATAATAGTGGGGAGGATCTGACGGTGAGGTAGTTATCATAGCCATAGAGTGTAGGTGGAGGATCTGACGGTGAGAGGTAGTATCAGTAGCCATATAGTGTAGGATCTGCAGGTGAGAAGGTAGTACTAGCCTATAGTGGGAGGATCTGACGGTGAGATGTAGTATCGTAGCCATCTAGTGGGAGGATCTCCCGGTGAGGGTATAGTATCATTGCCATATAGTGGGAGGATCCTGCAGGTGAAAGGTTTACATAGCCATAGAGTGGAGGACTGACGTTGGAGTCGTATCATAGCATAGATGGGGAGGATCTGCAGGTGAAAGTTAGCTATCATAGCCATAGAGTGGGAGGATTGACGGTGAGAGTAGTCTCATAGCCATAGAGTGGGAGGATCTGCAGGTGAAAGGGAGTACATAGCCATATAGTGGCGAGGATCTGACGGTGAGAGGTAGTATCATACCATATGAGTGGGAGGATCTGCGGTGAAGTTATTATCATTGTCCATATGTGGGAGGATCTGCAGTGAAAGGTAGTACATAGCCATATAGTGGGAGGATCTGTGACGGTGAGAGGTGTATCATAGCCATAGAGTGGGGAGGATCTGACGGTGAGAGGTAGTATCATAGCCATAAGTGGGAGGATCTGCATGTGCAAGGTAGTATCTAGCATCGAGTGGGACGGGATTCTTTGACGGTGATAGGTAGTATCATAGCCATAAGAGTGGTGAGGATCTGACAGGTGAGAGGTATATCCCTTGCCAATAGTGGAGGATCTGAACGGTGAGAGGTAGTATCATTTGTTGCCATATGTGGGAGGATCTCGCAGGTGAAGGTAGTATCAATTGCCATAATTATTGGGAGGCCATCTGCAGGTGAGAGGTAGTATCATTGCCATATAGTGGGAGAATCTGCCGTGAGAGGTAGTATCATTGCATATGATTGGGAGATCTTCAGGTGAGAGGTGTAATCATTGCCATATAGTGGGAGGATCTGCGGTGAGGGTAGTATCATATCCATAGAGTGGGAGGATCTACTGTGAGAGGTGTATGCATTGCCATAGAGTGGAGGATCTGCAGGTGGAGAGGTAAGTATCATGCATATAAGTTGGGAGGATCGACGGTGAGAGTAGTGTTTAAAAAATCATTGCCATAGAGTGGGAGGATCTGACGGTGAGAGGTTACTATCAATAGCCATTAGAAGTGGGAGGAATCTTGACGGTGAGAGTGTAGTTCATAGCCATATAGTGGGAGGATCTGCCTGTGAAGGTTAAGTATCATTGCCACTATATGGGAGGATTGCAGTGAGAGGTTAGTAATCATCCATATAGTGGGAGGATCTGACGTTGAGAGGTAGTATCATATAAGTGGGAAGGATCGGAACGGTGGTAGAGTATATCATTGCCTATAGTGTGGGGAGGATTCTGCAGGTGAGAGGTATATCATTGCCATATAGGGCAGTATCTGACTGTGAGAGGTAGTTATCATTCCCATATAGGGGAGGATCTGCAGTGAAGGTAGTATCACATTGCCATTAGTAGGTAGGACTGACGGTGAGAGGTAGTATCATTTGCCCATATTAGTGGGGGAGGATGACGGTGCGAGAGTAGTATCATAGCCATAAGTGGGAGGATCTGCCGGTGAAAGGTAGTATCGTAGCTATAAGTGGAGGATCTGCAAGTTTTGAGGTGGTACTGTAGTACCGTAGCCATAGAGTGCTATATCAAGTCTGATCATTGTCTTGTTCTACACTTATACTTTCATGTCAGAGAAAGTTCCATTCCATTTAATGTTAAAAGAGGCTATGACAACGGAAAGACTAGTTCTGGGTCCTACACAAGAAATATCTTTCCTTATAGGTGTCAATGTCTGTGACTAATGACTTAGCCAAAGAGGTGCATCGGAGTCTTTCTACTAAACTGTCACAGAGCAACAGAACACACGGAGCTGACTTTGAATCTCCATGAAAGAATACTAAGTGTTTTTAGTTTGGTGGTATTGGGTGATTTATTGGGGAAAGAAGGATTGTTTTGATAGAATAATTTCTCTCTTTTGACATTAAAGGAGAAGAGTGTAATAAGAAAATTACTGTTTTGATATTCACCATGTAAAAAAAACATTCAATTATTATGCTTCATTTTTTTCCCGTTTCCCATGTCCTTTGCTTGGTGGTGATGAGTCCGATTCATTCTATAGGGGTTTACCTAATTTAGATTTATCTCTACCTATAGAGTTTCGAGAAGCAGTGGAGCCCTTTGGTGGAATAATGGGGGGAGCAATGCCCACCATGACCAAATGGACTTTCGTGGGCCCAACTGGTACCTGTTTTTGAATGTTAACATAATATAAGCATTTCAGATGATCTTACATGGAGATAAACTACTTATTTATTATTGTTTATTCTCCTGTCAGCTCTCATATCTGCAACCAATAAAAATGAATCACTCTTACCGTAAGTCCAAAGTCGCCTTTTCGTTTGTTCTCTATATGAAGACGATGGCAAAAGGGTTGCCACCATGACGACTGCTGACTTACGGCCTATGCATAAAAGTTCTTATCGTTAAAATGGTCTAATTTTGCACCCAACAATCAGATATGTTTTACATTTGAAAGCACATCTGATTGGTGGGGGCAAATTGAACACCATTTTAAATAAGAACTTTATTTACATAGCCACTGTTCCAATTTTTTTTTTTTTAATTCTAGGTGTGGGAGAATAGTGATTGGGTGCCCGTTTTTCGCGATCAGAACCCCTACCACGGCGGATTTCCCCTCATTCGCGACGGCGGATATCGCGGATTTTTCCGTATTTCCGCCTTCCGAACTTTTTCCGAACCGCGTTTTTCACGAAAATCATTTTCAAATTAACCGACGAGGTAGTTTCTCGTCTTTGGGAAAATACGCGGAAACCCTAGTTTAGAAAATTTCCAAAATTACAGGATTTCACATATTTTCGAATTGTTCGACAATTTACGAGGATTTCAAGGTTTCTAGGCCTGGACCTATATTCTTCTCAGCTGGGGCATCCATTAATCCATGATACAGTTTTGAATTACAGCAGAGCTCCATTGTCTAAGCTCCATTATCCAGCATTTGTTTCATTCCCACAGGAAGATCTCTAGTATCATAATAATTCAAACTTTCGACCTACGATCAGACAACGTGACACGCTAAACAACTGCGTTCTTCAGTTTCAAGGGCCTGGTGTCACAAGAATTGGCTTTAAGTCAGATCTGAATGGAGTACTACCAACTACTGCCACATACTCGGAAACACAGCATTCTACTGGGCCGCAGCCAAGTAATAGTATTACTACTATAATATACCAGATGAAGATAGACCCGTGTCGCTGACCCAGAAAGTGATGGGAACCACCAGACATTGGCGTTTTTTTCCAGGCCTCAATGGTAACGGATCTTGTTGATCTTCACCATTTCTCAGATGGTATCGGATCATCCATTGTTTCCACAAGTGCAACCTATTCAAATGCCTTCATGTCTGAGACTTAGTATGTTGGTTAAAATTTAACTCAAGCCCCTATTTTAGGGTGAATTATAGCTTACCACTTGCAGATCCACCTGACCTAGAGTTTAAGGTCTTAACCATGGTAATGGAAGGAGGTGGGGGGTGCTAAATATGGGGTTTGCCCTTTAATGAGACGCACAGTTTTCTTATCATGTGGATGTAAAACAATACCGTGGCTTGGGAAATATTGTTACATCTTAGTACTAGTTAAGTGCATTCTTGTTATTTGACAATGTGGTCATTAAAGCATAAATATAAAGTTTTTAAAAAAACACTAAATTGAAAAATACCTGGGGAAAAAGGGAGGTAGGGTTTTGTAATATCCTACCTCCCCAATTTAGCTGCTGTAGGAGCGTCAGCATAAAAAAACTGCTTTTGCAGGCTTCCTCTGGCCCTACTTTCACTGCAGGAAGGTCCATGATCTAACTTGGCCGGTAAAAACTTTACCCTGCCTGTCGTTCCTGAATAAAATGATTGGTGAAGGTACCACTTCCCTATGTCCCAGGTACTAATTCATTTTTTAAAAAAGTTAATTTATTTACATTGTTAAATAATTGCAGCTCGCAGAGTATTTTTTCTGAGGCCACACCTTTATTATAAATAGGGATAGACTCGAACCGAGTTCGAGAGGAGACCTTTATGATTTTTGGACAAACTCAAACTATTCAAACTAGTTCGTGTTCGACTTATTAAATTTTTGCCTCTCTGGACTATTTTGCGAGAATTCCGAAAGGTACCAGGATTTTCCAATCTTCCGAAAATCCCCGCACGACGATTTTCGGGGTGATTTTCGGAAGCGACGTTCTGAGTTATTTGCCAAACGTTTGCAAATCCTTGATTACCAACAGCGGCAGTGCGGAAACCGGCAAGTAGCGCGCTTGTGCGCTAGCGTCCTCGGTTTTTATGCTTTTCCCCTTTCCCCGTGCACGGACGTTGTTTTCCCAGACATCTCCCAGGTCCCAGGGTCCTGTAAGGATAGTTTACAACTGCAATATTCTGGAAAGTTCATTTGAACTTTCTGAACTTATTTACCCCTCATTGACTTTTTATGGGGGGTTCCATTTCGCTTTGAACTTTTTTTTAGAGTTCGAAAACGACCGAACTTTTGAAATGTTCGGCCATCTCTCCTTATAAATATGACATTAAAGGGTAAGTCCTCCTCAATTTTTTTTTCTGTAGTATAACATCCCCCCGCCTTTTTGAAAAAAAAGTGCCAGGAATCTTTCACATACCAGCCTTTCATACATTGCTATGAGCTAGGAGCGGCCATGTAGTACTGGTTTTCCTCCTAGCATTTTTTTCTATTCACTTCCCTGTGGTTGGGTTGGGAGGTGAGGTGGCTGCACTACCAGAAAACCGCTTTAATGTTTTGAAACTTAGGGACAGAGACGAGGGGTCAGATGTGGTAGGGAGGGGGGAAAGGGCTCTCCCTGTGTATGCCACAGAAGTGCCACAAACCTTTTTCTGCTCCTACATACAGTTTTACATTGGTACTTTGAACAGACCACCTGCAAGAGAACCATTTGGAGCATAGATGTAAGGTAAGGATTTTTTATTTTAAAACACACAGTGGGTGCCAGTAGTGGGTTAATTTTAGTTTGAGGGTGGACAGTGCCCTTTAATTCGTAAAGAGAGAGGACATGAAAGTAAGAAAATTTTATTAAAATCTTTAAGTCAGAGGGAATGTACAGGACCTTTAGGGATTATAAAACCTTTACCAATGGAGTGAAGAAAGGACCACTCAAACCAACCCTAAAATTAATCACAAAGTTAGCGATGGTTTGACAATCAAGCATCCTAACCCTAACATTTTTAAATATATATAGTAAGAAGATGAGGACTGAATGTGGCACACCTTTACTTAATGAATAAGTTAGTTACGGGGGATGGTGATAAAGTAAATGTCTTTGAATATTTATTTCCTCTGTATACACTAATTGAAGATCCTTAACAGATATATAGTAGCAATATGTTAAAAATGCAATTGCACTTAAGTTTAACTGAGGATATTTGCAGAAATACTAAATAATGTAATCTTATAAATCCCTCCTGTCATGGGATAAAAATAACATCCTCGGTCCTAAGTCAGTTGTGTCTGGCCATTGTTTCTTCTTATTTTTGCAGATTCCATCATGTGTCGGAGTGGTGCCCTCTGTTTTAAATTAGTAGAAAGAATGTTATCCCCCAAGTATTAATGATATAATTTGAACAGATTAATACCTCGTCTCAGGGGTGCTCCAACCACATATTAATATGTCACCAAAAGAACCTAAAAAGCCATGGGTCATGTCAGAGCACACCCTCAAAGATCCCATCACATTTAAAAAGTATTCTTCCTTTATTTGTGCACGGGATAGTCATGGTAAGGTCAAACAATCAGCCCTCCCCATAATAAGCCCTCTTCATTAATATGGCTCAAAATACTCGGGGCATAATCCCCATATAGGATAATCCTTCCATACCTTTCCCTTGTAAAAGCTTTATTTGCTGGGAGTTGTAGTTCTCCAGACATCATAGTGTGAAAGTAATTGGGGTTCATCTGTTGTATTCCCATTATGATTCACTGGACTTGAATGTAGTTCTGAGACTTTCGCTAGTCCTACTCTGTAATATTAATTTATCCAGGTTATGGTATATCTGTAATATTCTTCCATCTAGGTCATGGTATATCTGTAATATTCTTCCATCTAGGTCATGGTATATCTGTAATATTCATTCATCTATGTCATGGTATATCTGTAATATTCATTCATTCAGGTCATGTTATATCTGTAATATTCATTCATCCAGGCCACGGTATATCTGTAATATTCATTCATCCAAGTCATTGTATAGTATATCGGTTATATTCATTCATCAAGGTCATTGTATATCTGTAATATTCATTCATCTAGGTCATGGTATATCTGTAATATTCATTCATCCAGGTCATGGTAGATCTGTAATATTCATTCATCGAGGTCATGGTATATATGTAATATTAATTTATGCAGGTTATGGTATATCTGTAATATTTATTCATCCAGGTCATGGTATATCTGTAATATTAATTTATCCAGGTTATGGTATATCTGTAATATTCTTCCATCTATGTCTGGTATATCTGTAATATTCTTTCATCTAGGTCATGGTATATCTGTAATATTCATTCATCTATGTCATGGTATATCTGTAATATTCATTCATTCAGGTTATGGTATATCTGTAATATTCATTCATCCAGGTCACGGTATATCTGTAATATTCATTCATCCAAGTCATTGTATAGTATATCGGTTATATTCATTCATCAAGGTCATTGTATATCTGTAATATTCATTCATCTAGGTCATGGTATATCTGTAATATTCATTCATCCAGGTCATGGTAGATCTGTAATATTCATTCATCGAGGTCATGGTATATATGTAATATTAATTTATCCAGGTTATGGTATATCTGTAATATTTATTCATCCAGGTCATGGTATATCTGTAATATTAATTTATCCAGGTTATGGTATATCTGTAATATTCTTCCATCTAGGTCATGGTATATCTGTAATATTCATTCATCTATGTCATGGTATATCTGTAATATTCATTCATTCAGGTCATGGTATATCTGTAATATTCATTCATCCAGGTCATGGTATATCTGTAATATTCACTCATCCAGGTCATGGTATATCTGTAATATTTATTTATCCAGGTCTTGGTTTTTCTGTAATATTCATTCATCCATGTTACGGTATATCTGTAATATTCATATATCCAGGTCACGGTATATCTGTAATATTCATTCATCCAGGTCATGGTATATCTGTAATATTCATTCATCCAAATCATGGTATATCTGTAATATTCATTTATCCAGGTCACGGTATATCTGTAATATTCATCCATCCAGGTCACGGTATATCTGTAATATTCATCCATCCAGGTCATGGTATATCTGTAATATTCATCCATCCAGGTCATGGTATATCTGTAATATTCATCCATCTAGGTCATGGTATATCTGTAATATTCATTCATCCAGGTCACGGTATATCTGTAATATTCATTCATACAGGTCATGGTATATCTGTAATATTCATTCATCCAGGTCATGGTATAATTCTGTAAATTCATTCATCCAAGTCATGGTATATCGTAATATTCATCATCTCATGGTCTGGTATATCTGTAAATTTCAATTTTCATTCCAGGTCACTGTATATCTGTAATATCATTCATCCAGGTATGGACTATCGTAATTTCATCATCCATGGTCCACGGTGTATATGAATATTCATCATCCAGCAGGTATATCGTAATATCGTCCATCCAGGTCATGGTATATCTGGTAATACTTCATTCATCATGTCATGGTATATCTGTAATATTCATTCATCCAGTCACGGTATAATCTGTTTTACATTTCCTCGGTTTATCGGTAATATTCATCTCCAGTACGGATCTGCTCACACGGTCACGGGTATACTTTAATATTCATTACACCTCGGTCAGGTATATTTGTATATTCCAGTATATCCAGGTCAGCGGTATATACTGTAATATTCATCCATCCATGTATGGTATGGTATATTTCAGGTATGGATATACTGTATATTCATCCAGGTCGGTATATCTGTAATATTTCATGCCATCCAGGTCACGGTATATCTGTAATATCATCCATCAGGTCCATGGTATATCTGTAAATATTCATTCCATCCAGGTCATGGTATCTCTGTAATATTCATTCATCCAGGTCACGGTATATCTGTATATTCATCCATCCAGGGGGTCATGGTATCTCTGAATATTCATTCATCCAGGTCATGAGTATATCTGTAATATTCATCCATCCAGGTCACGGTATATCTTAATATTCTATTGTCTATCATTATTCATCACTCACAGGTCATGGTATATCTGTAATATTCATCCATCCAGGTCATGGTATATTCGTAATATTCATCCATCCAGGTCACGGTATATCTGTATATTTCATCATCCAGGTCATGGTTATATCTGTAATTTCAATCCATCAGGTCACGGTATATCTGTAATATTCATCCATCAGGTCAGGTATATCTATCTGTAATATTCATTCCATCAGGTCAGGTAATATCTGTAATATTCATTCATCCAGGTCACGGTATATCTGTAATATTCAATTCATTCAGGTCATGGTAATCTGTAATTCATCATCAGGTCATGGTATATCTGTAATATTCATTATCCATTCATAGGTTATACTGTAAATTCATCCATCCAGGTTAGGTATATCTGTAATATCATTACCCTCCTCGGTCATCGTATATCTGTAATATTCTTCCATCAGGTCATGGGATATCTGTAAATTCATTCATCCAGGTCATGGTATATCTGTAATATTCATCTCCAGTCATGGTATATCTGTATATTCATTCATCCGGTCAGTATATCTGTAATATTCATCATCCAGGTCATGGTATATCTGTAATATTCATTATCAAGTCATGGTAGTATATATGTAATATTCATTCCATCAGGTCACGGTATATCTGTAATATTATCCATCTAGGTCAGGTAATCGTATATTCATCTCAGTCAGGTATATCTGAATTTCTCATCCAGGTCACGGTATATCTGTAATATTCATCATCTAGGTCACGGTAGTATCTGTAATATTCATTCACCATCAACTGGACTTAGAAGTTTAGTTCTTGAAAGTTTTTTGCTATTCATGCCCTGGAATCTCATTAGTCATTTGACCTAGTTACACATCTTCAAGGTTAACTTCAAGTCCTGTTTGTTACTGAAACCACAGATAAACAAGTCCTAATCTTCTTCGACATATGAGCCCAGAAATTAATGGTCACTGTGTGTCCTCCCTATTTTAGAAACCCAGATGCTTCTTCTATAACATGAAGATGGTCCGTCAGGGATGCGGTTACTTAAATAGCTTTTCTGACCCGCTTATTATATTTTTTCATACTTTTCAATTTTGCAAGGTTTCAAAGGCGTTGGAGGGTTATTAGATTTCTAAAACCGTCAACTGGACATCTATAACATGGATTTGGCAGCCAATAATGAATTATTTGGTTGGGGAACGGACAATATACACAATACAACATCATCATGGTAATGTTTTATCCTATACCGTTCATTGCTTTCACTTTATGACTGAGCAGTTTTTTTGTCCAAAATGGCCGTGATGGAAACACTGCTCCTGTGCCCCCCCTGCATGGCAGCCTGGATTTACATTTTTTAAAGAAGCCTATGGTCCTTAAACCCCGCCCTAAAATGCCACATCCTCCCACATCCTGGTTTATTAATTAGGGAAACATTATATTATACTTGACATTTCCTGAACTTTCAGATCACATGAACTGTTTTAAATATTATCTGATGTCAGATACTCTTCAAAACCTGATTGCTGCCACCTAGGCAAGTGCGTATGTTGCTTTATGGTAAACAAGCCCGTGGTTGAAGGGGGTGGGTGCTGTGGGTTTTGGGGAGGGGCAATAATAGTAATTACTGGTGAGTGTTTTTCTTTCTTTGCCATCCAGGCATTTGGGAGCTCTCGTGTTGGATATCTGGGATTTGATAAACAATTTGTTTTTTGCAAATATTCTCTTCTTTTCAAATTCTGGGAGAATCTGACAAATACAAGTTAATCCTTGGAACATTTCAGGGAGGCTCCTGCAGGTGAGTTCAATAATTGTAAACCATAGTGTGAGAGGATCCTCAGGGATAGGTGTATGGTAGTTGAGTGGGGTGGATCCTGAGGTGAGAGTAGTATGGTGGCCATAAGAGTGGGAGGTCCTCATATGAGAGTAGTATGCTAACCATAGAGTGGGAATCCTCATATGAGAGGTATGTATGCTAACTATGAGTGGGAGGAGTCCTCATAGGAGAGTAGTATCTAACCATAGAGTGGGAGGATCCTCATATGAGAGGTAGTATGCTACCATAGGTGGGAGGATCCTCATATGAGAGGTAGTATGCTAACCATAGAAGGAGGAGGGGATCCTCATATGAGAGGTAGTATGCTAACCATAGAGTGTGGAGATCCTCATATGAGAGGTGTTGCTAACCATAGAGTGGGAGGAGCCTCATATGAGAGGTAGTATGCTAACCATAGAGTGGGAGGATCCTCATATGAGGAGGTAGTATGCTAACCATAGAGTGGGAGGATCCTCATATGAGAGGTAGTATGCTACCATGAGGTGGGAGGATCCTCATATGAGAGGTAGTATCTAACCTAGAGTGGTGAGGATCCTCATATGAGAGGTAGTTGCTAACCATAGAGTGGGAGGATCCTCATTGAGAGGTAAAGCGGTGACCATAAGGTGGGAGAATCCTCATGAGAGGTAGTATGCTCTAACCATAGAGTGGAGTCCCATATGAGAGGTAGTATGCTAACCATAGAGTGGAGGATCCTCATATGAGGTAGTAGCTAACCATAGAGTGGGAGGGTCCCATTGAGAGGTCTACATGCTAACCAAGATGGCGGATCCTCATGAGAGGTAGTAACGTAAGCCATAGAGTGGGAGGGTGACCTCATAGTGAGAGTAGGTGTAATGGCTAACCATAGAGTGGGGAGGATACTCATATGGAGTGTAGTATGGTACAATGGTTGGAGGATCCTCATAGAGGTAGTAGGGTACCATAGAGTGGAGGATCCCATACTGGAGGGATAGTAGTGCGTAACCATAGAGTTGGGAGAGATCCTCATGGGAGGAGTAGTAGTGATGGTACACATAGAGTGGGATGGATATCCTCATTGAGAGGTTATGCAACCATAGAAGTGGGAGGATACTCATCTGAGGAGAGTAGTAATCCATAGAGTGGGAGGATCCTCATAGAGAGGTAGTATATGCTAACCTATAGAGTGGAGGATACTCATTGTGAGGTAGTATCGGCCACCATAGAGTGGGAGGATACTCATATGAGAGGTAGTATGCTAACCATAGAGTGGGAGGATACTCATATGAGAGGTAGTACCGTAGCCATAGAGTGAGGGGAACCGTAGGTGAGAGGTAATATGGTAGCCATAAAGTGCTTGAATCCTTAGGTGATAGGTGGTATGGTGACCCTAGAGTGGGAGGATCTGCAGGTCAAAGGTTGTATGGTAGCCATAGAGTGGGAGAAGCAGCTGGAGAGAGGTAGTATGGTAACCATGGTATGGGAGGATCCTCAGGGGAGGGGTAGTATGTTGACCATAGAGTGGGAGGATCCACTGGTGAGAGGTAGTATGGTAACCATAAAGTGGGAGGATCCTCAGGGGAGAGGTAGTACCGTAGCCATAGAGTGAGTGGTAATAGAGTAAACATAGAGTGGGTGGATCTGCATGGTGAGAGGTAAAATGATAATCATAAAGTGGGAGGATCTACTGGTGAGAGGTAGTATGGTGGCCATAAAGTGGGAGGATCCACAGGTGAGAGGTAGCATGGTGACTATAGAGTGAGAGGATCTGCATGGTGAGAGGTAGTATCGTAGCCATAGAGTGGGAGGATCTGACGGTGAGAGGTAGTATCATAGCCATATAGTGGGAGGATCTGCAGGTGAAAGGTAGTATCGTAGCTATAAAGTAGGAGGATCTGCTGGTGAAAGGTAGTAACATAGCCATAGAGTGGGAGGATCTGCTGGTGATAGGTACTGTAGTATCGTAGCCATAGAGTGGGAGGATCTGCTGGTGAGAGGTAGTATCGTAGCCATAGAGTGGGAGGATCTGACGGTGAGAGGTAGTATCATAGCCATATAGTGGGAGGATCTGCAGGTGAAAGGTAGTATCGTAGCCATAGAGTGGGAGGATCTGACGGTGAGAGGTAGTATCATAGCCATATAGTGGGAGGATCTGCAGGTGAAAGGTAGTATCATAGCTATAGAGTGGGAGGATCTGCTGGTGATAGGTAGTAAACATGCCATAGGTGGGAGGGATCTGTGGTGTGATGATTGATTAGGATATTGATATGTGTGTGGTGGGGATGGGTGTGATAGTGATTAGCTGTGTGTGTGTGTTGGTTGATTGTTTGTGATTTTGTGGGTGTCATGATGGAGTGTGGATAGTTGTGTTGGGATGTGATTCGTGGTGATGATATGATGATTGTGGATTTGATTGATGGCTTGATGTGTGATGTGTGTGATAGTGTTGATTGATATGGTGATAGTTGAGAGATGGATTTGGTGTGTGATTGATTTGTGTGTGTTGACTGTGTGAGATGATAGATTGTGATGGGTGAGAAATGGAGAGTTTGTGAGATTGGTTGATTGATTGATGGTGTGATTGATTTGGATTTATGTGGTGTGTGCTGAATTGTGATAGGTTTATGTAGTATCGTAGCCATAGAGTGGGAGGATCTGCTGGTGAGAGAGTAGTATCTGCCATATAGTGGGAGGATCTGCAGGTGAAGGTAGTATCGTAGCCATAGAGTGGGAGGATCTGCGTGTGAGAGGTAGTATCATGACCATAGAGTGGGAGGATCTGCAGGTGAAGGTAGTATATGCCATAGTGGGAGGATCTGCTGTGTGAGATGGTAGTATCGTAGCCATGAGTGGGAGGATCTGCAGGTGGAGTAAGGTAGTACATGTAGCCATAGAGTGGGAGGATCTGACGGTGAGAGGTAGTATCGTAGCCATATAGTGGGAGGATCTGCAGGTGAGAGGTAGTATCATTGCCATATAGTGGAGGATCTGCAGGTGAAAGAGTAGTATCTAGCCATAGAGTGGGAGGATCTGCTGGTGAGAGGTAGTATCATAGCCATAATGGGAGGATCTGCAGGTGAAAGGTAGTATCATAGCCATAGAGTGGGAGGATCTGCGGTGAGAGGTAGTATCATGCCATAAGTGGGGGATATGCAGGTGAAAGGTAGTATCATAGCCATAAGTGGGAGGATCTGCGGTGAGGGTGAGAGGTAGATCATGCCATAGAGTGGGAGGATCTGCAGGTGAGTGAAGGTAGTATCATGCCATATAGTGGGAGATCTGCAGTGAAAGGAGTATCATAGCGATAGTGGGAGGATCTGCGGTAGTGAGAGGTAGTATCATAGCCATAAGTGGAGGAGGGATCTGACGGTGAGAGGTAGTATCATAGCCATAGAGTGGAGGATGCAGGTGATGAAAGGTAGATCATGCCATAGAGTGGGAGGATCTGACGGTGAGAGGTAGTATCATAGCCATAGAGTGGGAGGATCTGCTGTGAGAGGTAGTCATATGCCATATAGTGGGAGGATCTGCGGTGAGAGGTAGTACATTGCCATATAGTGGGAGGATCTGCAGGTGAGAGGTAGTATCATTGCCATATAGTGGGAGGATCTGCAGGTGAGAGGTAGTATCATAGCCATATAGTGGGAGGATTGACGGTGAGAGGAGTATAATTGCCATAGAGTGGGAGGATCTGCAGGGGAGAGAGGTAGTATCATGCCATATAGTGGGAGGATCTGACGGTGAGAGGTAGTATCATAGCCAAAGGGGAGGATCGACGGGAGAGTAGTATATTGCCATAGAGTGGGAGGATCTGCGGTGGAGGTAGTATCTATGCCATATAGTGGGAGATGATCGTGAGGTGAGAGGTAGTATCATTGCCATATAGTGGGAGGATCTGACGGTGAGAGGTAGTATCATAGCCATAGAGTGGGAGGATCTGACGGTGAGAGGTAGTATCATAGCCATATAGTGGGAGGATCTGCAGGTGAGAGGTAGTATCATAGCCATAGAGTGGGAGGATCTGACGGTGAGAGGTAGTATCATGCCATATGTGAGGGGAATCTGACGGTGAGAGGTAGTATCATAGCCATATAGTGGGAGGATCTGACGGTGAGAGGTAGTATCATTGCCATATAGTGGGAGGATCTGCAGGTGAGAGGTAGTATCATTGCCATATAGTGGGAGGATCTGACGGTGAGAGGTAGTATCATTGCCATATAGTGGGAGGATCTGCAGGTGAGAGGTAGTATCATTGCCATATAGTGGGAGGATCTGACGGTGAGAGGTAGTATCATTGCCATTATGAGTGGGAGGATGACGGTGAGAGTAGTATCATAGCCATATATGGGAGGATCTGCAGGTGAAAGGTAGTATGTAGCTCATAAAGTAGGAGGATCTGCAAGTGAGTGTACTGTAGTACCGTAGCCATAGAGTGCTAGTTACAAGTTCTGATCATTGTCTTGTTCTTATACTTATACTTCAGTGTCAGGAGAGAAAGTTCAGTCAATTTAATGTTAAAAGAGGCATGAACGGAAAGACTAGTTCTGTGTCTACCAGAGAATATATTTTCCTTAAGTGCAATGTATGTGACTAATGACTTAGCCAAAGAGGTGCACGGAGTCTTTCTACTACTGCACAGAGCAACAGAAAACACACGGTAGATGACTTTGAATCTCCATGAAAAGAATATGAAGTCTTTTAGTTTGGGTGATTTTTGGGGGAAAAGAGGATTGTTTTGATAGAATAATTTCTCTCTTTTGACATTAAGGAGAATGAAAGTGTAATAAGAAAATACTTTTTGATGATTCACCATGTAAAAAAAACATTCCAATTATTAAGCTTCATTTTTTCCCGTTTCCCATGGTCCTTTGCTGGTGGTGATGCAGTCCGATTCAAGTCTATAGGGTTATACCTAATTAGGATTTACTTACATAGAGGAGTTTCTAGAAGCAGTGGAGCTTGGGGAAAAGGGAGGAGCAATGCCCACAATGACATGACTTTGTGGGCAACTGGTACCGTTTTGAATGTTACAAATATAGCAATTCAGATGATCATTACATGGAGAATAAACTCAACTTAATTTATTGTTTTATTCTCCTGCAGCTCTCATTCTGCACCAATAAAAATGAATCACTCTTACCGTAAGTCACGGTCGCCTTTTGTTTTGTTCTCTATATGAGAGATGGCAAAGGGTGGCCACCAGACTGATGACTTACAGGCCTATGCAATAAAAGTTCTTATCGTTAAAATGGTGCTAATTTTGCACCAACCAATCAGATATTATTTAACATTTGAAAGCTAACATCTGATTGGTTGGGGCAAAATGACACCATTTTAACAATAAGAACTTTTATTACATAGACCCTGTCCAATTTTTTTTTTTTTAATTCTAGGTGGAGAATAGTGATGGCCCGGTTTCGCGGATCCGAACCCAGACCAGCGGCGGATTTCCCTCATTCGCGAAACGGCGGATATCGCGGATTTTTCCGGATTTCCGCCTTCCGAACTTTTCCGAACCGCGTTTTCGAAATTTTCAAAATTACGAGGATTTCTCGTATTTTGAAAATACGCGGAAACCCGTAGTTTAGAAAATTTCCAAATTACAGGATTTCACATATTTTCGAAAATTTTCGAAATTACGAGGATTTCAAGGTTTCTAGGCCGGGAACTCTATATTTCTTCTCAGCTGGGGCAGTCCATATCAATGATAAAGTTTTGAATTACAGCCAGAGCTCCATTGTCTAAGCTCCATTTATCCAGCATTTGTTTCATTCCCACAGGAGATTCTCTGAGTTATCAAATAATTCAAACTTTTCGACCTACGATCAGACAACGATGACTACGCTAACAACTGGTTCTTCAGTTCAAGGGGCCTGGTGGCACAAGAATTGCTTTAAGTCAGATCTGAATGGAGTATACCAACTACTGCACACAGACCTTCGGAAACACAGGCATTATATGGGCCGCAGCCAAGAATAGTAATTACTACTTAAATATACCGAGATGAAGATAAGACCGTGTCCTGACCCAGAAAGTTGATGGGAACCACCAGACATTGGCGTTTTTTTCCAGGCCTCAATGGTACGGATCTTGTTGATCTTCACCATTTCTCAGATGGTATCGGATCATCCATTGTTTCCACAAGGCAACCTATGCAAATGCCTCATGTCTGAGACTTTAAGTTGGTTATAAATTTAACTCAAGCACACTATTTAGGTGAATATAGCTTACAAACTTGCAGATCCAACATGGGACCTAGCGTTTAAGGTCTTAACCAGGGTAATGGAAGGGGTGGGGGGCTAAAAAGAGTGGGGTTGCCCTTTAAGGACGCACAGTTTTCTTACAGTGTGGATGTAAAACAATACCGTGGCTGGAGGAATATTGGTACATTAGTACTAGTTAGTGCATTATTGTTATTTGACAATGTGGTCATTAAAGCAGAAATATAAAGTTTTTAAAAAACAGATAAATTGAAAAAATACCTGGGGAAGAAAGGAGGTAGGGTTGGTAATTCCTACCTCCCAATATAGCTTCTGTGAGGAGCGTCAGCATAAAAAAACTGCTTTTGCCAGGCTTCCTCTGTGCCCTATCTTTACTGCAGGAAAGTCCAGGATACTAACTTGCAGGTAAAACTGTACCTGCTGTTGATCCTCAATAAAATGATATTGTGAAGGTACCTCCCTGTCCCAGGTAATAATCATTTTTAAAAGTTAATTTTTTACAGTGTTTAATAATTGCAGCTCGCTAGAGTATTTTTTCTGAGGCCACACCTTATAAATAGGGATGGACTCGAACCGAGTTCGAGAGGAACTTTATGAGTTTGGACAAACTCAAACTATTCAAACTAGTTCGGGTTCGAACTTATTAAATTTTTCTGGACTCGCTGGACTATTTTCGAGAATTCTCGAATGTACAAGGATTTCCACTTCCGAAAATCCCCGAACGGACGATTTCGGGGATTTTCGGAAGCGGACGTTCGAGTTTTGCCAAACGTTCGAAAATCCTTGATTACCAAAAGCGGCATGCGGAAACCGGAAGTAGCGCGCTTGTGCGCTACTCCGGTTTTTTATGCTGTTCCCCGTGCACGGACGTGTTTCCCAGACCATCTCCCAGGTCCCAGGGGCCTGTAAGGTAAGTTTACACTGCAATATTTCGGAAAGTTCATTGAACTTTCTGAACTATTTACCCCTCATTGACTTTAATGGGTCCATTTTCGGACTTTCGAACTTTTTTAGAAGTTCGAAAACGGACCGAACTTTTGAAAGTTCGGCCTCTCCTACTTATAAATATGACTATTAAAGGGTAAGTCCTCCTCAATTTTTTTTTTCTGTAGTATAAAACACCCCCTGCCTTTTGAAAAAGTGCCAGGAATCTTCATACAGCTACCAGTGCTATTGAGCCTAAGGAGCATGGCCATGTAAGTATGCTTCCTAGCATTTTTTTCTATTCAATCCATGTGGTTAGGGTTGGGAGGGGGGCTGCACTACAGAAACCGATTTATGTTTTGAAATTTAGGGACAGAGACGAGGGGTCCAGATGGTGGGAGGGAGGGGGAAAAGGGCTCCCCTGTGTATGCCACAGGGAAGGGCACAAACCTTTTCTGCTCCTACTATCAGTTTATTGGACTTTGAACAGACACTGCAAGAGAACCATTTGGAGCAGAGATGTAAGGTAAGGATTTTTTTTAAAACTACACAGTGGGGCCAGTATGTGGTTAAATTTTAGTTTGAGGGTGGACATGCCCTTTAATTCTGTAAGAGGAAATGGGAAGAAGAAGAAAATTTTATTAAAATCTTTAAGTCAGAGGGAATGTAAGGACCTTTAGGGATTATAAAAACTGTAACAAGGAGTGAAGAAAGCAATCAAACCAACTAAAATTAATAACAAAGTTACGATGTTGAACAAAGCATCACTAACCCTAAACAATTTTAAAATATATTAATAGTAAGAAGATGAGGACTGAAATGTGGCACCATTAATTAATGGAATAAGTTAGTTACGGGGATGGGTGATAAAGTAAATGTCTTGAATATTTTATTTTCCTCTGTATACCACTATAGAAGATCCAGGAACAGATATATGTAGCAATAATGGTATAAAAATGCAATTGCACTTAAGTTAACTGAGGTATTGTGCAGAAATAACTAAATAATGTTAATATTAATAAATCTCCTGGATGGGATAAAATACATCCTCTGGTCCTAAGTTCAGTTGTGTCCTGGCCATTGTTTCTTATTTTTGCAGATTCCATCATGTGCGGAAGTGTGCCTCTGTTTAAAATAGTAGAAAGAAATGTATCCCCAGGTATTAATGATATAATTGAAACAGATTAATACCCGTCTCAGGGGTGCTCCAACCACATTATTAATATGCACAAAAAGAACCTAAAAAAAGCCATGGGTCAGTTCAGAGCACACCCTCAAAGATCACATCACATTTTAAAAAGTATTTTCCTTTATTTGTGACATGGATAGCCACATGGTAAGTCAAACAATCAGTGCCCTCCCCATATAGCCCTCTTCATAATATGGCTCACAAATACCTAGGGGCAGTAATCCCATATAGGAACCTCCAATACCTTTCCACTGTAAAAGCTTTATTTGCTGGGAGTTGTAGTTTCCAGACATCAATAGTGGAAAGGAATTGGGGGTTCATCTGTTGTATTCAATTAGATCAACTGGACTTGAAATGTAGTTCTTGAAGACGTTTCGCTAGTCATCCGACTGGCTTTCTCAATTCAGAATGACTTGTACAAGAATCTGTGGCAATTATGTACCTGGAAAATCCCAATTAGCATATCACAGCCAGGTGTTAAGGGTGTGATTAGATAGTGGCTAAGAGGTGTTATAGGAACGCCCAGAGTAAGGTGTTAAAACAGCATTGTACATGGCAGACAGTTGGTGTCGAACCCCCCCACCTCTTATGTAGGCTTGGTTTCTTTATTTCACATAAATGGCCTCCTTAACACCTCTCTTGAACCAGTCACGTTCCTGCCAGTATGTTAACATTACAATCTTCAAGGTTATGTCCTTTATCCTTAAATTCAGATACGGCTGAGTCCTGATCCGAGGAATGGCTCTCTGTGCTGGGCCATACGTTGATGCAGTTGCTGTTTGGTCTCCCCCACATACAAATCAGAGCATTCTTCACTGCAACTGCACCTATATGATGTCGCTTTTCTTCTTTGGTATTGGGTCTTTCGGATGTACCAATTGCTTCTCAGTGTGTTGTTCGGTTTAAAGCAGACAGGGATACGATGTTTTTTGAAAATTTTCTTTAGTTTCTCGGAGACCCCTGCCTACATATGGGATGACCATGTTCTTCCTCCTGTCTTGCTTTTCCCCTTCACTGTTGGTATTACGTGTTCTTTTCTTTCCTTCTACTTTTTGACAAAGGCCCAGTCTGGATATCCACAATTTTTAAGGGCTCCTCTGAGATGTTTCATTTCTTTAGCCTTCGCCTCTGTGCTAGTGGGGATGTTCTCGGCTCTGTGTTGCAGGGTTCTGATGACACCCAGTTGTGATCTAAAGGGTGGTGGGAGTCAAACATCAAATACTGATCTGTGTGTGTTGGTTTCTGTAAACCTCTACTTCCAGTTTACCATTTTCTTAACTTCTTACCAAGCAGTCCAAGAAAGCCAGTTTGTTGTTTTGTACCTCTTCCCTTGTGAATTTAGTGTTTGGTCCACCGCATTAATGTGTTCTGTGAAAGACTTGTACTTCCTTTGGTGGATTTTAACCCAGGTGTCATCAATATCTGAACCAGTGGCTGGGTGCTATGCCCTTAAAGGTATTAAGCGCCTGTGTTTCTACCTCCTCCATGTAAAGGTTGGCCACAATAGGTGAAATGGGGATCCCATAGCACATCCATGTTTTTTTGTATAGAAACTTATCCCTGTATTGAAATAGGTGGTATTCAGGCACAAGTCCAACAAGGAACACACCTGTTTGGGTTGAGATCAGTTGCTGGTAAGAGTGCTGTCTTGGCCCAGCCGTTTTTCTCACCATGTCAAACAGCCTCCTTGGGGGTATACAAGTGAAGAGAGATGTCACATCATAGGACACCATAGTTTCTTCTACACCGAGTACTAATCTTCAATCTTGTTGGTGAATCTGAGAGTTCTGGATGGTGATGCTTAGAACTTCCCACCAAAGGTCCTAATAGTTAGCTAGATATTTTGCCACCTTGTATGTTACCGAGTTGATGCTGCTGACTATAGGTCTTAGTGGGGCCCCCTTATTATCTTTGGGAGTCCAATATGCATGGATGTGCTCACCAGGGTAGAGGCGATGATACATTGCTCGGTCAATGGCTTCCTTTTGAAGTGTTGTAGTAAGTCTATGACTCTTTTCTTGTAACGGCTGGTGGGATCCTTTGTTAAAGCCTCATATGTGTTGTTATCGGCCAGGGAGCATGGTACCTTATCATGGTAGTCTGAGGTGTTGAGTACCACTGTGCATCTTCCTTTATCTGCCGGTAGAATGGTGATACTGAAATCTTTCTTGAGGGATGTTAGGGCTCTCTTTTCTGTGTAGTCAGGTTAGATGAAGGAGTTTTAGCACTGGCTAAAAAACATCGTATCCCTGTCTGCTTTAAACCGAAAAACACACTGAGGCAGCAATTGGTACATCCGAAAGACCAATACCAAAACACAAGAAAAGCGACATCATTATGCAGTGCGGCAGTGAAGAATGCTCTGATTTGTATGTGGGGGAGAAAACAGAACTGCATCAAACGTATGGCCCACAGAAGAGCCAATTCCCGGGTCAGGACTCAGCCGTGTATCTGCATTAAGGATAAAGGACATACCTTTGAAGATTGTAATGTTAACATACTGGCGAAGGAACGTGACTGGTTCAAGAGAGGTGTAAGGAGGCATTTATGTGAAAATAAAGAAACCAAGCCCAAATAGAGGTGGGGGGGTCGACACCAACTGTCTGCCGTACAATGCTGTTTTAACCCTTACTCGGGGCGTTTCCTATAACACCTCTTAGCCACTATCTAATCACACCCTTAACACCTGGCTGTGATATGCAATTGGGATTTTCCAGGGTACAAATTGCCACAGATTCTTGTACAAGTCATTCTGAATTGAGAAAGCCAGTCGGATGACTAGCGAAACGTCTTAAGAACTACATTTCAAGTCCAGTTGATCTAATTGAATACAACAGATATACCATGACCTGGATGAATGAGAACCTTCACAAGCAATTGGGGGTTCCTGTATGGGATTGCTGTCAACCCCTGTTCAGTGTTCACTTACCTGAGCAGTCTTCAATCTTCACCTCTCTGCCAGCTGCGCTCGCTCGCATTTGCCTGTCTGACATCACTACTCGGAGCCAGGAAGTCAGAGGCACTGGGTAGTGAAGCAGGGAGATACAGAGTAGAGCAGCAGCCAGCAGAGAGATGAGTGGGGTTAGTGACTCAAGTATAAGCCGGGTCCGATTTTCAGGCTTTTTTTTAAAGCCTGAAAACCTCGGCTTATACTCGAGTATATATGGAATACTTAGCCATCCGAGCAGTGTTAAAAAGTTAAAAAGTGTGTACAAGCTTATGGTTTCATCCTCATAAGGACTTTCTCAACAGCGGATGTGCATTTCCATGCACTTTGGGGAGTGGTTTGGGTCTTGTTACCTATTTGTAGGAGGAAGTGATGTGTTTCTGTAAGTTATGATAGGCAATATGGTTGCCGAAATGCATTGGCTGATTAAGATTCAAAATAAAAATGTTTTAAAGAAAAGGAGTGCTCTGTCTGCTGGCTACTGTACTATTTGCGGTAGCACCCGGGTGGATACATTGGGGGGACTAGCGGGAGTGCAGCTGATCACGGACGAGATATATATATATATTAGCAAAAGGTGTGCCGTTGGTGGACAGTGGAAATGATGTGTTGTATGTTTGCTATGTGTGGATACAGTGGATATAGAATCTTTACACAGGTATGTTTTAAACCATTACTCAGAAAGTTACCAGCATCCCGGGAAACCAAAGAGCATAATCCTGCAGGTCTGAGAATAGACCTAGGCAATCCTGTGGTTCAAACTAAACATGTTACGTTCATATTATTAGTATTCACCACGGCAAGTTAACATTATAGATCAAAGGCCATGGCCCCCCAACTAATCTTAACCCACTACTGGCCACTGAGTAGTTTAAAAAAAACTTACATCTCTGCTTCTTATGGTTCCCTGTAGTACTGTCCAGGAAAGGAGGTAGGAGCTGTCTTCCTGTCCAAAAGGTTTCTGCCTCCTCTGCCTCTGAGAAGACAGTGGCATGTCAGCTAAGCCCTCCCACCTCTGCAGACAGTGCACTTACTTTCTTTAAACAATATAAGCCAAGTTTAATTACATTTAAGAGTAAGTATTGCACATGATTTAATAACAAAACATAAACAGTTTCCCCACATAACATGTGCAGTAATCAAGGGGTGTCCCTGCCTATAGTGCACCACTTTGAATGTTGACCAGGCCTGATTATGTGTGTCCTTGTACGTTGGTGTACACATCATCTGTTGCCTCAGAGTTTGTATCCAATAAGAACTTGCCTGTCCAATAATCGTCCCTCCAATAGGTGGTAACAGGATCTTATACACAGGATCTTGGGTTGCATTCATCACACTGTGCAAGGGATCACACCAAACAAACTCTATCTACTTTCACTTTCTCTCCTCCTAGCCACAGAGAGCAAAGATGTCTGTCTCTTATTACTGACACCACTGCAGGCTGGAGGTGGTATATAAGGAGCCTTGGTGTATATGACCATTACAATACACATCAGTCCTGTGTAGCAATTTTTTGGATTCCACTTCTTTTCAGTATTCACATGGAGCAGACACAGGGGTGTGGTTTAAGCTCCTATTTTGACCATACCATGTTGAAATAGGGATCTCAGCTCTGTACGTAAGTTTATGTATTTGTATATTTTGTTTACCTAATATAAGTCAGTGCTATTCTATTACATTTACTGATGGTCATTTAGATGGTAATAGTGAGATAGTACACACAAACATATACAACTTTCCTATATGTAAATCATATACCCCCCACCTTGTTGGTAGCTCTAAAAACTCAATGCAATCTCCTATGAAGATATAAAATATATTTATATAAATAAATAAATATAAGGATAAGGGATAAGGGATTAGGGAAGGGATAAGGGATAGGGAAGGGATAAAGGAAAGGAATATATATAATATAACCTACCATGTTAATCTGGATCCTGTATAGGGTTTCGTGTTGCCCAATGGTCTGTTTAGTTTGAACTGGGTTTGTCTGGGTGTTCTTAGACTGCAGGTTTACTCCACTATTCTAGCTGGCAGGTAGTTGGGTTAGGGAATAGAGGGCAAGTTTGGTAAGATTCGTGACTCCTGCTGCCTGAAGTGACCTATAAATCCTTCCCTATTCCAATAGTGTAATAGCTATAGATGTAAGGGAAGGGCAGATGGATTACTTGAATGTTCGAGTATACCATTAATCTGTATTGCATCTGGACACATGCCTTAGCTAGAGGACATTAAGAAGGAACTTACTGCAAACAGAGAATGCTTGGATTTGTAGTTTTCAAACATGTAAAAGGTCCCAGTTCCAACACCCCTGCTCTATCTACCATTAGGCTGTATGACATCTAAACACATGCCTAGCTTTAGGCTATAAATGAGATACTTTGCATGTCCCATCCATTATCTGGGAGTCAGAAATATGTGTTATATGTTAGATCATGGGCAATGCTATTATAATAACATGAGGCTGTTAGGTGATCTTCGTTATAAAAGGCTCTATTTCTTTTTATATTTTGGGAGTTTTGCTCCTTTAACCCCACCTCTCCCAACCTGGATAGCCGATCAGTTCCTGTGCTGTTCTAATGCCATAGTGGCTTTAAATATGGAACTTTCTGTGGTAAATGCTAATAAGTACGAACCTAGCAAGGTTAATTTGATCCTGTGTAAGGTCTCAGGTAGTCCAATGGTGCTTATAGATTGAATTGCAATTGTGGCACATGCTTGGGTTCACCTTAGGGCCTGTAGGCCCAAAGAGCCTGGCACCCTTATCCCCCCCCCTAAAATTTGGGAAGAAAATAGGCTATAAGGGATTGGATGGGGGGAAGGAGATTGACAGCGCCCCTCCAACCTCAGGTGCTCCTAAGCGCGTGACTACTGTGCCTAATGGTAAATCCAGCCCAGCTTGGGTCTATTCTAAGACCTCAAGTCGTTTTATAATTCCCGCACTCCGGTTTATTAACGTTATTGATGGTGGTTTCCCAAATCCGCTCACCACTGGCAGTTGTATACTATTGTATAAATATTTACAGGGAAACGCCTCTTTCAAACTTCAATCAGTTTATTAGTGACGTTTCGGGGTCCTCCCCTTCCTCAGGTGCAAAATTACAACTCACACTGTGGCAGTATAAATACAAATTATCCCTCCCTCGGAGGTGTGGTTAAGACAACATAGTGTTTAATTAAACATTTTCTATATGTGTGCTAATTTTAAGTTTCACGTAAATACACTTTTAATACAACCTAATTTTAAAACCAATTTTACTGTGCATATCGTGAATTATTAACCATTCTAAAACACATTTCTCACTAAAACACTTTACATTACTCTATCTAATTGAAAGTGCCAAGTGCTTACTATTGGATATTTCCTTTTGTAAGTGCTTTGTGCCTTGTTTTTAAGTGCTACTTGTTTAATTATAAAGTGCTAATGTGAAGTGTTACTATGTTAAATTGTTAAAACCACCTTTGGACTATTTAGTTTGATAATTATCTTAGTTATTTGTTACTTAGAGTCTATTGTTGCCTTAACATGTTCTTATTTCATTCTTTTCTATTTTATCTGTTATCTTGTCATGTCAGTCTTCAGTCGTTCCTGTTGCTGGTCTGTTAATCACGTCGTAAGTCTTCGTGAGTTCAGAGAGATTATAGCAGATTATTTATATTTCCTATATTTTCTTTTCTTTTCTTATAAGACATTACTTGTTTGTCTTTCACTTTTTTATAAGAAGCAGCTAAAGTTCATTTCCCCGAAACGTTGTGTGAACCAGCATGTCACTAATAAACTGATTGAAGTTTGAAAGAGTGCGTTTCCCTGTAAATATTATTACTATTCTAAGACTGCAGGTTTATCCTATTTGGTTTCCCTGGAAGTTCCCCTGGAAGCTGATGACTGAATAACATTTTAAAAATCCCAGTATAAAGATTCTATAGACACTGTATCTACAACATTGCAAAACATACTCACATAATTGCACTTCACCAACGGGCACACTTTTGCTAGTGGGAACGTGTGGAGTGGATTAAGGGGACAGCATAAGTACTGTAGTAATCCTGGTGCACTAAAATGATATGCAAAGATAGGGCACTATATAAAATATGGTGTGTTTATACTTATTGTCCCAGGTGTTATCTTATGGCCTCCTGGGAATAGTAGAAAAGATTCTACTGAGTAACATACACACATACACAGGGGTTATTTATGGGACTATATGAACCTCTTAGTCAATATTGACATTTATTTTCAATATTCCATATCCTTTGCTCTTTGTGAGACTTGGTGATGTATACCCTAGTGAGGGATCAGTATAAGGTGAATTTGGTGTCATTAATTCCTCTATATTCCCCTTATTTTCATAATTGTAACCTATCCAATCTGTTTTCATTTCAACCCCCTCCAGTCCCCTTTTAATTTAATTGCCCTTCTCTGAATGCTTTTTTGTACACAGGGTTCACTTAACACAGAGCCATTTATAGTATAAGTAGCACATGGATTTTAAGTCCAAATGCATTACCTTCCATTTATCAACATGAATTTATCTGCCACTTAGCAGCCCAATGTGACAATCTATCTAGATCCCCCTGCAACAATTGCACATCCTCTGAAGTTTTTAATGGTCGACAAAGTTTTGTGTCATCAGCAAACACAGAAACCTTGCTGACAATACCACTTCCAAATCATTAAAGGGCATGTCCACCCCCAAAACTATAATCCCCCCTCTACTGGCCCCACTCTGTAGTGCAATAAAATCCTTACCTTACATCCCAGCTCCAAATGTTTTTTCTGGAATCCCCCCCCCCCAAAGTCCCAAAAACTGTCAGAGTCCATATAGGACTGTCTACTGTCTCTTCTCCGGGAGAAGTTTGGCATTCGCACTGCAGGCCTCCCCCCCTCCCTCTCCCTCCCGTTTTGCAATCCCCCTAGTGTTAAACCCCTTTGCCCAATATTAGCTATCCTTTCCCCAGCCCCAACCGCTATAAAAGATTTTACTGGAACTCCCCCGAACTTTACTTACCTTACCTCTCTCCCCCGGTGTTCTGTGCAGCCAGCAGCCGCGTCATGATTGGCTGCCTCTCAGCCAATCACGGACGCAGCTGCCGGTCCCGCCCCCTGCTTGCGTTCCATGCAAGCAGAGGGCTGGTTTAGTATGCCGCGGAAAGAGGTAAGGTAAGTAAAGATCAGGGGAGTTCCAGTAAAATCTTTTATGGTGGTTGGGGCTGGGGGAGGGAAAGCTACTAATGGGCAAATTTTGCAAAATGGGGTGGAAATGCCTTTAATAGATAGATAAATAGAAGCGGCCCGAACACAGAACCCTGTGGCACCCCACTTAGCACTTTAGTCCGTATGATGAAGCCCCATTAACAACTACCCTCTGCATCCTATTCATCATCCAACGTTCTATCCATGTATAAATGTGCCACCCAACCCATCTGTATACTTGAAATGTTGGGCTTACTTAAATGGCATGTCCACCCCCAAACTAAAAATGTTACCAAATACTGGCCCCACTGTACAATTAAAAATAATCTTTGTAGTTCTGCGTGGCAGGGGAGCCGGACCAGAACAGCGAAGGAACGAGGAGGTGTAAGTAGAGTTGGGAAGTGTTTTTTTTGTGTAAGAATATAGCATTTGGGTGTGGGGGGACATGCCCTACAGTATAGTAAAAGTTGTAAAAGAGGGTGGACATGGCCTTTAAAGATACAACGTGAGCTAAGACAAATATGGAATTTGCCTTCAGCTGTTAATGTCAGTACCTGTAATCCACACTGGAGACTTGTTTTTCTAGTCTAACAAACCATTACAGTAATATCTACAGCACTTCTGGATTCCTCTACAGCGTGAATGACAGCACTATGCTAAACACATGGTGATTTTTATCATAAAACAATTTATTTACTACACATGATACAACAGATCGAACATTGACTGCCAGGCAGTGAATATTATGTGTCATTAGGATTGAAATGCGACTTTACACTGTGGTAGGGGAGTGTAGGATTGGGAATGACTAAGGTATGATAAATAAAGGTAGAATGGTGCTCCGTGTTCACTAAAGGCAGTGAGTTACAGGATATACATTGTATCCTTGGGTTCAGGGAAGAGAAGTTTCCTGAATTCAATCTAATATTTGTATTTGTGTATTTACAGCTGATTATAACAATCTTGTCATTGTGCTGTGTTGAGATATTTACACTAATTATTGTGTCTTTATTTCTCTTCTTAATGGTTAATGTATGTGCTGTACATGCAGTATGTGTTTATTTAGAAAGTACCACTTCATACGAACAAGGGATAAGCAATTGTACAATAAAAATAATTACAGAAATATAAAGTTCCATAAATAGGATAAGGACACACAAAGAAAACAAGGACAACGAGATATTATAAGTGTGGTTTGTCTTGACACCTTGCCTTGAAGATTGTATAATTTAAAGGACACCACCATCTTTTATACTAAAAAGGGTGTGGAGCTGAACCACCACTAGATCCTCACACCTTGGAAAAAATACATTTACTGAATGTTAGGACTGAAAGAAGAGCTATCTTCCAGTGGCTAAGCCCAAGACATGACTTGTGTGTAGGGTGGCCAGAACCCTTACATCAGTGTCTCTGTTATAATGTAGTAAAGAATGTGTGTACTCCAGTAACTGATATTGGTCCTATGTACAAAGAAAACCAAACAGTATCTATTAACCAAATGATAAAGTTGTTACATCTTGCGTCGGCCGAGGCGATACGCGCAACAAGCGGCCGTTTCAACTGAGAATCGCCTGGCGGATCAACGTTTAGTCGGGGGTCTCAGCCATAATGTTTCTAAACTGTTTTCTTCATCAATCACCATCAATTGATTTAGAAACAATAGTCTGAAATATCACCGTTAATAAACTGCAAATAACTGCATTTTCTTACCAATGGTGGACTGCAATTCATATGTCTGTGGGTAACAAGGGTTTGGATACAAATAATTGATCTAGATGGGTACCAACCCTGAAACATTAGTGGTGAGACATTACTGTTTAATTACTATTAAATGACTATGTTCTACTCAAAGCTCATAACTCATTTCCAGGCTGAAATTTTTTGTATTTGTTAATTTGCAGTGAGATTCAATAAAAGTTCTTATCGTTTAAAATGGTGCTAATTTTGCACCAACCAATCAGAACTTATGTAACATTTGAAAGCTAACATCTGATTGGTTGGGGCAAAATTAGCACCATTTTAAACAATAAGAACTTTTATTGAATTACCCTGTTTGTTTTTAACCTATTGCGACAATGCTTCTTCTCCAGAAAATCATTCTGACCAATCAATGAGGAAAACCAATCATTTGGGTGGGGCTTATCTATAGTTTTATATTTCTGTAATAAATCCCTGTAGGATCCAACATCTGAAACACGATCCAACTGCTACTAGACACTTTTCACTTCATAATATTGAATTTCTTTTTATTTATTTATGACCCCAGAAAGTATGTAAGATGTATATACCCTATGATAATATTCTGTCCTGTAAAAGGATTGGCTAGAGGCTACTAGTGGGTGTGACCATCTGTAACAAGTTCCTGCATCTTAGAACAGAGCATGTGTAAAGAACATAATGGTCAGTGACCACACTGTGCAATACTGGAACACTGGGAAATAAGACACAAACCTCATGTTAAAAAGTGAAAATTTCTCAACAACCATATTAAAGGGGAACTGTGGTCCAAAAATGACTTGAGGTAAATTGATAGAAATTGCTCCCCTTGAGAATTTTTGCAATTTATTTCCATTGTTTATTTTGCATAGTTTTGAAGATATTTACATTTTTGTGTGTGCTATGGCAGCAGCATCACCAGGTCCCCTGCACTTCCTGCTTCCTGCTCTGAAACTGTCAGTCAATCTGTCCTGTGTCTCCTCCTCCCCTTTGCAGCCCCCCTGGTCCCTCCCACTCATGGACCCCATGGTCCCTCCAGTTGCAGGCCTCCCATGGCCCATTATCTTACAGACCCATGTGGCCCCGCCCACTCGCAGGTGCCGTGGCCCTGCCCACTCGTGGGTGCCTACACCCCGTCCACTCGCGGTTGCCTAAGCCCTGCCCACTCGCTGGTGCCATGGGTTACTCAGACCCCCCCTACAGAAAACTCTGTGGAAACAGCCTTTTCAGGCAGAGTGAGAACTCTGTTTTCACACAGTGAAAGAGAAGGGCTGTAGATTCCCTTACCTTCTCTGTCAGGACTTCACACAGCAGAGAGGAGGAGGGACTTCCTGTCTCCCTCACACACTGAGGGAGTCTGAGGCTGTGCTTGCTGGCGTCAGGAATGTCACAAGTCAGCCTCCCACCCCTTAACTTTCTGGTCAGTCATTTCTGTGGGCTGTTGAGCACGTAGAGAGGTGGTTGATGGCTTGTTTTAAAGGTAGGAAACTGGCCTTTCATTTAAACTTAACTTATTTGGAGACCACAGTTCCCCTTTAAAATAGTAAGTGACACACTGATTACTGCTTTTATATCAAGGAGATCTGCCTTTAGTTGCCAGTGCCAGTAGCCTAGACCTTCTAGAATATTCATTTTATTACCCCTCTGCTGTATCCACTGCCACTCTATATTCTAATTGGGCAAGAACACCTATGATCCACTGTCCAATCACAACTCATAGTTAGGAGGACTCCCAGTCACTCAGTGTAGACTGGTGGGGTTCATGTTTATTTATTGTAAAATTAGTTTATAAAAACGCCTTGGTTGGGAATATTCATCAAAAAAAATGGACACATTTCCAGGTGGAGAATCTAAGCTCCTTTGAGATTTGATTCTCTGCCATGAATTACTGACTGTTTTTGCAGCTCTCTGGCTGGTTGTTTGATTGTTTTATTAATTTAGGTGGATGGGAAGCAGTTCCATAGCTTTACCGTTCTCACAGTGAAAAACCCTTTCCCAACTCTACTTTATGTATCAATCCAGTAACTTGTAACATTCCTTGTTTGTAGAAACTCATCCAGCTTTTTATTAACTGACCAATGAACCTGCCATAACAACGTCCACTGGAAGACAGTTCCATAGCTTTACCGTTCTCACAGTGAAAAACCCTTTCCAAACTCTACTTTAGTATCAATACCAGTAACTTGTAACATTCCTGTTTTGTAGAAACTCATCAGCTTTTTATTAAACATGACCAATGAACCTGCCATAACAACGTCCACTGGAAGACAGTTCCATAGCTTTACCGTTCTCACAGTGAAAAACCTTTCCCACTCTACTTTATGTATCAATCCCAGTAACTTGTAACATTCCTTGTTTGTAGAAACTCATCCAGCTTTTTATTAAACTGACCAATGAACCTGCCATAACAACGTCCACTAAGACAGTTCCATAGCTTTACCGTTCTCACAGTGAAAACCCTTTCCCAACTCTCTTATTATCAATACCATTACTTGTAACATTCCTTGTTTGTAGAAACTCATCCAGCTTTTTATTAAACTGACCAATGAACCTGCCATAACAAGTCCACTGGAAGACAGTTCCATAGCTTTACCGTTCTCACAGTGAAAACCCTTTCCCAACCTACTTTATGTATCAATACAGTAACTTGTAACATCCTTGTTTGTAGAAACTCATCCAGCTTTTTATTAAACTGACCAATGAACCTGCCATAACAACGTCCACTGGAGAGACAGTTCTATAGCTTTACCGTTCTCACAGTGACAAACCCTTTCCCAACTCTACTTTATGTATCAATCCCAGTACTTGTAACATCCTTGTTTGTAGAAACTCATCCAGCTTTTTATTAAACTGACCAATGAACCTGCCATAACAACGTCCACTGGAAGACAGTTCCATAGCTTATACCGTTCTCACAGTGACAAACCCTTTCCCAACTCTACTTTATGTATCAATACCAGTAACTTGTAACATTCCTTGTTTGAGAAACTCATCCAGCTTTTTATTAAACTGACCAATGAACCTGCATAACACGTCCACTGGAAGACAGTTCCATAGCTTTAACCGTTCTCACAGTGAAAACCCTTTCCCCTCTACTTTATTATCAATACCAGTAACTTGTAACATTCCTTGTTGTAGAAACTCATCCAGCTTTTTATAAATTGACCAATGAACCTGCCATAACAACGTCCACTGGAGACAGTTCCATGCTTTACCGTTCTCACAGTGACAAACCCTTTCCCAACTCTACTTTATATATCAATACCAGTAACTTGTAACATTCCTTGTTTGTAGAAACTCATCCAGCTTTTTATTAAACTGACCAATGAACCTGCCATAACAACGTCCCTGGAAGACAGTTCCATAGCTTTACCGTTCTCACAGTGACAAACTTTCCCAACTCACTTTAGTATAATACCAGTAACTTGTAACATTCCTTGTTTGTAGAAACCATCCACTTTTTATTAAACTGACCAATGAACCTGCCATAACAACGTCCACTGGAAGACAGTTCCATAGCTTTACCGTTCTCACAGTGACAAACCCTTTCCCACTCTACTTTATTATCAATACCAGTAACTTGTAACATTCCTTGTTTTAGAAACTCATCCAGCTTTTTATTAACTGACCAATGAACCTGCCATAACAACGTCCACTGGAAGACAGTTCCATAGCTTTACCGTTCTCACAGTGACAAACCCTTTCCCATCTCTACTTTATATATCAATACCAGTAACTTGTAACATTCCTTGTTTGTAGAAACTCATCCAGCTTTTTTAATTGACCAATGACCCTGCCATAACAACGTCCACGGGAGACAGTTCCATACTTTACCGTTCTCACAGTGACAAACCCTTTCCAATCTCTACTTTATATATCAATACCAGTACCTTGTAACATTCCTTGTTTGTAGAAACTCATCCAGCTTTTTTAAACTGACCAATGAACCTGCCATAACAACGTCCACTGGAAGACAGTTCCATAGCTTTACCGTTCCACAGTGACAAACCCTTTCCCACTCTACTTTATGTATCAATACCAGTAACTTGTAACATTCCTTGTTTGTAGAAACTCATCCACTTTTTATTAACTGACCAATGAACCTGCCATAACAACGTCCACTGGAAGACAGTTCCATAGCTTTACCGTTCTCACAGTGACAAACCCTTTCCCAACTCTACTTTATGTATCAATACCAGTAACTTGTAACATTCCTTGTTTGTAGAACCCATCCACTTTTTATTAAACTGACCAATGAACCTGCCATACCAACGTCCACTGGAGACAGTTCCAAGCTTTACACTGTTCTCACAGTGACAACCCTTTCCCAACTCTACTTTATTTCAATACCGTAACTTGTAACATTCCTTGTTGTAGAAACTCATCCAGCTTTTTTATTAAACTGACCAATGAACTGCCATAACAACGTCCACTGGAAGACAGTTCCATAGCTTTACCGTTCTCACAGTGACAAACCCTTTCCCAACTCTACTTTATGTATCAATACCATAACTGTAACATTCCTTGTTTGTAGAAACCTCATCCAGCTTTTTATTAAACTGACCAATGAACCTGCCATAAACACGTCCACTGGAAGACAGTTCCATAGCTTAACCGTTCTCACAGTGACAAACCCTTTCCCAACTCTACTTTATGTATCAATACCAGTAACTTGTAACATTCCTTTTTGGAAACTCATCCAGCTTTTTATTAAACTGACCAATGAACCTGCCATACAACGTCCACTGGAAGACAGTTCATAGCTTTACCGTTCTCACAGTGACAACCCTTTCCCAACTCTACTTTATGTATCAATACCAGTAACTTTAACATTCCTTGTTGTAGAAACTCATCCAGCTTTTTATTAAATCACCAATGAACCTGCCATAAAACGTCCACTGGAAGCAGTTCCATAGCTTTACCGTTCTCACAGTGACAAACCCTTTCCCACTCTATTTATATAATAATACCAGTAACTGTGAACATTCCTTGTTTGTAGAAACTCATCCGCTTTTTATTAAACTGACCAATGAACCTGCCATAACAACGCCACTGGAGAACAGTTCCATACTTTCCTACCGTTCTCACAGTGACAAACCCTTTCCCACTCTACTTTATTATCAATACCATGTAACTTGTAACATTCCTTGTTGTAAACCTCATCCAGCTTTTTATTAAACTGACCAATGAACCTGCCATAACAACGTCCACTGGAAGACAGTTCCATAGCTTTAACCGTTCTCACAGTGACAAACCCTTTCCCACTCTACTTTATGTATCAATACCAGTAACTTGTAACATTCCTTGTTTGTAGAAACTCATCCAGCTTTTTTATTAACTGACCAATGAACCTGCCATAACAAGTCCACTGGACGAAGTTCCATAGCTTTACCGTTCTCACAGTGACAAACCCTTTCCCAACTCTACTTTATGTATCAATACCAGTAACTTGTAACATTCCTTGTTTGTAGAAACTCACCATCTTTTATTAAACTGACCAATGAACCTGCCATAACAACGTCCACTGGAAGACAGTTCCATAGCTTTAACCGTTCTCACAGTGCAAAACCTTCCCCACTCTACTTTATGTATCAATACCAGTAACTTGTAACATTCCTTGTTTAAAACTCATCCACTTTTTATTAACTGACCAATGAACCTGCCATAACAACGTCCACTGGAAGACAGTTCCATAGCTTTACCGTTCCACAGTGACAAACCTTTTCCAACTCTACTTTTGTATCAATACCAGTACTTGTAACATTCCTTGTTTGTAGAAACCTCATCCAGCTTTTTATTAAACTGACCAATGAACCTGCCATAACAACTCCACTGGAAGACAGTTCCATAGCTTTACCTTCTCACAGTGACAAACCCTTTCCCAACTCTACTTTATGTATCATAACAGTAACTTGTAACATTCTTGTTTGAGAAACTCATCCAGCTTTTTATAAACTGACCAATGAACCTGCCATACAACGTCCACTGGAAGACAGTTCCATAGCTTTACCGTTCTCACAGTGACAAACCCTTTCCCAACTCTACTTTATGTATCAATACCAGTAACTTGTAACATTCCTTGTTTGTAGAAACTCTATCCAGCTTTTTATTAAACTGACCAATGAACCCCATAACAATGCCCTGGAAGACAGTTCCATAGCTTTACCGTTCTCACAGTGACAAACCCTTTCCCAACTCTACTTTATGTATCAATACCAGTAACTTGTAACATTCCTTGTTTGTAAAACTCATCCAGCTTTTATAAAACTGACTCAATGAACCGTGCCATACACCGTCCACTGGAAGACATTCCATAGCTTTACCTTCTCATCAGGACAAACCCTTTCCAACAACTCTGACTTTATGTATCAATCCCATTACTTTAACATTCCTTGTTTGTAGAACTCCATCCCAGCTTTTTTTATTAAACTGACCAATGACACCTCCATAACAACGTCGCACTGGGAAGACAGTTCCATACTTTACTGTTCCTCACGATGAACAAACCCTTTCCCAACTCTACTTCTTATCAATCCCAGTAACTTGTTAACCATTCCTCTGTTTGTTAAAACCATCCAGCTTTGTTAACTAATAACTGACCACTGAACCTTCCATAACAACGTCCACTGGAAACGTTCCATAGCTTACCGTTTCTCACATGAAAACCCTTTCCAACTCTACTTTATAGTATCAACCCAGTAACTTGTACCATGCCTTGTTTGGAGAAACTATCCAGCTTATATTAACTGACCATGAACCTCCATAAACAACGTCCCACTGAAAGACAGTTCCTAGCTTACCGTTTCTCAAAGGACAAACCCTTTCCCCAACCTTATCCCTCTACTTTTGTATCAATACCATAACTTGTAACATTCCTTTTTGTAGAAACCTCCAGCTTTATATTAACTGACCAATGATACCTGCCATACAACAACGTCACTGGAGAACAGTTTCCATAGCACTTTAATACCGTTCATCACAGTGCCAAACCCTTTTCCCACTCTACTTTAATATCAAGTACCCAGAACCTTTTGTACATTCCTTGTTTGGTATAAACTCTTCAGCCTTTTATTAAACCTGACCAATGACCTGCCATATTACACAACTCCACTGGAAGAACAGTTCCATAGCTTTAACCGTTCTCACAGTGACAACCTTTCCAACTCTCATATTTAATTATCAATCAGAACTTGTAACATTTCCTTGTTTTTGTAGAATCCATCCGCCTTTTTATTAAACTGACCAATGAACCGCCATAACAAACGTCCACTTGGAAGACACGTTCCATAGTCTTTAACTTTAACCGTCTGCAACAGTGAAAAACCCTTTTTCCGAGCTTGAAGCCTAAACCTTTTAATCTCAAGTCTAAGGGATGTCCTCGTGTCACGTTGACATGTTCTATTGGTGAAACAATGACCAATAGTTTATTGTATGGCCCGTTAATGTATGTATACACAGTACTCATAATCCCCACGCAAGCGCCTTTTCTCTCCAGCGTAACATAATTGTACTTTTCCAGTCTCTCTTTTCATATTCCATCTCCCCAATCCCCTATTAATTTTAGTTGCCCTTCTCTGAACCCTTTTCCATTCAAGATGTCCTTTTTGTAGCAAGGATTCCCAAAATTGCACTGCATATTCCAATGAGGCCTTACCAATGCTTTGTAAAGAGGGAGAATTACATTTTCCCCCTTGAATCCCCAGACCTCTCTTTATAACAGACAATACCATGCTGGCTCTGTCGTTGGCCGCTGCACTGCTCTGCTACCTTAAGTTTGTTTATCTACCAACTCCATGATCCCTTTCCAACAGGGATTCAGCTTAACACAGAGCCTTTAGTATAAGTAGCCACGTATTATGACACCAATGCCAATCACCTTCCATTTATCAACATTGAATTTCATCTGTCCCCACTTAGCGCCCAATGTGACATCCTACTAGCTAGATCCCCTGTAACGATTGCACATCCTTCTGAAGTTGTTAATGGCGACAAAGTTTAGTGTCATCAGCAAACACAGAAACCTTGCTGACAATACCTACACGCAACATCATTATAATAGATTAAAAGAAACGGGGCCCCAACACAGAAACCGGTGGCACCCCACTTATCACTTTAGTCCATAATTATGCAAGCCCCAGTTACAACTACTCTCTGCATCCTATTCGTTAACAACCAATTTTCTATCCATGTAAAATGTGACTCCCCAGACCAACAGACCTTAAGCTTATTCATTAGTCGCCTATTGGGGACTGTAAAAGCCTTTGCAAAATCCAAGTACCGTACTACTCGATGTAATCAAGGGTAGCTATTTTACCTGGCAAAGAAGTAACCATGATGCTCGAGTATAAATCGAGGTAGAAAATAGGACCACAACTCTTCTGATTCTGTATAGTTTTGAAGCCTTAGTTGCCCGTAAAATGACAGCCGAATTCCCATAAGTAGTCCCCTACAGTAATAGCCAAATCCAGTATTGACGCTTACCTACAGTAATATTGGCTACTGTATGGGAATTCTGCTGTCGCATTTAAAGGGCAACTAAAAAGCCCGCAAAACAATACAGAATCAAACGGAAACAAATAGATACCATTCTCTTTATCTGTATTGTTTTAAGGCATGTAGTTTCCCTTTAAAAAATGGAGAGGAATTTAACACAACTAACCACCAATTCCTTGCCACTCCAGATGTTTGGAAACTACAACTCTCAGCATGCTTTAGTTGCTGGGAGTTGTAGTTTCCAAACATCTTCTGTGGCAAGCAATGCACTGCACCACAGCCTTTTTCAAATCCACAGACACACCACCGGACATGAGGGAATCTGCATAAATAAAAAACAATGGCCTAGATAAAACTGAACTTAGCTCCCTAAGTACCCGAGGATGTATTGTAATCCATCCGAGACTTATTAATAT
>CM033474.1:13756853-13817325 GCA_019447015.1 Hymenochirus boettgeri
GCAGTGAACAAACCCTCATTCCCTTTCCCCCACCATCTTCTATATACTTTATTATCATCAAATACCAGGCAGATAACTGGGCCCAACTTATGCCCTTGTTTCGTAGAAACTCATCCAGCTTTTATTAAACTGACCATTAACCTGCCATAACAACGTCCACTGGAAGACAGTTCCATAGCTTTACCGTTCTCACAGTGACAAACCCTTTCCCAACTCTACTTTATGTATCAATACCAGAACTTGTAACATTCCTTGTTTGTAGAAACTCATCCAGCTTTTATTAAACTGACCAATGAACCTGCCATAACAACGTCCACTGGAAGACAGTTCCATAGCCTTTACCGTTCTCACAGTGAAAACCCTTTCCCAACTCTACTTTATGTATCAATACCAGTAACTTGTAACATTCCTTGTTTGAGAAACTCATCCACGTTTTTATTAAACTGACCAATGAACCTGCCATAACAACGTCCACTGGAAGACGTACAGTTCCATAGCTTATACGTTCTCACAGTGACAAACCCTTTCCCATCTCTAATTTATATATGAATACCAGTAACTTGTACATTCCTTGTTTGTAGAAACTCATCCAGCTTTTTATTAAATGACCAATGAACCTGCCATAACAACGTCCACTGGAGACAGTTCCATAACTTTACCGTTCTCACAGTGACAACCCTTTCCAACTCTACTTATATATCAATACCAGTAACTGTAACATCCTTGTTTGTAGAAACTCATCCAGCTTTTTATTAAACTGACCAATGAACCTGCCATAACAACGTCCACTGGAAGACAGTTCATAGCTTTACCGTTCTCACAGTGACAAACCCTTTCCCACCTACTCTACTTTATGTATCAATACCAGTAACTTGTAACATTCCTTGTTTGTAGAAACTCATCCAGCTTTTTATTAACTGACCAATGAACCTGCCATAACAACGTCCACTGGAAGACAGTTCCATAGCTTTACCGTTCTCACAGTGACAAACCCTTTCCCAACTCTACTTTATGTATCAATACCAGTAACTTGTAACATTCCTTGTTTGTAGAAACTCATCCACTTTTTATTAAACTGACCAATGAACCTGCCATAACAACGTCCACTGGAAGACAGTTCCAAGCTTTACCGTTCTCACAGTGACAAACCCTTTCCCAACTCTACTTTATGTATCAATAGTAACTTGTAACATTCCTTGTTTGTAGAAACTCATCCATCTTTTTATTAAACTGACCAATGAACCTGCCATAACAACGTCCACTGGAAGACAGTTCCATAGCTTTACCGTTCTCACAGTGACAAACCCTTTCCCAACTCTACTTTTGTATCAATACCAGTAACTTGTAACATTCCTTGTTTGTAGAACCATCCAGCTTTTTATTAACTGACCAATGAACCTGCCATAACAACGTCCACTGGAAGACGTTCCATAGCTTTAACGTTCTCACAGTGACAAACCCTTTCCCAACTCTACTTATGTATCATAACAGTAACTTGTAACATTCCTTGTTTGCAGAAACTCATCCAGCTTTTATTAAACTGACCAATGAACTGCCATAACAACGTCCACTGGAAGACAGTTCCATAGCTTTACCGTTCTCACAGTGACAAACCCTTTCCCAACTCTACTTATGTATCAATACCAGTAACTTGTAACATTCCTGTTTGTAGAAACTCATCCAGCTTTTATTAAACTGACCAATGAACCTGCCATAACAAGTCCACTGGAAGACAGTTCCATAGCTTTACCGTTCTCACAGTGACAAACCTTTCCCATCTCTACTTATATATCAATACCAGTAACTTGTGACATTCCTTGTTTGTAGAAACTCATCCAGCTTTTTATTAAATTGACCAATGAAACTGCCATAACAACGTCCATGGGAGACAGTTCCATAACTTTACCGTTCTCACAGTGACAAACCCTTTCCCCTCTCTACTTTATATCAATACCAGTAACTTGTAACATTCCTTGTTTGTAGAAAACTCATCCAGCTTTTTATTAAACTGACCAATGAACCTGCCATAACAACGTCCACTGGGACAGTTCCATAGCTTTACCGTTCTCACAGTGACAAACCCTTTCCCATCTCTACTTTATGTATCATACCAGTAACTTGTAACATTCCTTGTTGTAGAAACTCATCCAGCTTTTATTAACGACAATGAACCTGCCATAACAAGTCCACTGGAAGAAGTTCCATAGCTTTACCGTTCTCACAGTGACAAACCCTTTCCCAACTCTACTTTATGTATCATACCAGTAACTTGTAACCTCCTTGTTGTAGAAACTCATCCATCTTTTTATTAAACTGACCAATGAACCTGCCCAACAACGTCCACTGGAAGACAGTTCCATAGCTTTACCGTTCTCACAGTGACAAACCCTTTCCCAACTCTACTTTATGTATCAATACCGTAACTTGTAACATCCTTGTTTGTAGAAACTCATCCATCTTTTATTAAACTGACCAATGAACCTGCCATAACAACGTCCACTGAAGACAGTTCCATAGCTTTACCGTTCTCACAGTGACAAACCTTTCCCAACTCTACTTTTGTATCAATACCAGTAACTGTAACATTCCTTGTTTGTAGAAACCATCCAGCTTTTATTAAACTGACCAATGAACCTGCCATAACACGTCCACTGGAAGACAGTTCCATAGCTTAACGTTCTCACAGTGACAAACCCTTTCCCAACTCTACTTTATGTTCAATAACAGTAACTTGTAACATTCCTTGTTTGCAGAAACTCATCCAGCTTTTTATTAAACTGACCAATGAACCTGCCATACAACGTCCACTGGAAGACAGTTCATAAGCTTTACCGTTCTCACAGTGACAAACCCTTTCCCAACTCTACTTATGTATCAATAACAGTAACTGTAACATTCCTGTTTGTAGAAACTCATCCAGCTTTTTAAAACTGACCAATGAACCTGCCAACAATGTCCACTGGAAGACATTCCATAGCTTTACCGTTCTCACAGTGACAAACCCTTTCCCAACTCTACTTTATGTATCAATACAGTAACTTGTAACATTCCTTGTTTGTAGAAACTCATCCAGCTTTTTTTAAACTGACCAATGAACCTGCCATAACAACGTCCACTGGAAGACAGTTCCATAGCTTTACCGTTCTCACAGTGACAAACCCTTTCCCACTCTACTTTATGTATCAATACCAGTAACTTGTAACATTCCTTGTTTGTAGAAACCATCCAGCTTTTTATTAAACTGACCAATGAACCTGCCATAACAACGTCCACTGGAAGACAGTTCCATAGCTTTACCATTCTCACAGTGACAAAACCTTTCCCAACTCTAATTTATGTATTCATACCAGTAACTTGTAACATTCTTGTTTGAGAAACTCATCCAGCTTTTATTTAAACTGACCAATGAACCTGCCATAACAACGTCCACTGGAAGACAGTTCCATAGCTTTACCGTTCTCACAGTGAAAAACCATTTCCCAACTTGAAGCCTAAACCTTTTTTCTTAAGGGATGTCCGGTGTCCTCTGACATGTTCTATATGGTGAAAAATTAGCAAAAATTATTGAAATAACATGTGGTGGGGGTGTTAGAAACTTAACATTGCAGGCCCAGGGCAGCCATTTAATATAAGGTTTGGTGAGGTTTATGAGGTTGATGTGAGGTTTTATGATGAGTTAGGTTTTTGTTTCATTTCTTTTATTGAAAGATTTCAATTTCCCAAACTTGCAGATCAATTTAACATTTGATCCAACCCGAACGCCGAATCGATATCAAAGTCAGGTCAGGTACCAGTGTCTTAAATTCCAGGGCAGATAATAATGTGTGACAGACGATACATCTGTTGTGAATCATGACGGACAGTTTTTGGAATGTTGTATGGCCAGCATTCTCATGTTTATTAACTATAAATTATAGGGTCCCTTCATTTATATTTGTAAAATATTGTATATACCCATCCTCACACTAATTGACAGAAACCCTTATTATTAGTCAAGATGGTCACCTTGAATGATTTCAGTTTAAAACAAATGCTCAAATTGCATTTTATGAGGATTTTATTGCAAAATCAAATTGTCAAAACAGATACAGTTACACTTCCCAATGGTGGACGTTGTTATGGCAGGTTCATTGGTCAGTTTAATAAAAAGCTGGATGAGTTTCTACAAACAAGGAATGTTACAAGTTACTGGGATTGATACATAAAGTAGAGTTGGGAAAGGGTTTGTCACTGTGAGAACGGTAAAGCTATAGAACTGTCTTCCAGTGGACGTTGTTATGGCAGGTTCATTGGTCAGTTTATAAAAAGCTGGATGAGTTTCTACAAACAGGAATGTTACAAGTTACGGTATTGTACATAAAGTAGAGTTGGGAAAGGGTTTTGCACTGTGAGAAGTTTAAAGCTATGGAACTGTCTTCCAGTGGACGTTGTCATGGCAGGTTCATTGGTCAGTTTAATAAAAAGCTGGATGAGTTTCTGCAAAAAAGGAATTTACAAGTTACTGTATTGATACTAAAGTAGAGTTGGGAAAGGGTTTGTCACTGTGAGAAGTTAAAGCTATGGAACTGTCTCTCAGTGGACGTTGTTAGGCAGGTTCATTGGTCAGTTTAATAAAAAGCTGGATGGGTTTCTACAAACAAGGAATGTTACAAGTTACTGGTATTGATACAAAAAGTAGAGTTGGGGAAGGTTTGTCACTGTGAGAACGGTTAAAGCTATGGAACTGTTTCAGTGGACGTTGTTATGGCAGGTCATTGGTCAGTTTAATAAAAAGATGGATGAGTTTCTACAAACAAGGAATGTTACAAGTTATGGTTTGATAAAAGTAGAGTGGGAAGGGTTGTCACTGTGAGAAAGGTTTAAAGCTATGGAACTGTCTTCCAGTGGACGTTGTTATGGCAGGTTCATTGGTCAGTTTAATAAAAGATGGATGAGTTTCTACAAACAAGGAATGTTACAAGTTTACTGGTATTGATACCTAAAGTAGAGTTGGGAAAGGGTTGTCACTGTGAGAACGGTTAAAGCTATGGAACTGTCTTCAGTGGACATTGTTATGGCAGGTTCATTGGTCAGTTCAATAAAAAGCTGGATGAGTTTCTACAAACAAGGAATGTTACAAGTTACTGGTATTGATACATAAAGTAGAGATGGGAAAGGGTTTGTCATGTGAGAAACGGTAAGTATGGAAATGTCTTCCAGTGGACGTTGTTATGGCAGGTTCATTGGTCAGTTAATAAAAAAGCTGGATGAGTTCTACAAACAAGGAATGTTACAAGTTACTGGTATTGATATATAAAGTAGAGATGGGAAAGGGTTTGTCACTGTGAGAACGGTAAAGTTATGGAACTGTCTCCCAGTGGACGTTGTTATGGCAGGTTCATTGGTCAATTTAATAAAAAGCTGGATGAGTTTCTACAAACAAGGAATGTCACAAGTTACTGGTATTGATATATAAATTAGAGATGGGAAAGGGTTTGTCACTGTGAGAACGGTAAAGCTATGGAACTGTCTTCCAGGGACATTGTTATGGCAGGTTCATTGGTCAGTTAATAAAAAGCTGGATGAGTTTCTAAAACAGGATGTTACAAGTTACTGGTATTGATACAAAAGTAGAGTGGGAAAGGGTTTGTCACTGTGAGAACGGTTAGCTATGGAACTGTCTTCCAGTGACGGTGTCATGGCAGGTTCATTGGTCAGTTTAAATAAAAGCTGGATGAGTTTCTGCAAACAAAGGAATGTTACAAGTTACTGTTATTGATACATAAAGTAGAGTTGGGAAAGGGTTTGTCACTGTGAGAACGTGTAAAGCTATGGAACTGTCTTCCAGTGGACGTGTGTTATGGCAGGTTCATTGGTCAGTTTAATAAAAAGCTGGATGGGTTTCTACAAACAAGGAATGTTACAAGGTTACTGGTATTGATACAAAAAGTAGAGTTGGGAAAGGGTTTGTCACTGTGAGAACGGTAAAGCTAGGAACTGTCTTCCAGTGGACGTTGTTATGGCAGGTTCATTGGTCAGTTTAATAAAAGATGGATGAGTTTCTACAAACAAGGAGTTACAAGTTAATGGTATTGATACATAAAAGAGTTGGGAAAGGGTTTGTCACTGTGAGAACGGTAAAGCTATGGAACTGTCTTCCAGTGGACGTTGTATGGCAGGTCATTGGTCAGTTTAATAAAAAGATGGATGAGTTTCTACAAACAAGGAATGTTACAGTTACTGGTATTGATACATAAAGTAGAGTTGGGAAAGGGTTTGTCACTGAGAACGAAGGTTAAAGCTATGGAACTGTCTTCCAGTGGACGTTGTTATGGCAGGTTCATTGGTCAGTTCAATAAAAAGCTGGATGAGTTTTTACAAACAAGGAATGTACAAGTTACTGGTATGATACATAAAGTAGAGATGGGAAAGGGTTTGTCACTGTGAGAACGGTAAAGCTATGGAAATGTTTCAGTGGACGTTGTTATGGCAGGTTCATTGGTCAGTTTAATAAAAAGCTGGATGAGTTTCTACAAACAAGGAATGTTACAAGTTACTGGTATTGATATATAAAGTAGGATGGGAAAGGGTTTGTCACTGTGAGAACGGTAAAGTTATGGAACTGTCTCCAGTGGAGTTTTATGGCAGGTTCATTGGTCAATTTAATAAAGCTGGATGAGTTTCTACAAACAAGGAATGTCACAAGTTACTGGTATTCATATATAAATTAGAGATGGGAAAGGGTTTGTCACTGTGAGAACGGTAAAGCTATGGAACAGTCTTCCAGTGGACGTTGTTATGGCAGGTTCATTGGTCAGTTTAATAAAAAGTTGGATGAGTTTCTGCAAACAAGGAATGTTACAAGTTACTGGTATTGATACATAAAGTAGAGAGTGGGAAAGGGTTTGTCACTGTGAGAACGGTAAAAGCTATGGAACTGTCTCCAGTGGACGTTGTTATGCGCAGGTTCATTGGTCAGTTTAATAAAACATGGATGAGTTTATAAACAAGGAATGTTACAAGTTACTGGTATTGATACTAAGTAGAGTGGGAAAGGTTTGTCACGTGTGAGAACGGTAAAGCTATGGAACTGTCTTCCAGCGGACGTTGTTATGGCAGGTTAATTGGTCAGTTTAATAAAAAGCTGGATGAGTTTCTACAAAAAAGGAATGTTACAAGTTACTGGTATTGATATATAAGTAGAGATGGGAAAGGGTTTGTCACTGTGAGAACGGTAAAGCATGGAACTGTCTCCCAGTGGACGTTGTTTTGGCAGGTTTCATTGGTCAATTTAATAAAAAGTGGATGAGTTTCTACAAACAAGGAATGTTACAAGTTACTGGTATTGATATATAAAGTAGAGATGGGAAAGGGTTTGCACTGTGAGAACGGTAAAGCTATGGAACTGTCTTCCAGTGGACTGTTATGGCAGGTTCATTGGTCAGTTTAATAAAAAGCTGGATGAGTTTCTGCAAACAAGGAATGTTACAAGTTACTGGTATTGATAAATAAAGTAGAGTTGGGATAGGGTTTGTCACTGTGAGAACGGTAAAGCTATGGAACTGTCTTCCAGTGGACGTTGTTATGGCAGGTATTGGTCAGTTTAATAAAAAGCTGGATGAGTTTCTACAAACAAGGAATGTTACAAGTACTGGGATTGATACATAAAGTAGAGTTGGGAAAGGGTTTGTCACTGTGAGAAGGTAAAGCTATAGAACTGTCTCCAGTGGACGTTGTTATGGCAGGTTCATTGGTCAGTTAATAAAAAGACTGGATGAGTTTCTACAAACAAGGAATGTTACAAGTTACTGGTATTGATACATAAGTAGAGTTGGGAAAGGGTTCTCACTGTGAGAACGGTAAAGCTATGGAACTGTTTCCAGTGGACATTGTTTAGCAGGTTCATTGGTCAGTTTAATAAAAAGTGGATGAGTTTCTACAAACAAGGAATGTTACAAGTTACTGGTATTGATACATAAAGTAGAGTTGGAAAGGGTTGTTCACTGTGAGAACGGTAAAGCTATGGAACTGTCTTCAGTGGACGTTGTTATGGCAGGTTCATTGGTCAGTTTAATAAAAAGCTGGATGAGTTTCTACAACAAGGATGTTACAAGTTACTGGGATTGATACATAAGTAGAGTTGGGAAAGGGTTTTTCACTGTGAGAACGGTAAAGCTATAGAACTGTCTTCCAGTGGAAGTTGTTATGGCAGGTTCATTGGTCAGTTTAATAAAAAGCTGTAGGAGTGTTCTACAAACAAGGAATGTTACAAGTTACTGGTATTGATACATAAGTAGAGTTGGGAAAGGGTTTTTTCACTGTGAGAACGGTAAAGCTATGGAACTGTCTTCCAGTGGAATTGTTATGTCAGGTTCATTGGTCAGTTAATAAAAAGCTGGATGAGTTTCACAAAACAAGGAATGTTACAAGTTACTGGTATTGATACATAAAGTAGAGTTGGGAAAGGGTTGTCACTGTGAGAACGGTAAGCTATGGAACTGTCTTCCAGTGGACGTTGTTATGTCAGGTATTGGTCAGTTAATAAAAAGCTGGATGAGTTTCTACAAAAAGGAATGTTACAAGTTACTGGTATTGATACATAAAGAAGAGTTGGGAAAGGGTTCTCACTCGAGAACGGTAAAGCTATGGAACTGTCTTCAGTGGAGTGTTATGGCAGGTTCATTGGTCAGTTATAAAAAGCTGATGAGTTTCTACAAACAAGGAATGTTACAAGTTACTGGTATTGATACATAAAGTAGAGTTGGGAAAGGGTTTTTCACTGTGAGAACGGTAAAGCTATGGAACTGTCTTCCAGTGGACGTTGTTATGGCAGGTTCATTGGTCAGTTTAATAAAAAGCTGGATGAGTTTCTGCAAACAAGGAATGTTACAAGTTACTGGTATTGATACATAAAGTAGAGTTGATCCAGGGAAATTTCCGATTGCCACTTGGAGTCAGGAAGGATTTTTTTCCCCTTCATAACTCTGGTGTTTTTTTTTCCTTCCTCTGGATCAACAGTTAGACAGCTATGCCTTACCTCCCGTTCTTCAATCAATTGAGCAGGATCCACGCAATCCTTAGCAGCAGACTGCTTCCTGGGTCAGATTAACTATAGCACGCATGGAGAAAGATGTATATTTGCAAAAACACTGGAGCCTTCCTAGTAACAAGACCCACTTGACACATGTATGTGAATGCCACTTACTGGAGTAGTATCTTGCACTGCATTGGAGAAAAGCTTTCACATTAGAAGAAAACAATAAATTTAGTTCCCCTTTAGGCTCTTTCAGTAAAGTTTGCGTTTCGCTCATAAAAAGCTAAAAATATAAAAAGGTCAAGTTATTTTAAAAGTTCTTAACAGATACAAACTGATACCAGTATATATTAAAATGGATAAAAACTAGTTCCCCTTTAACTGGAAAAAAACACATTTCTCTATAACATATTTCTCTTTATTGGCAATGTGCCGGTAAGTATAAAAACAAAATTATAATTAAGAAATCAAGAAATCCCACATTCTGTAAATTTAAGAAGGTTGCTGTAACGCTCCAGATTGCCAAGTATTCCTTCAGTCCGAATACCCCAATCTACAACCACTAACTTCGCCAATAGACAAGCCCCCGTTTGCTGGAAGACTAGATGCACCTCACCGAACACGGTTGCCCCCTGGACTTAGAGTGCAATGTATCCGAACTGAGGCCAGGAATGTGTTTTAATCCACTGTACATTTTGTTCATAAAAAAGATTTTGGTGCTACAGTTGTTTTTTGTTGACTAAATGTTTGTTTTGTTACCACCGAATTTCTTTGCTCAACTAAATATAGTTTTCTAAACAAAACATTATTTTTTGTTGACTAAATGTATTTTGTTACCACTGAATTTCTTTTGGTCGACTAAATATAGTATTGTCATCAAAATGTTTTTTTTTTTGTTGACTAAATGTGTTTTGTTACCACAGAACTTCTTTCGGTCGACTAAATATAATTTTGTGTTGGTTTTTGTTCACATGCAGGGTTATTCAATAAAAGTTCTTATCATTTAAAATGGTGCTAATTTTGCCCCAACCAATCAGATGTTAGCTTTTAAATGTTAAATAAGATCTGATTGGTTGGGGCAAAATTAGCACCATTTTAACTGCTAAGATCTTTTATTGAATCTCCCTGTAAATGTGTTTTGTTACCACAGAATTTCTTTCGGTCACTGAAGTGTGTTTTTTGTTCCAAAATGATCTAGGAACAAACGGCACGCCATACTTTTTATGGACAGCAGAGTTCCCATACTGTAGTCCCATACAGTAACAGCCATACTGGATTTGGCTATTACTGTATGGGACTACCGCTGTCCATTTAAAGGGCAACTAAATACAGTTTTAGAAGGCAGTAGTGGTCATAATTTCAACCCTCGGCTTATACTCGAATCAATCAGGTTTTCCTAATTTTTGAGATAAAAATAGGTCCCTCTGCATACCTATATACCATATATATATATATATATATATATATATATATATATATATATATATATATATTCTCCTTCCTGCTTTAAGTCCTTAAGTCCCTGTAACATCTACATGTTTAGTTAATACTGTTTCTTTAAAGCATAGAGGCAAGCTGGGAAAAAGGGGCAGTACCAGGAAGTAAGCTAGGGAATAGCATGGGATGAGAAAGTGTGATGTACCTGTTGCTCTGTGTGAATAAATCAAGTTCCCTCTACATTCCAAGTGTTTTCTTGCTCTTGAACAATATAACAAGGGAGACATAACAACTGGCGACGAGGATTAAAGACTTTAACCCTGTGAGTACCAGCATACTTACCATTGTGACTACCTGTACCAGTCCTCCACATACAGGACCCAGTTATACTCACTTGCCTGTCACTGTCCATCTACAGCAGACTGCACAGCTCTCATTCTACTTTCTGCACTGTTCAGTTTAACTCTATCACTGCTGCTTCAAAAGTAAAGTTAATATGGCTGAGCAACTCCACACCTTCCCCAACTTTGATTTGTCTGATACCAATAATCTTGCACAGAACTGGAAAAAATGGCTACTCCGTTTTGACAATTTCCTGGAGGCCATGGCCATCACAGAGGATAAAAGAAAGAAAGCTTTATTACTTCATTATGCTGGTTCTGCTGTTTATGACATTTACTGCACCTTACCTACAGACAGCACTACTGACTACTCAAAATGCTCTAAAGCACTAACTGAATATTTTAATCCTAAGCAAAACATCAGATATGAAAGATACAAGTTCAGAATTGCTAAACAACTACCCCAGGAGACCATGGACTCCTTTGTCACCCGTTTAAGACAATTAGCACAAAGCTGCAATTTCGCTGATGTTGATGATGAAATCACATCACAAATCATTGTATCCTGCACATCATCTAAGCTACGGCGCAAAGCTTTACAAGCAGATTGTTGCTTGCAGGATCTTCTACACATGGCACGGTCCCTGGAAATTTCTGAGACTCAAGCTGCTGCCATAGAGGAGGGCACTGATGCACAGGTGTGCAATCTTGTGCACACTAAACGCAAAACTACAGGCACTGACTGCTCAAAGATGTGCTACAGATGTGGCAAACATTTCCCTCATAATGGTGACTGTCCTGCTCTAGGACGTAAATATACTAATTGTGGAAAACTGAATCATTTTGCGATTGTATGTAAATCTGCTCCTAAGTCATCCCTACGCACATCAGATACACTGAGCTCAGCACAAGTCAAATACATTCAGCCAAATTCTGGAGATGAGTCACCTACTGTTTGCAGTGACTATGTGTTTATTACATCCACTGCACAAACTGTACATTCCCCCATCATCACAATATCCCATCCTCGTCGCCAGTTGTTATGTCTCCCTTGTTATATTGTTCAAGAGCAAGAAAACACTTGGAATGTAGAGGGAACTTGATTTATTCAAACAGAGCAACAGGTACATCACACTTTCTCATCCCATGCTATTCCCTAGCTTACTTCCTGATACTGCCCCTTTTTCCCAGCTTGCCTCTATGCCTTAAAGAAACAGTATTAACTAAACATGTAGATGTTACAGTGGCCTTTAGATTTAGCATTAAGCAGATCGTTAGTAACTTTGGTGAGAGCCCTTCCGTGGAGTGGTTGGGGTTGAAGCCGGACTGTAGGTGATCAAAGAGGGAGTTGGCAGAGAAGTGATTAACCAGTTCAGCGTAGACGTGTCGTTCAAGCAGTTTAGATGCAAACGGGAGAAGAGAGACAGGCTGGTAACCGGATAGGGCAGATGGATCCAGAGAAGGTTTTTTGAGAAAGGAGAGATATTGTGATGATGGGGGAATGTACAGTTTGTGCAGTGGATGTAATAAAACACATAGTCACTGCAAACAGTAGGTGATCATCTCCAGAATTTGGTGAATGTATTTGACTTGTGCTAGGCTCATGTATCTGATGTGCGTAGGAGATTCTAGGAGCAGATTTACATACACTCACAATCGCAAATGATTCGTTTCTCCACAATAGTAGATTTACGTCTGAGCAGACAGTCACCATTATGAGGGAAATGTTGCCACATCTGTAGCACATCTTTGAGCAGTCAGTGCTGTAGTTTTGCGTTTAGTGTGCACAGATTGCACACCTGTGCATCAGTGCACCTCCTCTATGGCAGCAGCAGTTGAGTCTCAGAAATTCCAGGGACCTTGCCATGTGTAGAAGATCCTGCCTGCAAGCAACAATCTGCTTGTAAAGCTTTGCGCGTAGCTTAGATGATGTGCAGGATTACATGATTTGTGATGTGATTTCATCATCAACATCAGCGAAAATTGCAGCTTTGTGCTAATTGTCTAACGGTGACAAAGGAGTCCAGGGTCTCCTGGGGTATTGTTTAGCAATTCTGAACTTGTATTTCATATCGATGTTTTCTTAGGATTAAAATATTCAGTTAGTCCTTTAGAGCATTTTTGAGTATCAGTAGTGCTGTCTGTAGGTAAGTGCAGTAAATGTCTAAACAAGCAGAACCAGCATAATGAAGTATAAAGCTTTCTTTCTTTTATTCCCTCTGGATAGCCATGGCCTCCAGGAAATTGTCAAAAACGGATTAGCCATTTTTTTCCAGTTCGTTGCAAGATTATGGTATCGAACAAATCAAATTGGGGAAGGTGTGGAGTTGCTCAGCCATTTAACTTTATGCTTTTGAAGCAGCAGTGATAGAGTTAACACTGAACAGTGCGAAAGTAGAATGAGAGCTGTGCAGTCTGCTGTAGATGGACAGTGACAGGCAGTGAGTATAAACTGGGGGTCCTGTATGTTGGGACTGGTACAGGTAGTCACAGGTGTAAGTATGCTGGTACTCGTACTAGGGTGTAAATGCTTTAATCCTCGTCGCCAGTTGTTATGTCCTCTCCTTGTTATATTGTTCAAGAGCAAGAAAACCTTGGAATGTAAGGAACTGGAAATTTTATCACAACGAGCAACGGGTACATCACCCTTTCTCAGTCACACTGCTATTCCCTAGCTTACTGCCTGTACTGAAAACTTAGGTCATGCTATTATAAGAATATACTCTGGGCCCGTAAAAAAGGAAAAGTAAGAAGCATAGCACGCCTTTTGTTTATACCCAGCTTTAGGCAAATTATGCTCTATATTGCTTTAAAAAACCAGATTACCTAAACTAAAACAAATGTAGTATGTTAAACGAGGGACTAGGACTTAGCCGAAGAGAATGAATATATATATATCATATATACAGTATACTTCTATATAAATAGTATCTGGTTATGCAGAGGACCCATTTTTTTAGGCATCCAAAAAAACATTCAAAAAGATTGGAAAACTGAGATTCATATACTAGGTTAAATTATACCATATGCTTCTAAATGTATTAGCCCTTTAATGGACATCTATCCATACAGTAATAGCCAAATCCATTATGCTGTATTGTATGACACATTGGAATGCTAAATTCTGTGCATTTCTAGACATTTTAACAAAACACTCAGTGCCGAAGATCTTGAAATTTACAGATCAATAACAGCAGTTATGGCAATGCAACAACGACTATTAAAAGCTAATCTGATTGGTTGGGCAAAATTGCACCATTTTAAATGATAGAACTTTTATTGAATACCCTGCTGTGAACAAAACAACACTAATATATTTAGTCGACCGAAAAGAAGTTCTGTGTAACAAAACACATTTTCAACAAAAAAAAACATTTGATGACAATACTATATTTAGTCGACCAAAAGAAATTCATGTAACAAAATACATTTAGTCAACAAAAATAATGTTTTGTTTTAGAACAACTATATTTAGTTAGCAAAGAAATTCGGTGGTAACAAACAAACATTTAGTCAACAAAAACACTGTGCAACCAAATCTTTTTTATGACAAATGTACAGTGGATTAAAACACATTCCTGGCCTCAGTCGGATACTTGCACTCTAAGTCCAGGGGCAACCGTGTTCGTTGAGGTGTCTCTAGTCTTCCAGCAAACGGGGGCTTGTCTATTGGCGAAGTTAGTGTTGTAGATTGGGGTATTCGGACTGAAGGAATCTTGGCAATCTGGAGCGTTACAGCAACCTTCTTAAATTTACAGAATGTGGGATTTCTTGATTTCTTAATTATAATTTTGTTTTTATACTATACCGCACATTGTTGCCAATAAGGAAATATGTTATAGAGAAATGTGTTTTTTTCTCAGTTAGGGAACTAGTTTTTAATCCATTTTAATATATAACTGGACAGTTTGTATCTGTTAGAACTTTTAAATAATGACCTTTTTATATTTTTAGCTTTTATAAGCGAACGCAAACTTTACTGAAAGAGCCTAAGGGGAACTAAATTAAATGTTTTCTTCTTCAATGTGAAGCTTTTCTCCAATGCAGTGCAAGATACTACCCAAGTAAGTGGCATTCACATACATGTGTCCAGTGGTCTTGTTACTAGGAAGCTCCAGTGTTTTTGCAATATACATCTTTCTCCATGCGTGCTATAGTTATCTGACCCAGGAAGCAGTCTGCTGCTAAGATTGCGTGGATCCTGCTCAATTGATTGAGAACGGGAGGTAAGGCATAGCTGTCTAACTGTTGATCCAGAGGAAGGAAAAAAAACACCAAGTTAGAAGTGGAAAAAATCCTTCCTGACTCCAAGTGGCAATCGGAAATTTCCCTGGATCAACTCTACTTTATGTATCAATACCAGTAACTTGTAACATCCCTTGTTTGTAGAAACTCATCCAGCTTTTTATTAAACTGACCAATGAACCTGCCATAACAACGTCCACTGGAAGACAGTTCCATAGCTTTAACCTTTCTCACAGTGAAAACCCTTTCCCAACTCTACTTTATGTATCAATACCAGTAACTTGTAAACATTCCTTGTTGTAGAAACCATCAGCTTTTATTAAACTGACCAATGAACCTGCCATAACAACGTCCACTGGAAGACAGTTCCATAGCTTACACGTTCTCGCAGTGAGAACCCTTCCAACTCTTCTTTATGTATCAATACCATAACTTGTAACATTCCTTTTTTGTAGAAACTCATCCAGCTTTTATTAACTGACCAATGAACCTGACATAACAACGTCCACTGAAGACAGTTCCATAGCTTTATACCGTGTCTCACAGTGACAACCCTTTCCCAACTCTACTTTATGTATCAATACCAGTAACTTGTACATTCCTTGTTTGTGAAACTCATCCAGCTTTTTATTACACTACCAATGAACCTGACATAACAATCCACTGGAAGACAGTTCCATAGCTTTACACCGTTCTCACAGTGAAAACCCTTTCCCAAACTTCTACTTTATGTATCAATACAGTACTTGTAATCATCCTTGTTTGTAGAAACTCATACAGCTTTTTATTAACTGACCAATGAACCTGCCATAACAACGTCCACTGGAAGACAGTTCTATAGCTTTATTACCGTTCTCACAGTGAAAACCCTTTCCCACTCTACTTTATGTATCAATCCCAGTAACTTGTAACATTCTTGTTGTAGAAACTCATCCAGCTTTTTAAACTGACCAATGAACCTCCCATAACAACGTCCACTGAAAGACAGTTCCATAGCTTTACCGTTCTCACAGTGAAAACCCTTTCCCAACTCTACTTTATGTATCAATACCATAACTTGTAACTTCCTTGTTTGTAGAACACTCATCCAGCCTTTTTATTAAACTGACCAATGAACCTGCATAAACAATGTCCACTGGAGACCAGTTCCATAGCTTTACCGTTCTCACAGTGATAAACCCTTTCCCAACTCTCCTTTATGTATCAATACCAGTAACTTGTAACATTCCTTGTTTGTAGAAACTCATCCATCCACTTTTTATTAACTGACCAATGAACCTGCCATAACAACGTCCACTGGAGACAGTTCTATAGCTTTACCGTTTCCCACAGTGACAAACCCTTTCCCAACTCTACTTTATGTCACAATCCCAGTACCTTGTAACATTCCTTGTTTGTAGAAACTCATCCAGCTTTTATTAAACTGACCAAGAACCTGCCATAACAACGTCCACTGGAAGACAGTTCCATAGCTTTTAACCGTTCTCACAGTGACAAACCCTATCCCAACTCTACTTTATGTATCAATACCAGTAACTTGTAACATTCCTGTTTGCAGAACACCATCCAGCTTTTTATTAAACTGACCATTGAACCTGCCATAACAACGTCCACTGGAAGACAGTTCCATAGCTTTCCCGTTCTCACAGTGACAAACCTTTCCCATCTCTACTTTATATATCATACCATTAACTTGTAACATTCCTTGTTGTAGAAACTCATCCAGCTTTTTATTAATTGACCAATGAACCTGCCATAACACAGTCCACTGGGAGACAGTTCCATGCTTTACCGTTCTCACAGTGACAAACCCTTTCCCATCTCTACTTAATATATCAATACCAGTAACTTGTACCATTCCTTGTTGTAGAAACTCATCCAGCTTTTTATTAAACTGACCAATTAACCTGCCATAACAACGTCCGCTGGAAGACAGTTCCATAGCTTTACCGTTCTCCACAGTGCAAAAACCGTTTCCACCTCTACTTTATGTATCAATACCAGTAACTTTGTAACATTCCTTGTTTTTAGAATAAACTCATCCAGCTTTTTATTAAATGACCAATGAACTGCTGCCATAACAACGTCCACTGGAAGACAGTTCCATAGCTTATTACCGTTCTCAAGTGACAAACCCTTTCCCAACTCTACTTTTTATGTTCAATACCATAACTTGTAACATTCCTTGTTCAGCAAACTCATCCAACTTTTTTTAAACTGACCAATGAACCTGCCATAAACACGTCCACTGGAAGACTGTTCCATAAGCTTACTTACCGTTCTCACAGTGACAACCCTTTCCCATCTCTAATTTTATATATGAATACCATTACACTTGTGACATTCCTTGTTTGTAGAAACTCACCAGCTTTTATTAAATTGACCAATGAACCTGCCATACAACGTCACTGGGACAGTTTCCATAACTTTACCGTTCTCACAGTGACAAACCCTTTCCCACTCTACTTTATATATCAATACCATTACTTGTAACATTCCTTGTTTGGTAAACCTCATCCAGCTTTTAATTAACTGACCAATGAACCTGCCATAACACGTCCACTGGAAGTACATTCCATAGCTTTAACCGTTCTCACAGTGACAAACCCTTCCCATCTCTACTTTATGTATCATACCAGTAACTTGTACATTCCTTGTTTGTAGAAACTCATCCAGCTTTTTATTGACCTGACCAATGAACCTGCCATAACAACGTCCACGAAGACAGTTCCATAGCTTTACCGTTCTCACAGTGACAACCCCTTTCCCAACTCTACTTATGTATCATACCAGTAACTTGTACATTCCTTGTTTGTAGAACTCATCCATCTTTTTATTAAACTGACCAATGAACCTGCCATACAACGTCCACTGGAAGACAGTTCCATAGCTTACCGTTCTCACAGTGACAAACCCTTTCCCAACTCTACTTTATGTATCAATACCAGTAACTTGTAACATTCCTTGTTTGTAGAAACTCATCCATCTTTTTTTAACTGACCAATGAACCTGCCATAACAACGTCCACTGGAAGACAGTTTCCTAGCTTTAACCGTTCTCACAGTGACAAACCCTTTCCCAACTCTACTTTTGTATCAATACCAGTAACTTGTAACATTCCTTGTTTGTAGAAACCCATCCAGCTTTTTATTAAACTGACCAATGAACCTGCCATAAACACGTCCACTGGAAGACTTCCATAGCTTAACTTTCTCACAAGTGCACAACCCTTTCCCACACTCTACTTTATGTATCAATAACATAACTTGTAACATTCCTTGTTTGCAGAAACTCATCCAGCTTTTTATTAAACTGACCAATGAACCTGCCATGACAACGTCCACTGGAAGACGTTCCATAGCTTTCCGTTCCTCAGCTCACAGTGACAAACCCTTTCCCAACTCTACTTTACTGTTCAATACCATAACTTTGTAACATTCCTGTTTTTAGAAACTCATCCCTTTTTATTAAACTGACCAATGAACCTGCCATAACAATGTCCACTGGAAGACAGTTCCTAGCTTATCCGTTCTCACAGTGACAAACCCTTTCCCATCTCTAATTTATATATCAATACCAGTAACTTGTGACATTCCTTGTTTGAGAAACTCATCAGCTTTTTGTATTAAATTGACCATGAACCTGCCATAACAACGTCCACTGGGAGACATTTCATAACTTTTAACCGTTCTCACAGTGACAAACCCTTTCCCATCTCTACTTTATATATCAATACCAGTAACTGTAACATTCCTTGTTTGTAGAAAATCCTCCAGCTTTTTATTAAACTGACCAATAACCTGCCATAACAACGTCCACTGGAAGACATTTCCATAGCTTTACCGTTCTCCACAGTGACAAACCCTTTCTCCATCTCTACTTTATGTATCAATACCAGTAACTTGTAAATTCCTTGTTTGTAGAAACTCATCCATCCAGCTTTTATTGAACTGACCAATGAACCTGCCATAACAATGTCCACTGGAAAGACAGTTCCATAGCTTTATCACCGTTCTCACAGTGACAACACCTTTCCCAACTCTACTTTATGTATCAATACCATACTTGTAACATTCCTTGTTTGTAGAAACTCATCCATTTTTATTAAACTGACCATGAACCTGCCATAACAACGTCCACTGGAAGACATTTCCATAGCTTTAAACGTTCTCACAGTGACAAACCTTCCCCACTCTACTTTATGTACAATACCAGTAACTTGTACCATTCCTTGTTTGTATAAACTCATCCATCTTTTTATTAAACTGACCAATGAACCTGCCCATAACAACGTCCACTGAAGACAGTTCCATATACTTTAAACCGTTCTCACAGTGACAACCCTTTCCCACTCCTATTTTTGTATCAATACCAGTACATTTGTAATTCCTTGTTTGTAGAAACCCATCCAGCTTTTTATTAAACTGACCAATGAACCTGCCATAACAACATCCACTGAAGACAGTTCCATAGCTTTAAACGTCTCACAGGACAAACCCTTCCCAACTCTACTTTATGTATCAATAACAGTACCTTGTAACATTCCTTGTTTGCAGAAATCATCCACCTTTTTATTAAACTGACCAATGAACCTGCCATGAACACGGCCACTGGAAGACAGTTCCATAGCTTTACCGTTCTACAGTGACAAACCCTTTCCCAACTCTACTTTATGTATCAATACCATTAACTTGTAACATTCCTGTTTGTAGAAACTCATCCACTTTTTATAAACTGACCAATGACCCTGCATAAACAATGCCCTGGAAACATTCCATAAGCTTGCACCGTTCTCACAGTGACAAACCCTTCTCCACAGTGACAACCCTTCCCACTTACTTTATGTATCAATACCAGTAACTTGTAACATTCCTTGTTTGTAGAAACTCATCCAGCTTTTTATTAACTTGACCAATGAACCTGCCATACAACGTCCACTGGAAGACAGTTCCATAGCTTTACCGTTCTCAGCGACAGTGACAACCCTTTCCCATCTCTACTTTATGTATCATACCAGTAACTTGTAACATTCTCTTGTTTGTAGAAACTCATCCAGTTTTATAACTGACCATAACCTGCAATAACAAACGTCCACTGGAAGACAGTTCCATAGCTTTAAAACCATTCTCACAGTGACAAACCCTTTCCCAACTCACTTTATGTATATACCAGTAACTTGTAACATTCTTGTGCATAACTCTCCAGCTTTTTATTAACACTGACCAATGAACCTGCCATAACAACGTCCACTGAAGACAGTTCCATAGCTTTAATTAAACCGTTCTCACAGTGAAAACCATTTCCTCCCAACTTGACGCCTAAACACTTTTTTCTTAGGGATGTCCGCGTGTCCTCTGACATGTTCTATTGGTGAAACATTAGCAAAAATTATTTGAAATAAACATGTATGTGGGGGTGTTTAGAACTATACATTGCGGCCCAGGCAGCCAATTTAATATAAGGTTTGATGTGAGTTATAGGAGGTTTGATGTGAGGTTTTATGATGAGTTATGGTTTTTGTTGTCATTCTTTATTGAAAGATTTCAATTTCCCAAACTTGCAGATCAATTTAACATTTGATCCAACCCGAACACGCCGATCGTCAATATCAAAGTCAGGTCAGGTACACAGTGTCTTAAATTCCAGGGCAGATAAATGTGTGACAGACGATACATCTTTTGTGAATCATACGAACAGTTTTCTGGAATGTTGTATGGCCACATTCCTCATGTTATTACCTATAATTAATAGAGTCCCTCATTTATATTTGTTAATATATGTATATACCCATCCTCACACTAATTGACAGAAACCCTATTATTAGTCAAGATGGTCACCTTGAGATGATTTCAGTTTTAAAACAAATGCCTCAATTGCATTTTATTGAGGATTTTTATTGCAATCAATTGTCAACAAGATACAGTTACACTTTCCCTGTCCACTGTTGTGGAAAAACAACTAGAGAAACAAATCTAGATGAAAAAGAAGAACAGTTTATTCCATAAAAGACAGACACAATCATAAACTTGCAAGCAGCTCCCACCTAGGCAGCAACGGTGTGTCAACTGGCCAGGGAGAGGCGAGTACAAATGAGATGGCTTATATAAGGTTTACAATGGTGATATCAACCTCATGGATAAAGCATAATATCAAATGCTGCTGAGTAATTATATCAACGCAGGGCATTGTTATCATTTGTATAGAAGCTTAGATACGTTAAATTAATTTACAGCGATATAATTATGGATGATGCTCCCCATACATGGTTAGTACTTATCTTACACATGTACATACGCGATTAAGCTACTCCTATAAATCATACTAATGTTCATATTCTGACAATTTCCATACTAACGTACCATAACCACACGGCTAACCCTAATTGATTCGTTTATAGTTTTCCTGATGAGATTAGCTGTGGTGTTCCTGCCAGATGACAATACAATTTATTGGCCTCTTCCTTATCATACACCATGAACTCATCCTTCTCAGATAAATTTTTCTTTACTTTTAACCCCTTCCCTACATCTGAAAACTTCCCTTACATTTCCAACCCTTGAACCAACCAGTTGTTCACAACAATGTTGCTAGAATTTTCCCTTATTGACGAAAACTGGTGTGGAGGGAGTGCAATTCATTGCTTATCTAGGAAAGTTGGTCCTCGCTTCCTCCAGGAATACTGAACAATTCTTGGTCAGCATGATCGTGTCTACAAGGGTACATTGCTCATAGGATTCACTATCCAATCCTGCATGGAATCGGTTTCTAATGACTGGTAAAGACAGATTCATTAGCTCTGGTTTTTTTACCTTTCCTGGAGAATCTCACATATTGTCCCACACTACTCCCCCTGATTCCATCGTATACGACATTGCACATTATGTAGTTCTATAGGTCGATAGTTGTCTATACTCTGTAGTTCTATAGTTCTGTAGTTCTATAGTTCTGTAGTTCATAAACGAAACATTAAAGACAATGGGAAAAATAGTTTGAAAAGTTAGGATTAAATACAGATAAACATCATATAGCAGAATAGTAATTACTGTAAATGGCTCTGGGACCTGGGAAATAGTCTGGGGAACACTTACATAACTTCTCCCCATGATTGTGCAATTGTCGGGTTTCCACGGGCTACATTTGAGGGTTATTACCAATTCAAGCGTTGCCGAACGATACATTCGAGGGTTACCAAAGATCAAATATTACATTAAAGGGTTACCAAATTCGAACAACACATTAGAGGGCTACCGAAGATCGAATGATACATTCGAGGGTTACCAAATCTGAACAACACATTTGAGGGTTACCGAATTCGAACAACACATTTGAGGGTTACTAGCAACTGTCAGTTATGGATTTGACAGTTGACATCACAGCCAATAACTGAATGTTAATCCCCTGTCTGCCTCTTCTGAGCATGCTCAGGCTCAGTACAGGCTCAGTACAGGTTTCTAAATTGCTCAGTTTCCATGAGGCACAGAAGCATACCAGGCATACAGTAATGGATTCATAGGAAAGTATGATATATCAAACATATTAAAAGAGCCATTCTTTATTAAAAAGATGTTCTTATGTGGGTGGAGTTGGTCCTTAATTAACCCAGTTATACCGACTAGAAACCTGCAACAGGGCAGGTACATAAGAAAGGATTTTGCAAGACGGAAAGGATCAGTTGTAGGTTGGGTGAGAGGGCACAAACAAACTTGGTGTGGTGTGTGTGGGGGGGGGGGGTCATGTGCGAGTATGAAAAATGTAAATCCGGTCCCTAATACGACCAGTGAATTCCATTTATCTTCTAGATGGAAGAAACTGTAAAGAGCGTGAATAAAGGGGGAAGTTTCTGAGAGGACTGGAACCTTATTACGTGAATGGCACATGGCCCCTTCCAGTGTGTGTGAATGCACCACTGATGGAGGAGGGTGGATAGTAAGTAAACACGTTAGAGACCTGTAATGGCTCCGGCCCATAAGGGGAGTCACAATGTAAAGATTATATAAAAATCCTTCCATCGTACCTTCGAAATAAAACCTAAATCACATCTCAGATGAAATGTGTGAGAAGTTATTGCTAGAAAGGTATAGTTATATTTATTCCTGCTTGAATACTTCCTGTTTTCAGCCATGTGACAGCTTATAGTCAGTGACCAGCCCTCTGCATGCATTAAGGGCTCCCCTTCTTACTTTGATTTTTTTTTGCCCCCAGTTGCTTCTTGTTTCCGCAGCATAAGTCTTAACTGAGCATGCGTCTCCCCTATGGTGAAGGGGCGGGCATATATTAGGTGATGTCACTCAACCAACTGGAAGCAGGACATGTAAACATTCACTGCAGTATAATTTCTCACAGGCTCCAGCCAGATACAGTATGTAATTGTCGGCTCATCTGTTGTATTCAATTAGATCAACTGGACTTGAAATGTAGTTCTTGAAGACGTTTCGCTAGTCATCCGACTGGCTTTCTCAATTCAGAATGACTGTTCAAGAATCTGTGGCAATTATGTACCCTGGAAAATCCCAATTAGCATATCACAGCCAGGTGTTAAGGGTGTGATTAGATAGTGGCTAGAGGTGTTATAGGAACGCCCAGAGTAAGGTGTCACAAAAGCATCGTACATGGCAGACAGTTGGTGTCGAACCCCCCCACCTCTATTTAGGTCTTGGTTTCTTTATTTTCACAATAATGGCCTCCTTAACACCTCTCTTGAACCAGTCACGTTCTTCGCCAGTATGTTAACATTTACAATCTTCAAAGGTATGTCCTTTATCCTTAAGATGCAGATACACGGCCTGAGTCTTACCCGAGGAATGGCTCTTCTGTGCTGGGCATACGTTGATGCAGTGCTGTTTGTCTCCCCACATACAAATCAGAGCATTCTTCACTGCACTGCACTGCATTATGATGTCGCTTTTCTTGTGTTTGGTATTGGTCTTTCGGGGTTACCAATTGCTGCCTCAGTGTGGTTGTTCGGTTTAAAAGCAGACAGGGGATACGATGTTTTTTGAAAATTCTTCTTAATTTCTCGGAGACCCCTGCTATATATGGGATGACCATGTTCTTCCTCCTGTCTGCTTTTCCCCTTCACTGTTGGTATTCGTGTCTTTTTTCTTTTCTACTTTTTTGACAAAGGCCCAACTCTGCCATGTACAATGCGGTGTTTTAACACCTTACTCGGGCGTTCCTATAACACCTCTTAGCCACTATCTAATCACACCCTAAACACCTGGCTGTGATATGCTAATTGGGATTTTCCAGGGTACATAATTGCCACAGATTCTTGAACAGTCATGAATTGAGAAAGCCAGTCGGATGATAGCGAAACGTTCAAGAACTACATTTCAGTCCAGTTGACTTAATTGAATACAACAGATATACCATGACCTGGATGAATGAGAACCTTCACAAGCTAATGTCGGCATTTTAAGGAAAGACTGAGGCTTGTACTTAACCCTAACTTTTTTGGAGACCGCAGTTGCCCTTTAAGGTGTTTTGGAACCTGTATGGGGTGTTGGATAAAGAAATGTTGTTTGCTATATTTATATTTATTTATATTACAGCTAAGATAGAAAACTGCGACTAAAGAAATATATTTCCTTGCCTCTGGGGGATTGATAACTAGACAAAAAAGTGTAATTACCTCACTACATACATTAATGCTTGTAAAACTGGCTGTCTCCCTCTGACTCTGTCTCACCTGCTGTGCTCTGTATAGAGGCCTCGCTTCAGCCACACTCTCGGCCTGAAATTCAACATGGTGGTGGGAGTCGGCATTCTTCTGTATGACTCTGCAGTTTCAAAACCAATTACTTCCGTCTACACTCTTCTTTTTAAACTCTCTCAGCGGTGTCACAGAGACTCACCGAATGGACACCCACTTGACCTAGTCTTCTCTCGGTTATGTTCTTATATAACTTTTCTAACTCTCCCTTACGCTATCCACCACAAAACTTCTCAAATTTAACCTTATTTTATCCATCCCAGCCACTACCCCAAACTCTACATTCACACATAGACAGAGACTTGCGCAACCTTGACCCCTCTTCGCTCTCCCTTCCTCTCTACCGCTCACCAATATGGCCTCCTTCTCTGACCCCAAACTTGCTGCCTTCCACTACCACAACACTGTCTCCACCGCCTGGACGCGTGTGCCCCCTTAAAACCTCACACTCAGTCGCATTAACCCGCAACCTTGGCTCACGGATCAGATTCAAAAGATGAAAATTCAGTCCCGTGTAGCTGAGGACAATGGCGAAAAAGCAACAAGACCCAGACTTTCTTCATTTCAAAATTCTTCATCGGATCAGAACGCTTTGTCTTTAGCCAAACAAATTTCAACTCTTGCTCTGTCCACCCCTCCTCCTCCTGCACCCTGTTTATCTGCTGATGGAATTGCCTCTTATTTCATAGAAACAGTTGTTAATATAAGAACAATTCGTCTCATCTCCACAGCTCCAGTCCATCTACATTTCCACCGGCCTCCCTTCTACCACCCATTCAGTTCTAAAACAACTTTTCCACCCTTACGAACACAGACTTTCAAGCTTCTCTCCATGGCCCGTCTCACCACCTGCCCCTTCTACCCCATTCCTCCTTCTCATTCCCAATCTCTCCGATTCCTTACACCAGACCTAACGACTCTTTTTAACTTGTCCCTATCCATCGGTACTTTTCCCTGCTCATTCAAACATGCTAGTGTATCCCCTGATTACATCCACTGCACAAACTGTACATTCCCCCATCATCACAATATCTCTCCTTAACACTGCAGTTGCTTTTACTATTGACACAGGAGCCTCTGTGAACATTATAGACATGTGTACATATTGCCAACTGAATACTAAACCTGCTTTGATACCTGTACAAACCAAAATTTTTCCTTATGGCTCTCAAACTCCTTTGCCGACAATAGGTAAATTTGATTCAGATATTTACTACAAAGATAAAACCTATACTACAACTTTCTTTGTACTACAAGGCTCTGGGGGTTGCCTTCTCAGCTATCACACAGCTTTAACTCTTGGACTCATCAATATAGTTCACACTGTAGCTAACCCAACAGTCTCTGATGTACAAGCACTAGTTGACAAGTACTCCAATCTTTTTGTGGGCCTTGGTAAACTAAAGAATTTTCAAATTCCCCTTCACATTGATGAAGACATTCGTCCAATTTCACAGCCACACAGACGAATTCCTTTTCACTTGAGGAAGCAAATTGAAGACGAACTAAAGTCTTTAGAGGAACAAGACATCATTGAAACTGTTTCAGGCCCCACTCCATGGGTTTCTCCCATAGTGGCTGTACCTAAACCCAAAGATCCAAACAAAATAAGAATTTGTGTAGACATGCGTCTTCCAAACACTGCTATACAGAGAGAGAGACACCTCTCTCCAACTCTCAGTGATGTTATTCATCTCCTAAATGGAGCCACCGTGTTCTCTAAACTGGATCTCAATAAGGGTTATCACCAACTGGAACTTAGTCCAGAATCCAGATACATAACTACATTTTCCACACATGTTGGTCTGCGAAGATACAAACGACTAACGTTTGGTGTTTGCTCGGCTGCTGAGATTTTTCAAGAAGCAATAAGAAACATTATTCAACATATTCCTAATGCACTCAATTACAGTGATGACATACTAGTTTTTGGAAAAACACAGAATGACCACAACTCTGCCCTACACGCAGTATTTGAGTGCTTATCATCCCAAGGACTTACACTCAACAAAGACAAATGTGAATTCAACAAATCTACCTTGGAATTCTATGGCCACATATTTTCTGCTGCTGGGATGCAACCTGATCCTAAAAAAGTACAGGCAATAAAATCAACTACAATCCCAAATGATGTTAATGAAGTTCGCTCTTTTCTTGGCATGGCCAGTTACTGCGCTAGGTACATCAAGGACTTCTCCACTATCAGTGCACCTTTGCGAGACCTCACCAAACAAGGATGTGCATTTCAATGGTCATCAGCCTGCCAAAAATCATTTGAGACAATCAAAACAGAACTTAATTCTGCCACTATCATGGCTTATTTTGATCCTGCGCTAAGAACTGAACTAATTGTGGATGCCAGTCCAGTTGGACTCGGAGCTATTCTTGTCCAATATAAACCAGAAAACCCATACCCACAAGCTATTTCTTATGCAAGCAGAAGTCTGACAGTTACAGAAAAGAAATATTCTCAGCCAGAAAAAGAAAGTCTAGCAGTTGTCTGGGGATGTGAACGGAAATATAAGCTCTTTCATAATATAAACTGATCTGTATTTTAATATACCAGTGTTTCATTTATTTTTTCATTACTGTTTGTATGTTTTGTGTTTAACCTTAAAAAAAAAAAAAGAGGGATGATGTAACATCTACATGTTTAGTTAATACTGTTTCTTTAAGGCATAGAGGCAAGCTGGGAAAAAGGGGCAGTACCAGGAAGTAAGCTAGGGAATAGCATGAGATGAGAAAGTGTGATGTACCTGTTGCTCTGTGTGAATAAATCAAGTTCCCAGAAAGTGTGATGTACCTGTTGCTCTGTGTGAATAAATCAAGTTCCCTCTACATTCCAAGTGTTTTCTTGCTCTTGAACAATATAACAAGGGAGACATCCCACCATGGTTACATTAATAAACTGATAGTCCTTTAAGGTATTTGCATTGAGAAATGAAAATACTGTAAATAGCAGGTAAGGTTCTCGTTACATGGGTATCACCTGAACTTAGACTTTCATTCTCCTTTAGATCAAAGAACTCCTGGTTGGCCAAACAAGAGAAAGCAGCATAAAGTCATCTATAATATAACTGCTACTTACTGTAGCCATGTTAATACCGATATCAATCTTTTATCTCTACCATTGCTAGTTAATGGCGGCACTGTAATAAATGACTGTATAGATTGGTTTCAGTATTTAACGACTGTAACGTTATTCTACAAATGCATCCAAAAATAACGCTAAGTTAAACCGCATTTTAGTAATATCTCTCCTTTATAAATACTGCCCGATGGGAGTGTTTAGTAATATGGAAGACATACTGTACTGTACTTCCCTGTTTGGGAATCATTAGGAAAAACGGTCGGAGCTGCAGGAAAGTGCGTTCACCGATGGTGATGGAATTTGCCAAAGGGGTAGGTAAGAGTTTCTAAAATAAGGTGTTTGGGTATAAAGTAAACGTTCCATTGTTACAAATCTATAATTCTTACTTCAACAATGGTCACCAGGTAAGGATGGGGTATCATTCATTCCAGGAATCTTTCTCAGCCCCCCTTAGGGTCAGGCCCCACTATCACGCAGGATTTTTGCAATGCGCTGCTGTGCGGGATACTTCATGTGCGATGTGTTCCGGGTCATTCCTGTGCTATTTACATGCATGTGATCCACATGAAAAGTCGCGCAGTTTTGGTCCATTTTTGGATTGCATTGGCAACACGCAGTAGTGGGACCTGACCCTTATACTTCTATTTGTTCACCAATGTCATACGTACCCTCTGTGTAGCTGTCACAAAGTACAACCCCCCCAGCACATCTACAAATGCCCCCACAGATAGATTGTGTTTGTGTTGTTAAATGTGACACAAAGCTTTGTTTATATGTTTTATTGAATCAAGCAATGCAATGTAGTGGAATGAAATACAAAAGACAAATGGGAAAGTTACATGTTAGAGAAACACCTCAACCCTGCCAGCGGTTTTGTTACATTAAAGGGCAAGTTCTCCCCTTACATGAAAATTTGTATATAGGTAAATCAAGCCCTAAAACTGTGATGGATCTCGGTTAGCAGCTGTCAGTCAATGATGAAATACTGTTCCTCTGTCTCATCTGAGCGTGTGTGACCTTGTAAAAGAGAGCAGGCAAATTCTTTTGACAGGAAGAACATTTGACTGCATAGCAAGTTATTTCTACATGTCGGCTTTATAACTATTGTGGTTTGGGGAGGATCTATCCATATATTATGTTAAATTTGAGGGGTGATCATGCCCTTTAAGAAACAAGAGCTGCATTTATCCCTACAAGTTCTTAATCTGTTAAGGGAAAACCATTAGAAGTTATTTGTGTCATTTCCATTGGAAAACATACAGATCGGGAATAGACCAATCTGTAACCAATCTGTAAATACCTTGATCAATAAATAACGCCAAGCGCCTGTATACGCCCCTACATACTAATCTACATAACCGTACGCAAGCAAGATAATAAGAAATATACTATACATTAGATCTGTTTTTCTTATTTGCCAGGTTCTGTATAACAATGAAAAAATATAGAAATTCTTTCAGATAGTTTTATGGCATCTAATTCTACATCTGTAAATTTCTAAGATAATAATTCAAATCTTTTTTGCTGCATGAAATGATATAACCAGCTCTATGCATCCCAGTGATATTGATAAACACAAATCATTGCCTTGTTATGTCCCATTTTTCTGCTTGTGTCAAGGGAATCCAAAAAGACAAAATGGCGCCTGTAGTGTCAGCAGTCTCCACATTAGTTGTGAGGATACATTTAGGTTCCGTCATGGGAAATTTATCATAAAAGATTGGGATTGTTTTGATGTTAATAATCTCTTATCACCTACCAATTGTGGTGAGGTTCTAAATAACAAAGCAGGGGAAAAGATTTGCTTTATTGTTTTTTTGTTTTTAAAAGAGGCCATGTTGTTTCTTAAGGTTTTGTTGCTTCCATTTGGGCAGCTGGTAGAACTGTGCTTTGGGCATTCCCAAAATGGCAGCAAAGTCTGCGTCAGATAAGTAAAACTGGAAGGGAAAAAAAGAAATAAAAGGGAAGTAAGTCACTAACAGCAATAGACACAATTACACAATTAAATACATACAAATACACAATTAAAGGGTGTGTCAATAAAGGACAGTGCAGGAATCTCATTCTCAGTTTGAATAAAAGGGGGTGGACAATATATATAACAAAGGAGAGACTATCTCTCTTTATAAATGAATACCATTCAAATACAGAGGTAGGGACCCCAAATCACAGAATAGCCTAGAGCCCCATTTGATCTTTATTCATCTCTGGTTGACATGTAAATATGTAAAAAATGATGGGTATTTTTAACATTATACTGCCCCTTTAAAGATATGGCCAAGGTTTAGACATACTCAATATCTGCTCAGCTTTGCTGAAGACTGAACAAAAGGCAATAGTAATTATTGTAATAAAATATCCCTATTCATTTAGAAACTTTAAAAATGACTTCCTAGGTGCTCCCTTAATAAGCTTGTTTCCAAGACCTGGGGGAGATCAGTTGAGTACAGTGTATAGTTAAACAGTGCGGGAATGATCTACAGAAAGGTCCATATTTGGGTGGTTTGATCTCTGAAGCTTAAAATGTGTAGTGTATTCTATACACTTGTATAATTTAATTTACTTCCATTAACATGTTTTCATTTACCTCTTTTTTGGTTGGATCAACCCCGTCAGGTAGGTCTTCTGAAACCTTGTTCAGCAAAAGAGATTTATCAAACCATTGGTTGCCATTGCTCTCTGGCAGAGGCTCAGAGATTTGAGTGATTTGATTGATTTGAGTGACTTGAGTGACTTGAGTGACTTGGCTGTTATTCTGGTTTCCATTGGTTATGGCCTTGTTACTGTTGTTGTTGTTGTATTGTAAATTCCCATTGCTGTGGGGTTGATATACGGGAGTGTTTACACTCTCCGTCTTGGCGGTGACATTGCCTGTGCTCTTCTGGTTCAGGTTGGTGTTTTGCAGGTCCTGAAAGAAGATTTCAATACTATGTAAGCACTAAGATGAAGTAGAGGGTCTCTGGGGAGATGCAGGGGGTGGGGTGGGGGTCTTAATCTGTTGTGGAATTACAATTTGTAACTGGTCCCCACCAGTTTAGTTAATTTGATTTGGGAGCAGTTGGTCAACCACAACTGGAGTCAACTAAATGTCAGGAGCTGAATGGGCAGGTTCTATTGGAAAGGGAGTTGGTGTCAGTTTAGACTACTGGGTGTGGGGGAACAGACACCATTTATTTTATCTTCTAAACAAATATCCAGAGAGATATTTAGTCACCAACTCACCACACTGATCTGTGATATGGCGGAAACATCCCCCAAGTTCTTCTTTATATCTTCATAGGACAAATCTGACTGAATCAAGAAAGTTTGAATAAGTAAAACACATTCAGACTTATTTAATAAGGGGCGTAAAAATCTGCCCGTGCTGTTAATTGGCAGCGACCAATCAGATGAGACCTTTTTACTGTTCTACTGACATTAGGTAACATCTGATTGGTTGCTGTAGATTAACAGCACAGCCAACACAGCCAACGGTAAGTTCTCCTGCTCTCCTGCAAGATTTACCGAAGAACAGGAGGTAAGAAATAGTGCATTTACCTCCTGTTCTTCAGTAAAACAGATAGAAAGAAAGTTCATTTTTGAGTGGACATACCCTTTAAGTAAATTTGGCACTACACACATGGACCACGTCTTCCTTAAACACACTAAGGCCTAGGCCACAAATTTTCACAGTGTGCATGGCCTATGACTTTGTGTTCGCTTGTTTCTGCTATTTTATGAGCTTCCATAGACTTGTATTGAGTGCGCTCTGGACAGAAACAGCCAAAGAAATAGTGTCCACGGGCATTAGAATATCGCAACAGATTGCAGAGCATTTAGTGAGGCTTAGTCCCTGCCATTTGAATTATAATGAGGGGATAGTTGTGACGCAGATTATAAAAAGACATAGCAATGGAAGTGGACTGTAAAACACAACAAGTGCTTCTAGAGGGGCCTAGGCCTAAAGAGGGGCAGCCATGCTTGTTTTTCATCTTCTCTATTGCTTGTAATTAGAGATGGGATCCGGGTCTGACTCGGACCCAGATCCGACAGGTAACCACTCGGTTCCAAAATCCGAATGTTCTGAAACTGGAAAGATCATTGGGATTTTGGGACTTCTGAGCCTATTTTGATAATACTCGAAAATAGCCTCGAACTTTCGATAATCAGAAACCATGAAAGTAGTTTCCAGTCGTATTTTCAAGGATTCGAAAGTTCAAGGCTATTTTTCATAATCTTCAAAAATAGCCTTGAAAATTCGATCAACCTCGAAAATACGATCGGAAACGCGAAAGTAGTTTCCATTCGTATTTTCGAGGATTATCGAACATTCAAGGCTATTTTCACAGAATAACAAAAATCGAACATTCCACAATCATCAAAAATGGGATCCGATGTCCCGAAATTACTTTCCGTTTTCAGATTTTTGGATCTTCGGGATTTTCCTGAGATCCGTAAATCCGAAAACTGAACGAAACTTACGAGTTTCGGACATCTCTACTTGTAACCAGGAAGCCTTGCCCCTTTTCAAGTACTTACGCTCCACTTGTGTGAATCCCATGCGTTGAACCATCCGGTGAAGGTGGGGGGCTCGTGTCCTTGTTTCACAATTATAATTGGTGTGGCCATGTCCCGCCCGGCCGGATGCATTTTCAGATATTCTTTTGACGCGGCGATTGATTCGGTCTTCTCATAGTCATTGGCAGATTTACCAATCCAGAGAAAAAGCTAGGGGATGGTGAAATAAGATGATGACATTACTACAAAGCTATAGTAAGCTACAAACCCAGATTCCCCTGCTGTCTGACATAGGGGGAAATGTTTAAAGGAGAACTAAACCCAAATTTTTACAGCCAGGAATCTGAAAATCTCCCCCCGTAAAAACCAATAAACTTTAAAATCCCACTACAGTAAATAGCATTAAAGTAAATATAACCCCCCGAAGAACTTAATGAAATAACTGTGTGTATGTTCAGTGACTGGCCACACCCCTTCATCAGTCACATGCTCCCTTGCCTAATCTGTCTTGTAAAGGAATTGGCTAGAGGCTCCTAGTGGGTGTGACCTACTGTTACAAGTTCCTGCAGTATCTTAGGACTGAGCATGTGTAAAGAAAATAATGGTCAGTGACCACACTGTGTGAAACTGGGATGTTGGAACACAAACCCCAAGTTAGAAAAGTAAATTTCCCAACAACAACGTAAAAATGAGAGGTGAGACACAGATTACTGATTATATATTAAGATTCTCTTCCTTCTGATTTAGTGTTGTTCTGAGGCTTTAGTTGTCCTTTAATTTTGTCCCTACCCCCTTGAGATTGATTGGCTGGTCTACCGTACATTGTCCTGGTAAACTGGTGAGCTATTTCCATCTTAGATTTATAATATTTGCATCTTGGAGGTATTGCAGATTTATACCACAATTGCTGTCACATTATGTCACATTTTAATGAATTGGTATTGGACCTTCTGTTATATTACAGGAATACTGCAGTGGACAGTGGGTAGAATTCTGTAGTGTTGTGACCGAGACAATACCCTGTCATATATTCCCCTGCAGTATGGTGGAATGTACTTTAAACCCTTTCCAAACTTTTTATACGGAGCAATAACCTTCATAAACCAATCAACAAACAGCTGCTATGAATAAAGTTTAATCCTGTTTTTGTAAATTCTCATTCCGCCATTTTGTTCACTGACCTCTTCCCAAGTGTCCAGTAACATAACGTCGTCCTCATCAAGGTCACTCTGACAGAAATCCACCACCTCAGTCATAACGAATCGTCCAGTCTGGTTAGAGCATTCAAAGAGACGGGGGACGTACTGAACAGTTTGCTCCTGGAACCTGCAGGATTGGACAAAACATGGAATAATAAACTGTGACAGCCAATCAAACCATATGGGGAGAGAACACGTTGTTTTTGTTGATGGTGAATGATGATCTCTAAGGAGACAACAAATTGTTTCTTTCCTTTGGAAAACAGGTCATTTTGCGTCCTAACCATGTGTAAAAACGGACATTGTGGCAATAGAACAGAAGTACAGTAAACAGGTAGTACAGGAAGTGTATATTGTCAGTACCTCTTCTCACTGGCATATGGCGCCTTCCCCCCAAGGGCTACCCAGAATTCCGCTGGTTCCTGCCCTTCAAGGATGGTCTGTTTGTCGTGTTTCGAGATAATGTCCGCTACAGTCTTTGCCATTTCACGTTCATCGCCACTGCAACCCTGTGTGACAATAAATGGATAGCAGGTGGCTATTAACCTTCCTTAAAGGGTATCTCCACTCATAATATTGACTTCTGGGAATCCAGTTCTATTGAAGAACGGGAGGTAAAGGAGCTGTGCCTTACCTCCCATTCTTCAATAGAACTGGATTCCCAGAAGTGGATATTATGAGTGGAGATACCCTTTAAGTTACCAAGATTAAACAACAGGGCCTATTTATAGCTTAAAATATACAGTTTAAGGCCCAAGCACTCTCCTTGGCAATTGGCCTGTTTCTAAGAAGCTATTAGGACCAATAGCTATGGGACAACCCAAAAAAATGTTAAACTGAGATGCACACTTCAAATATGGATTACCGTATATATTCGAGTATATATGGTACTCCGTTTATTATGTGAACCACATACACATTTTAGGGATCGCCTTGTCCCCTTCATCACCTGATGTGTTAGGGACCAGGTGTTAGGGACCCCTTGAATGCAATGTGTATATTGCATTGTGGCTAAGAGGGGTTATTGAAACTGCCCAGAGTAAGGCATCAAAACCGCATCGTACATGGCAGACAGTTGGTGTCGAACCCCCCCACCTCTATTCAGGCTTGGTTTCTTTATTTTCACATAAATGGCCTCCTTTACACCTTTCGTTAACCAATCCCATTCCTTGGCCAAGATGTTGACGTAACAATATTCAAACATATGTCCTTAACCCTTAACATACGTCTTTAACCAAAAACCGATGTGTTCCCTACTATATACAATAAATATGCCCTTTAACACCTCCAGGGAAAAAATTCCCCCAGCCACTGGTTGAGATTTCTCCTTGCCATACCCAGGCTACAATAAGACCCAAATATTTACAATACATACCTTACCACACCACAGGTAACACATGTACTCAGTCTTTAGCACAAAGACGTCATTGGAGTTGAGAGAAGATGATCTAGCTGGGACCTCTGTACATTTGGTGTTGAAATCATTTGTTCCTTTTACTTGAAACAATCTGATTGGTGGTTCTGGTTCCGTCTTAGATGATCGACTGGTTCCGCCCTAATTTATTTAAAAAATGAATAAAATGTCTTGTACACCCAGTAATGTGAGCGATACTCTCTCCCAACAATATTTATTGCAGCTATTAATCAAACACGCCTAGAAATAGGCCAATATAATGATGGCATTGTCCCCTTCCTGTGATTGATTGTCTATCACATGGTCTTTAGAATATACAGGTGTGCACTTTTAGAATGGAGACGGACAGTGGATTATATCCTTATAATTGTAACTCTACAATGTCATGACTAATAGAAGAATACCCGTGTTATCACTGGCAAAATAACCTAAAGAATAAAATAAATGTGAACTCCAGAGGGCGCTAGAATGCAACAAAATGTAAAGCAGATATGTAAAGCAGCACATAGAAGACAATTGGGACCAAGCCCTTACTCTATAGGTCTCCCTATAAGGAGAGTGACGATAGAAAACATTCATTATGGAAAAGTATCATTAATTTGGCTGCAAACTTTCTATTTTAAGGACAGGATTGTACATTATCAAGATTAGATTTACCTCGTATATGATCATTTTCCCTTTGAAGATGGCTTGCAGGTGCTTGGGCTCTTTTCCCATGGTGACTCGGATTTGGACCGGTTGGTCGTTGTATCTCCGGTCCAGCTCTACAGCCTGGTAAGCGCAAGCTGTAATCTCGTCTTGTGAGGCGTGACGGCCCTGGGATCCACAGAGAAGCTTTCTCAGTCTAAAACTTTATATCATCCGCCCACCCAACAATGATTTCAATGGACCCCCAGGGTGGTATGGGATTGCTACTTGTAAATAAGGAGTATTTTCATCCAAATTCACAAACCAATCTACTGCAGTACTGTACAATGTATAACTCACAAAGGGGTCAATTGAAACTTTCTCTATATGTTGCATACCCGGATTACCAGCAAGGCAACTTAGGCAGAGTCTTAAGCTGGGTACACACAGTACAGATTTCTGAAAGATAACAGACTGGATCTGCAAGATCTGCATACACACAGTCCCTATGAACTTCATAAGGAGAATGCTCGGGACTGTGTCTTTCCATCAGCTGCGCTAGACTCCCTATAGAGGAGATGGAAATTTTCGGCCTTTCCCGAACGAGCGTTCGGCCGACCCGATCGTTCGGCGGCTGTTCGCTTGTTCGGGAAATGAGCGTACACACATAACGATAAAGCCCCCATACCGTCGGATCCGACGGTATCGGGGCTTTATCGTTACTGTGTGTACCCAGCTTTAGGGCTTGGTTAGAAGAGGGGGCCTGCTCTTAGGAGTAGAGATTTTTTCACTAGATGGCGATATTTCTCCATTAAACTCTAACATTTCACAAAAATGTAAGAATCAGTGATGTATCTCCCTCTCTCTTATTGTATGATTGCACTGGATCATGGGCCATATTTTTAAAGGCGCGGCATCGCTTTTTAAATGTTAAAATGATTGTAAATCTACGTTAACGTATATATATATATATATATATATATATATATATATATATATATCTACAGCCAAACATTACATTACATGTACAATCACGGTCCTACATTTACCGTATATACTCGAGTATAAACGACCGAGTATAAACCGAGGTACCCAATTTCACCTAAAAATCTAATAAAGTTATTGACCCGAGTATAAACCGAGGGTAGAAACTGGCACTCAAGATGTTTTGGGAACTACAACTCCCAGCTAATAAAGCATGCTGGGAGTTGTAGTTTCCAAACATCTTGAATGCCAAGTGAGGGTGGCATTCAAGATGTTTGGAAACTACAAACTCCCAGCATGCTTATTAGCTGGGAGTTGTAGTGTTCCCAAAACATCTTGAATGCCCCCCTCCCCCTCAGTTCAGTTTGTACATGTGGCTCTCTCCTGTGGACTCTTCTCCCTGTGGACTCTTCTCCCTGTGGACTCTTCTCCCTGTGGACTTTTCTCCTGTGGACTCTTCTCCTGGACTCTTCTCTGGACTCTTCTCCCTGTGGACTCTTCTCTGGACTCTTCTCCTGGGACGACTCTTCTTCTTCTATCTTCCTCCATCCATCCCGGCAGGTACGGTATCAGCATTCGGCAGCCGCGCGCCCATTCCTGTACCGGGCGCCCGGCTGACGTCACTGCCCGGCGCAGGGCGTGACGTCAGGCCGGCGCGCCAGTGCAGAAAAGGATCGTGCGGCTGCCGGAATGCCCAGGTAAGTGGTTGACTCGAGTATAAACCGAGTCCGAGTTTTCAGGCTGATTTTTCAGCCTGAAAAACTCGGTTTATACTCGAGTATATACGGTACGTCTGACATTGTAATTTACAGATAATGTGCAATGTGCAATACCGCATGTTTATAAATATGGCCCCATGGTCCGCCATTGTAATTACAGATAAGGTCAATACCGCTCGTTTATAAATATGGCCCCATGGTCCGCCATTGTAATTACGAAAATGTGCAATAACGCACATTTATAAATATGGCCCCATGGTCCGCCATTGTTATTTACAGATAATGTGCAATACCGCTCATTTATAAATATGGCCCCATGGTCCGCCATTGTAATTTACAGATAATGTGCAATACCGCACGTTTATAATATGGCCCCATGGTCCGCCATTGTAATTTACAGATAATTTGCAATACCGCACGTTTATAAATATGTCCGCCATTGTAATTTACATATAAGTGCAATACCGCACGTTTATAAATATGGCCCCCATGGTCCGCCATGTAATTTACAGATAATTTGCAATACCGCACGTTTATAAATATGGTCCGCCATTGTAATTTACAGATAATGTGCAATACCGCACGTTTATAAATATGGCCCCATGGTCCGCCATTGTAATTTACAGATAATGTGCAATACCGCACGTTTATAATATGGCCCCATGGTCCGCCATTGTAATTTACAGATAATGTGCAATACCACACGTTTATAAATATGGCCCCATGGTCCGCCATTGTAATTTACAGATAATGTGCAATGTGCAATACCGCACGTTTATAAATATGGCACCATGGTCCGCCATTGTAATTTACAGATAATGTGCAATACCGCTTGTTTATAAATATGGCACCATGGTCCGCCATTGTAATTTACAGATAATGTGTAATACCGCACGTTTATAAAATATGGCCCCATGGTCCGCCATTGTAATTACAGATAATGTGTAATACCGCACGTTTATAATATGGCCCCATGGTCCGCCATTGTAATTTACAGATAATGTGCAATACCGCACGTTTATAAATAGGCCCCATGGTCCGCCATTGTAATTTACAGATAATGTGTAATAACCGCAAGTTTATAAAATATGGCCCCATGGTCCGCCATTGTAATTACAGATAATGTGCAATACCGCACATTTATAAATTATGGCCCCATGGTCCGCCATTGTAATTTACAGATAATGTGCAATACCGCACGTTTATAAATATGGCCCCATGGTCCGCCATTGTAATTTACAGATAATGTGCAATACCGCACATTTATAAATATGGCCCCATGGTCCGCCATTGTAATTTACAGATAATGTGCAATACCGCATGTTTATAAATATGGCCCCATGGTCCGCGATTGTAATTTACAGATAATGTGCAATGTGTAATATATAAATATGGCCCCATGTGCCTTAGAGGCAGTTACCTTGGGCACATAAACAGGACAGAAAGATTATTTATTTATAGGATGCAAATGTTTCTACTGTATTACCTTATAGAAGCCAATTGAATATTGACTTTGATATGGATCTGGGCATTGATACGAATGAAATTCACAGAATGTTAAAGGCAGAATTTGACCAAATTTACTTACAAACCGCCGATCCCTCGCTGGGTCCTCCTCGTCTCCTCTGCTCCTGAACGTGTTTGTAAACTATTCGCAACAGGAGAAGACGAGGTGGGACTTCTGGTGGGGGCGTCGGATAAAGGTAAATTTAAAACAAAAGTAGGGGTTTGGGGGATAATGCTTCTAAAAAGGTTATTTTTAGGCTGAAGTTGCCCTTTAAATAATGTTAGAACTTACCAGCCACATATAGAGAAGGTAGTTAGGCTTTCCAGACTTAATGTAAGTGTATAAAATCAAGTAACAGTCTCCTCCATAGAACTGCCCATACGATTTGGGTTCCACATCATTTAGCTCCAGGTTTTCAATTCTCCAGACCTGTCGGGAAGAGGTGCAGTAAGTATCACCAGTCAGTGTGGAATCTAACATTGCCAGACATCCACTGTACAGTCTAAATCCAAAATACTCGGAAACTACAACTCCCAGCATGCCTTGGTTGCTGGAGGCATACATAGAGTTCCAAAACAAATGACATCTCTGGTCTAAAGGCAAATTGGAAAAGCTGAGGCATGGTCACTGTGCCCCTTATAGAATAGAACTGCACAGTGCTACTTTGCATCCCTTTCTACAGAGGTAAGGAAATAACAGCTTGCTGTATTCATTCAAATCGACTGTATGACAAAGATTTCAGTGGATTTATTATGACATAGTACATGCACAACTTTCACTCCCTTCGTCAGGTGCTAGTTGACTATTGATATTCTGTAGACATTCCTTAGCGATTGGGACACATTTCAGGGCTTTCCAGCAATGTGAAATGTAACAACAGAGTTTATCTACTCACCTCAACCTTCCCAGAAGCATCATCTACCATTCTCTGCTCTGCCGCCAACTCTGGTCGGGCATAAAGCTCGTTTATGTCAAATTTAACTTGCTTACCTTGGCCTACAGCGGAAAAGAGAGTGAAAACCAAAGTTTTATTACATTACATGAAATAGTCATAGGAAAAACAACAGACAATCATTGTCTTAAATGGGAACAATGGTCTCCATACACCGAAAAGAGCACTCTTGTATCTCTAAAACAATCCAAGGATGATGTATCTAGTTGCGGTAAATCTTAAGTTATATGAATGTAAAGTTACACTTCCTGGTCTGCATGGTCTCTTTGAGTCTCTGTGATAAGCAAATGATGTGTAAAAAGCAACTATTCTATGTCCTTCCTCTTGTCCTTAGAGAGAGAGAATTTTCCTTTTCAGGTGGTTTTCAAAAATGATTAAGGGCAGGTCTTATAATGCAGCTGATGATCTTTTGTCCCAGCAGTAAGATACAAGTGGGCATGCTCAAGCCAGCAGTGATGGTGTGGAGTAATGATGCTGGTGAAGCCACAGCTCACAGTGCAACCACTTACTGGTGTAAGTTTGGATAAATTGTTAGAAGCATGATGCTGGAGTAATTTTAATTGTAGGATTTGGCTCTTTTTAATAGAGGAGACGTATAGAAACTACATATGCTCAGAAAAGCATATAACACAGCTTTTGAGTTTTTTTAATAACAAGGCATAGGGCGGTCAGATCGATAAACCAATCAGTGGTCTGTCTGTCAGAAAAAAACACGGGTTTTCAACCAAAATTAGCAGAACATGATTGGTCATGTGTAAACTTTTCAATCAAATCGACCTTCAAATTGTCTTAGTTTACTGGGCCTAATGATTGGAATCCTTCCAACTGGTCATGATCTAGTAACGACGAAGCAGCATTAGATTGTCAGATGTAAATAGTTTTATTTGTTTAAAGATAACATTACCAAGTTTCCCACAATGTTGGTTAAAATACCAGCCAGTTTCTAAAGGTTTGTAAGGTTAATCAATACATGGAGAGAGAGAACCTTCTTTTACTACACTGTAAAGCACAATTCTATTGTAGTCTATAATAAAGAAATGTGGATATTCACACTAATTGCATCAGTGCTCTCTTATGCATTTTAGTGTGATGCTGATGACTAATTAAAACTTATTACATCACTAAGTACCGTTATAAGGTTATAATTTGCATGATATTAATTTTATACTGACACTGTAGGTAACAGATACACATAAACTAACCTATTTTCCCAATGTTGTGGACCTTTCCAAGTCCTTGTGTTTCTCCAATATCCTTCCAGTTCTGAAATAGCTGCTTGAACATGGCAGATTCAGCGCCGTCATTGACTACCTCCACGTTAGTTGTTGGTGGGTAGCCCTTGGCTTGTATGAAACCCTGCAAAAGAAACAGTCATTCCAGTATCTGTGACCACTTTTTGGATGATTTCAAGGTTAACCTTTCGCTAAACAATCAGATCATTATCACATATTTAAACTGATGCAATTAGCAGAAACACTTGGACCAAGCAATTAGAGGACTGCGCACTATATGGGGACTTCCGTGTTTCTTCACATAGTATTATAGCATCATCATACGTGTGCAGTTTGTCAGTGGCTTTTGTTCTAGGGAATGACGTAATGGATGTAACTTACCACTGCTCTACTGAAAGCTGCTTTCTTTTCTGCTGGACTTGAGTTTTTACCCCTCCAAACATAGATCTTCACTCCACCTTGATCTAAAATGTGGCAGTCCTGCAGGAACACACGGAAAGTGTCAAAACCTTTTGTTCTGCTTAGAAATTAATACTTCCTCATATTCTAATAATATATAAATAAATATATATATATAAAGAGAGAGAGAGAGAGAGCAGTGCATTTCTTTTTCTACATTATTCCAAAAAAGTTGTCAAGCAAAAGCTAGTTATTTATTTATTTCTATTTATTTTTATTTATTTTTTGCGGTAATCGCACTTGGCCCCTTTGGGGTTAGTTGTTGTTGGCCATGTCTCTGTGTTTACCGATGCAAGTGGCATGCTGTTTTCCTATGATATACGTGTGGTAGATTGAAATGTTGGGGTTTTGGATTTGGGCTGTAATCCTTTATGTGTCACATGGTGTGAAGATTCCAAAATTATATAGTGTTGGGTATTTCTGAGATTCTGGAAAAGTAAGTTTGAAAAACCGGAAGCTGATTTAAACACAGTACAATAAATATCTGTTGTATTCAATTAGATCAACTGGACATGAAATGTAGTTCTTGAAGACGTTTCGCTAGTCATCCGACTGGCTTTCTCAATTCAGAATGACTTGTACAAGAATCTGTGGCAATTATGTACACTGGAAAATCCCAATTAGCATATCACAGCCAGGTGTTAAGGGTGTTTCTGAATTGAGGTCATTCTGAATTGAGAAAGCCAGTCGGATGACTAGCGAAACGTCTTCAAGAACTACATTTCATGTCCAGTTGATCTAATTGAATACAACAGATATACCATGACCTGGATGAATGAGAACCTTCACAAGCACAGTACAATAAAGTTTATTTGCTGTAATTTCCTTTACGCATTGGAGTTAGATGCTGGCCACATCTCTGTGTCCACCAATGCATGTGGGCTAGTTAGCCTTTCATATTTGGGTTGGATTTAAACTCTCAGCTACATTTATCTGTGTAATTCAAGTTTGCTTTTGCCTCTCTGACTTTATATAATTGGGAAAAAAAGAAAATATGAGGAAAAAAACATTTAAGTTGATGAACATCTGTGTCCAGGTATATTTGAAAAATATGTTGTGCGGGTATCTTAGATATTTTAGTAGTTATTCTACGTTACCCATAAGAAGACTTTATACATTTCAGTTTGGTATAAAATTCTAAAAAGTGCTTTAGTTTCAGGGGGTACAGTAAAAATGGGGTAACTACATTTATTTAATATCGTTACAGCCAATTCTGAAAAGGTTATTAAAGCACCTTATTGAACAAATATAATAGATATAGCATCCGAATGCATACACCATCTAATAAAAATAGGTGTGGGAATACCCTCTATTGAGGGGGTGCTAGGGGCTGGCAAGCAATGTATATATAGAGTACCGGTAATATAGGAAAGAACCTACATCAGAACCCCTTTAAAACAGCACTCTATCCCTTGCAACCTTAATATCATGAACCATCAGTCACATAGTCCTCGTGTGAGAGGGTATACAGAAAATGAGCGGATCCAATAATTACCCATATAAAAAACAACTTTATTACAATATCAAAAACATCATAGCTAAAAAATCCGGGCGTCCCCGAATACAGACTAAACTACTAACTCAACCGCAATTGCTGTGTTCCGGATCTACAAATGTCCGATATATATATGGAACCTAGACTATTCTTATCCGTTCGTGAACCAACCTGTGGTATGTAATGTCCAAATGGATTATGGCCAAATCTCTAGATAGTATTGTTCAATTTAAACAGAGTTATTGTAGGAAATTCCACGATGACAAAAAGATACTAGTTGATACTTCCAATAGCTAAACTGTAAACACCTGGGCGTTAAGTGCACTGACCAACACAATGTATCGGGACTTATCTCGGCATACTAGTAGCAGTTAATGAATAACACACTCCACTGTTTGTGGGCAACAATATACCGGTATACTTGCCACTCCGTCGACCGGTATTGTCGTTCTGTGTACCTCTTCACCCGAATATTCCTATCGCTTAAGACAAAGATTGGTGCACCATGTTCCTCAGTGTTTCCGTTGTATCAACTTTACTTGGTGGGGTTATTAACAACTCCGTTTGTTCCACTTGGTTAGTGGGGTTTTCCAAACTCCCCCACAGGTAATCCAAGGTGGTTCCGTCCGGTTTACCAGCAGTTGCGTCAACCGACGTACTTTCGCCGTGATTACGCGGCTTCATCAGGGTCTCACGTTGAGTCAAAACTCCTCCATTTAACCACATTTAATTGCCTATTATGTACCGGTGAAATACATCTATTTAACTCCATTGCTGGATCCACTACCCCTGCATTTCCCTTTTCATAATCCTAACATAAACATATATTTTGTGAGACATTTCTGTTAAATATATATGTACAATAAACCCTTATAATTGGCATTATAATATTCTCATCATAATCATATATCAGCTTTATAGTTTATCATATTTTATCAGCTTCTAGGTCATTGGCACGGATATGGGAAATTGCAATTCTTCTATTCATTTTGGTGATTATTTTACACAACATTAAAGGACAATTCAGATATAGTCCTCATTTATAGGTAAAAAGCATAATTTATCATTTCATTTAAGCCATAAGGTTCTTCTGTCCCCAGATTAAATATCCATCTCCCTTGACATTGTAGTAACCTCTTTTCAATGTTCCCACCTCTAGGGGCTAAATTGATACTCTCTATCCCCATGAAGGAGAACATAATCTTATTACATTTATGTACCTCTTTTATGTGTTTAGCCATGGCACTTTTTTCGCTTTCCCCATTTCGAGTTGCTCGTACATGTTCTTGTATCCGTAACGTTAGTGTCCTTTTTGTTTGGCCCACATATTTTTTGCCACATTTACATTCTAGAACATATATTATTTGACTTGACTGGCAAGTTATTAGTGTTTTTATCTTATATTTTTTGCCCTCTTTACCTTCAAAGAAATCACTGATTTTCATATATTTACACACAATACATTTTTGACATCTCCTATTTCCCACTGCTTTATGGATTCCTAGCCAGGATTCCCTGTTTCTGGTTTTAGGAGGTAAGTAACTCGGTGATACTAAGTCCCTCAGATTCTTTGCTCTCTTAGGGGTCATCTGTGGTGCTTCACCTTTGACTTTTTCTAAATCTTTATCTTCTTTTAACAAGTAGCAATTTTGTTTGAGTATATTGCGAACTTTCCACCATTCTTTGTTGTATAGTGAGATGAAACAGATTTTTTGTTGTTGTTTTGTTTCTCCTTCGCTTACTTTATTCTCTTTCTTTCCATATAATGTTTTCTCCCTAGGGGTATATTTGGCTTTTCTGTAGCCTCTAAGAATGTCTTTCTTTTTATAACCCCTTTCCTCAAATCTCTTCATTAGTTCTAATGATTGCTGTTCAAAAGATTCCATTGTGGAGCAGTTTCTGCGAATTCGCAGGAACTGCCCTACTGGTATACTTCTTACCAAGCTATTAGGAAGATGGCTAGATGCTAGTAAGAGGGAATTCACTGCCATGGTTTTTCTGTACACTTCTGTGTTAACTGTTCCCATACTTTTTGTTATTTTAAGATCTAAAAAATTCACACTGTCTTTATTCCATTCGTATGTAAGTTTTATGTTACGATTGGTGCCCACAAAACAGTGGAGTGTGTTATTCATTAACTGCTACTAGTATGCCAAGATAAGTCCCGATACATTGTGTTGGTCAGTGCACTTAACAGCCCAGGTGTTTACAGTTTAGCTATTGGAAGGTATCAACTAGTATCTTTTTGTCATCGTGGAATTTCCTACAATAACTCTGTTTAAATTGAACATACTATCTAGAAATTTGGCCATAATCCATTTGGACATTACATATCCACAGTTGGTTCACGAACGGATAAGAATAGGACTAGGTTCCATGTATATATCGGACATTTTTTAATCTATTCAATATCAGTTACATTTGTGCAGGATGAGGCCCAATGAATTAGTTGATTTGCACTGAATATTCTTACAGAAATGGAGACCACAACATGCATTTTGTGTGACAATAAAGTTGTAGTTCAAAAGGAAATAAAATGTGTCCCCTTCCTCAATATAGATTTTCTCGCCTGTCAAAATGAATTTTGAGTCAAATGTAAATTCTGTGCAAAACTGTCATATTATTTAACATTCCATTAATCATGGACACAATCAGGAAGTTATAATAAAAGTTCTTATCATTAAAAATGCTGCTAATTTTGCCTCAACCAATCAGATGATATTTAACATTTTAAAAGTTAAGATTTGATTGGTTAGGGAAAAATTAGCATAATTTTTAATGATAAGAACTTTTATGGAATCTCCCTGTGCGGTAATATAAATGCAATAACACAATAACTGACTTACATCATGTTGTAAAAGGTCCTGGGTGAGGGGCTTTATGGCAAGTTCCTGAACCATTAAATTTTCATCTTTTTCAAATACGCTACAAAACAAAAGAATTTTAAACAATTATGCCAAGAGGAGGATGTCAGTCCATCAGATTACTTGTATATTTCCCTTTAACCGTGTAGCCTCTGGCTTTATTAATTTTTTTAATTAATTTTAAAAACAACACTTCCTGGTTTTCAAGTAACTTTGCAGATATGACCAGACATAAAGTTCTAACAGCAGCAGAGGAGCTTGGGAAAAGGGGGCAGTACAGAACCCAAAATTGCATAAATTAATGATAGAATTTTTAAAAAAAACATATAGGTGTTTGGGTCCTCATTAAACTGTGAATCACTAGAATTAAATTAATTATCAGACTTTAGTTCTCCTTTAAGGAAGATTTTCCATGATTGAGATCAATAGTTGTATATCTCGTATTAAGCTGAGTCTGCACATGGCTGATAATTTCCAAGGGATTGTATGGATGTGTGTGACAATAACTGATCAATTTGACAAACTATATACTTTATAGATGTGTGATTGGTTGGTCGATCCCTTGGTCGTAGTCTAGTGCCCCCTAAATAACATAATAAATTACACTGATTGCTGTGCCTTGTGTTCAACAGCTCAACCTGCACACTGCTCATTGACTTACTGATAAAGTCTGACGTTTGCTTTTTGTTGTTCATCTACAATAGTGTCGGGAATAGCGTCTCTCAGCTCCCCCGTTCTCTCGCCCAGCACCGCCTTCATGATTTGCATCAGATCCGGGGAATCCTTCTCATTGTCTATGATCCCAATCTGGGCTCTTCCTCCCCTTTCATCGTCTCTAATGCTCTGAGCCAGCGAACAGGCCTGTAGGAAGATACAGTGTCTTATATTAAACACTATCCAATATTTACTGCTATATACAGGTACAGCACCGTAAACACTAATGGACTGTGTTTTTAATTAGCAACAACCAATCGGATGTTATCTAACTGCCGTAGCCCAGTATAAATACATCTGATTGGTTACCGTAAATTAATTGCATTGGGTGAACTTTTGCACCTTTTATTAAATCAGCCCCTAAGTTCAGTAAATAAAGGGTAAATCATAAAGACCTGCCTCTATGGAAATTGTAGGTAAAGTGAATATTCTTAAGGACTTATAGTACAAGAATCCTAATGTGACTATAGCATTGCGCTATGGGTTCCCATCTCCAGTAATATCACAGAAGAAAGCCCAGCCAATCACATTCCAATCTGGTCACATGCACCACCAAGCTAATTGGAAATATCCTTTAGAATAAGGGACTTGCCTTATAGAATGTTCTGCCAATGTATCTTATAACCAGATAATAGACAGAACCATGGATAATTACTTTCAATATACTCTAGGTTCAGGTTTCCATATATAAGAGATTGGTGTTGACTGGGCAGAGTCCTAATCAATATACTGTAATAATTCGTACCCCACTGTCCATATTAATCACTGACCCTTATCCTTTCAGACTTGCTGCTCTCTGGTCCGTTCCATTGGATAATAACTTTCCCGAGGTCCAGCAGGAAAACGTCTCCTTTGTTAAAACTGTCCCATGACAAGTCTTTCTGTGAGATAAAAAAGAAATAACACAATGAAGATCAGTGGAGTTATGATCTTGCACCCTCCTCTTGTTCCCAGCACCCCCGTCAACATTGTCTAAAGTTTCTTTTTCCTTGTTTCCTTATTTCTGTAAGAGTTTCGATGTTCCTTGACCAATCCCTTTCTGCATATTTGCATTGGTTCATATGATGAGTTTTATGCCAGGACGTTTTAGCAAAAGCTGCAAAATATGAAACACAAATATCATTCCCCTAACTGTCCCTCTTTACGGGAGTTGGTTCAGTCCCGGTGTAGGGACCAGAGTAGACAGGGGGCTTACAGCCAGTTTAACCATATGACGAGGCGTACCAAGCTATATAGTCTGTGAGGTGCCGACGTTTAGCCACGACCCAATATTTATACTGGGGGACAGATCTGGTCACACATCTGTACGAACAAAGAATAACTGAACAATTTTAATTAGAACAGTCATACTGTACATTGGTTTGGTTTTAATAGCAATTAACCAGGTGTGAATGCAGAGGGATGGACTCCATGGTGGTCTATCAAGTAAAGTATGGGGATTAGCAAAACTTTCTAATCTGAGGTCAGAGGGTCACTAAACTCGAACAAAATCAAATCCTGGTGTCCGTTCAGTTGCATACATGCTGGAAGCTCATAAAATACTATGTTTCCCAGGGGGTGGCTCTCCTACCTTAAATTTTTAAAAATGTTTTTACAGTACCTTAAAATTAAAATAAGTAAGTATTCCTACCTCCCAATATTCCTTCTAAGCAAAACAGCAAACAGCAAAAGCTTCTATTCTCAGCTGCCTGACAATCTCTCATTACACAGCCCATGTGCAGAATTTAGAAGGATCCCAGAGATGGTCGGGCAGCCGGGAGGTAGGAACACCTAAGGGAACATTAGACTACCCACAATTCCAGTTTCTACTTAGAAAACATTCAGTGTGTTTAGAGCCAAGTCTAGTCCACTTGCACTTATTTGGCTTAATTATAATAATGATAATGATCACGTAGGTAATGTTGGGATATTGGTCTATGTACAATGGGCTCACGCACCTCTGTAGCTGTGATGTTCTTCCTTCCTTTCACACGGAGAAGGCGCCTTATGTTATACATGTTTGTCTCCACATGCTTGAATCCTGAGGCTACACCTCCCTTCTTATAGCTGCAACAAATGAAGGAAAGAAGCGGAGATAAATATCACTTTAAATAGTCTAGAGTCCACTGATGGGCAAACTGCGGCTCTCCAGATGTTTGAAAACTACAACTCCACTTCCCTATGCTTCCCTCTGTAGTTGAGGAATGCTGGGAGTTGTAGTTTTCAAACATTGGAGAGCCGCAGTTTGAGGATCACCGGTCTAGACCACCACCCAGAGCAAGAGATCAAAAATTCTGCCATTAGATTCTGAGAAATCATCATTTGAAATCACAGCATTTACAGGGATAGACCTGTCAACTCTAGAAGGATTAATTATAATCTGTTCCCCATCTCTGACCTCTTACTAGGATCTTTGGCTGCCTGCCAGCAAGCTTTCTGCAACAATTAAGAGAATCAGAAGAGAAAAGAAGGCGGGGGGGGGGGGAGAAGAATAAGCAGAGCAGTGTCGCAGACACTTCAAGGAGGCAGTGAGTAAGGGAGGGTGGGGGCAATCAGCAGCACTCATTAAACATTAACTTAATGACAAAGCAAGCACAGATAAATATGTGAATGTGGGTCACTTACATGATCCCGTTCTTGAGAGTAACTTTTAAAGGTAGCAGACTCAAGCCTTGCACCTCTCGATGTTGGATGGGGCTACCACCCATTGCTGTATCCATCTGAGTTACATAGAGAACAGCCGCCCCCTGCTCATCCTGGGTGGAGTCCTTCCAATCCAGTAGTGATGGCGCTGATTGTGCCACTGGGCGTCTGTTTGTTCTGTGGAATACAAAGGAGATATCCTGCCCCATTACAAGTCTACAATCTCATTCATGTGCATAGTCTAAACACCATCACTTATGGTGATTGACATGTGGATGCAACTTCTCACAAGCTGAAGGTTTGTTGTTTTTAAATGCTCAAGATATGTAAATGAACAAAAACTTTAATAAACCCAGTACAGCCCAGTCAAATTCAATAAGGATTACAAAATGATCAGCTAAAAAAATGTTCAGTCCCCAACATCAACCTATGAGGCCATCAAAATATACACTCCCAAAATTGTATTAACTATGAGGTCATCGGAATAACACTCCCAAAATTGTATTAACCTATGAGGTCATCGGAATAAACACTCCCCAAAATTGTATTAAACTATGAGGTCATTGGAATAAACACTCCCCAAATTGTATTAACCTATAAGGTCATCAGAATAAAAACTCCCCAACATCATTCTAACCTATGAGGCCTCAAAATAAACACCCCGAAAAAAACGTATTAACCTATGAGATTACAGAATAAAAACTCCCCAAATCATTCTAAACTATGAGGCCTCTGTATAAACACACCCCAAAATCGTATTAACCTATAAGGTCATCAGAATAAACATCACCAACATAATCTATGAGGTCATCAGAAAATAAACTGACCAAATACATTTTCATCCTGAATGAAGGGTAATTAGAATTTGGAAGATCTCAGTTTTAATTCATACCTCTGTATATACAAACACTGTATATTTATTTCTAATATAGAAAGTTAACAGATAAAGCTCTTAACACCATGTCCGTGGACCAGGTTGCATCAGGCAGGTATTTTTTGCTGGAACCCGCATCTCTCAGGCTTGTACTGGCTGTGGAATCTGCCAAGGTATCATTGTGATCTTTGATCTTGGACTTGAACGAAGAACATATTGTTTCTGTTTGTTTTTTTGTATATTCCTTGTTCCTTTAGCAAACAGACACGTTCCACCCTTGCTTGGTTGGTTCCTTGTTATGTTTCTCTTATGGTTAAGATTACAGAAATCTTTATAGCACCTGTATACATTGAAAGACATCGAAACTATACAGTGTCAAGGTATTATTCTAGGCTGTATTGCATGTTATAATGGCATTGGTTCCAGACACCAGTCACCGGGACATAACTGAGAATGCTGGGAGTGAGAAATCATTCCTTATTTCTGGGTTGGTTGGGCAATAATATTTTAAGCATGAGATTGTAAAGTACCTTCAGTTTTAAGAAGTTTTTAATGTATTTTTTCATGCTCTGTGGTTTTTTTTTGCTCCTTTAAGGTATACAAGGAGATTCAAAAAAAGTTCATACTTTAAAAATGGTGCTAATTTTGCCCCAACCAACAATATATTATTTAACATTTGAAAGCTAACCTTGATTGGTTGGGGTAAAATTAGCCCCATTTAAATGATAAGAACTTTTATTGAATAACCCTGAAAGTCCATTAAACTGTGAAGCTATTTGGTATCTAAGCAACTCCGAAGTATTTATGTTTTAAAGGAACTGTAGGGAACTGTTTGCAAAAGTGCCGCTGTGTCCCCAGAGCAAACTATTATTCACAGGGAGGTAAGAATAAAGCGTTCTCACCTCCCTGTGAATAATAGAAACGATTGGCAAACACTACTGGGTTATTCAATAAAAGTTCTTATCATTTAAAATGGTGCTAATTTTTCCCCAACCAATCATATGTTAGCTTTCCAATGTTAAATAACATCTGATTGGTTGGGGCAAAGTTAGCACCATTTTAAACGATAGAACTTATTGAATAACCCTGTTATTTTTAGGTTTACAGTTCCTTTAACATCTCTATGGCGAGTGGTCTAAGGCTGATGGTCAACAGACTTGGATAAGGCCAATCTCCCTTTGACACTTACATGTAGGAGTACGTAGCAATCACCTTCAAAAAAGCTTCCGTGGCTTTTTCAGGAAGTGGAACCATTTCCATTTTCTGTAATGAAAAAATAAAAAGAGACATTTATCCATATCTACAAAATCCTTATTGGGAAATGACATTGCACATTGCCTAAAAATGATAGAGATTGTTTTAACAACTACAAATAGCCCTGATGTTGCTCTAATGGTGGGGCGCACAGTGGGGTACACCATTTAAATTAACCTGTTATTGTGTTGCCATTTGTTAACTCTGATATCCTCAGATCCTTCGTTTTACTTTTCTTGGGGTTTCCGATGTTATCATTGTGCTACAGCTCAATCATAGTCCCACCCAGTTAAATGTCTTGACACAAGTCCGTGCAGAGTCTATGAACACTGGCCCAACCCCAACTCAATGTTCCTGAATAGTAATCAGTGCAGCTCTTTAGAGATCTGTTTTTTCATCCTATGGTCATTGGGAAACCCACCATCTGTCCACCACAGCATAGCTACAGTGTGTTGGAAATAAGACATTGTTTTTTTAATTTGACCAATTCGGTAGGACCAGATCAGCCATTGACTGGGTTGTTATAGAAATGTACATTTACAATATATAATAAACAGGGGATGCAACATTAAAATCCAACAGGATAGACTCAACCTAATTAAATGTAGTATTAAAAACTGTCATTAAAACCGTTGCTTTATCAGGCTCCTTACCTCGATGGACCATATTTGCAGACCGGGTTTCTACTGATGTTACTGAAAGGCGTGTCGTTTCCATGGTGAACTGAAAAACAAGTTTTGGATCTGTTAGTGATGCCAGACCTCTAGGTCAACTCATCTTCAGACTTAAGGAGATAGATCCAGTTACAGACTTTCTTCATGTGCTAGTGATATGTATGTATGTATAGTTTATTTATATAGCGCCACTGGCGCTGTTGAAATAGAACATGAGGAAAGAGGTCCTTGCCCCATAGAGCTTACAATCAAATCTGATATTTCGACAGCTGTGGGTTCAGATCCGCTACATTGGGACTCTAATTTGAGGTTTCCTTCCATAATCATAAATCTATAAATGTAAAACAGACTATTCCGTATCTATCAATAATAATGGTTACAATACAATTAAACTTTATCAGGTAGATTCAATAAAAGTTCTTATCGTTGAAAATGGTGCTAATTTTGCTCCAACAATCAGATCTTATGACATTTGAAAGCTAACATTGATTGGTTGGGGCCAAAATTAGCGCCATTTTTAACAATAAGAAGAGAATCCTAGTCGTCATAGCAAGAATTTTAATAATGAAATACATTCTGGATCTTAAGAGAGCTTAGTCCAGTTTTATCTAGACCAATGTTTTTATCTTTTCAGATTCACTCTTTGGTCTGGTGATGTGCCGCTGGATTGGAAAAAGCCAATGTATACCAATATTCAAAAAAGGTAGTCGTTTCCAGCCTGGTAACTATAGACCTGTAAGCTAACATCAGTATGTATGTATAGATGTATATGTTTATTTATAAACCACTAAGGGACGCAGCGAGTACAAAATATATACAAAAAAGTCATACAAGGGGGGCAGTAAATAAATACATAAATATATAAATTAGATGAGCATCACTAAATAAAAGTGCTTAAAACATGTAACATGAGGAAATAGGTCCCTGCCCTTAGAGCACAATCTACTTAGGTGGGTAACATACAGATACATAGGAAGGAGTGGAAGGGCTCAAGTAATAACTGGTGCAGTGTGAACAGTCCTATGCTGTGCTGTGCTCAGAGAGATAGGATGAGAGGTTAGATTTAAACTTGTTTATTGAGGTTTCTTGACGTAGAGAGAGGGGAATAGAATTCCAGAGGACGGGAGCCAGAGAAGAGAAAAAGGTTTAAGGCGAGAGGAGGCAGTGTATGTGTGGGGTCTATATAAGAGATAGTTCTGTGATAAGCGGAGGGTACGGGCAGGGAAATATGGGGACACTAGAGAGGAAATTAAGAAGGAGCAGAAGAGTGAAGGGATTTAAATGTTTAGAGAAGGATTTTGTAGATAATGCTTTGTTTAATGGGGAGCAGGTGGAGATGTGCGGCAGAGAGGATATTTAATTTCCGATTGTTACAGAGCGAGGCAATGCGTGCGGCAGAGTTAAGTATGGACTGAAGAGGAGAAAGATGGGAAGCAGGAAGACCAGAAAGCAGAAGGTACAATTCAAGACGTGATTGGATGAGAGCATGGATAAGCATAGCAGTAGTTGGAAGAGAAAGGAATCTACGGATCTTCGCAATGTTATGAGGAAAAAAGTGTCAGGTTTTAGCAAAATAGTTAATGTTATTGGAAGAGAGAGAGGAATCAATAATAACCCTAAGCAACGTGCCGACTGAATAGGGTAAATGGGGGTGTTGTCCACAGAAATAGAAAAAAGTGGGATAGGACCAGGTTTAGGTGGGAAAATGATTAGTTCGGTTTTAATCAGGTTTAGTTTAGACATCGGTGCGCACATGAGGAGACAGACAGAGACAGTTGGAGATGCGTGATGGTTGTGTCAGGACAAGCGTGGGGTGGGTGGAAAAATATATTTGCATATCATCGGCGTACAGATGGTAGTTAAAGCCAAATGAGCTCCCAGGGAAATGGTATTGAGGGAGAATAACAGGGGTCCAAAGAGGAACCGGGAGGATGTTTATTATCATATGACACAGAGTAGGTTCTGTTCGAGAGAGGTAGGATTGTAGCCAGGATGTCGCTTCATTCCGGATGCCCAGAGAGAGAAGAATTTGCATTAGGAGGGAATGATCAACTGTATGGAAGCAAGAGAGAGGTCGAGAAGGATGAGAATAGAAAAGTGACCTTTGGCTTTGGCAGCCTGAAGGTCATTCACAACTTTGCGCAGGGCCGTTCTCTGTGGAGTGCGCGAGGATGAAACCCTGATTGCGAAGGGTCCAGTAAGTTATGAGAATTAAGGTATTAGTGATACGGGAGAGGAGAAGACGAGACATCGGTAGGAGAGAGACTGGGCAGTATGTTAGCAAGACAATTAGGGTCAAGGGAGGCTTTTTTGATTATGGGTTACATTGGGCTGTGGGGTGTTTAAAAGAGGAAGGGAAAATACCAGATGACAAGAGGTGTGGAATAGTGGGTTAGTATAGGGGGACGCCTGGTTAGAGTGCTTCAGTAGAAGAAAGAGGCCATGGGATAGAGGGTACATGACCGAAGCAGAGACGAGACCTTGGTGACGGACTAAAAGATTCAAGATCAGTAGAAGGGGTGTGGGTGAGTAGAAGAATCAGAGCCATGGTGAGGGTTAGGAATTTGGTACGGATGAAGTAGTCAGCAAAGTTTGGGTGTGTGGGAGAGAGCGGAGAGTCAGTGGGCGAGGACGGAGAAGGGAGTTAATATGGAGAACAGGCGGCGTGGGTTTGAAATGTTATTATTTATAGGGAAGGTGATGATGAAAACTTTGTTAAGGATCGTATCCTTGACTTTGTCTCCAGAGATCATCTTATTAGTAGTAGTCAGCATGGATTTATGGGAAATAGCATGCCAGACAAATTGAATTGGTTTTTATGAAGAAGTTAGATTCAGGCACAGCAGTGGATGTGGTATACTCAGGGGCGTACCTGAAGGGGCCCGGCCCCCTGCGGAGTTTTGGGGCCGGGCCCTGACTCCCTCCTCCCTCCGCAGACTGCAAGATCTGTGCAGTTTAATCAGTTGATCGCTGTATGAATGAAATATACACAATCAGCTATTTAAAACTGGACCTGAACTTCCGGAACTGAATGTTTCATTCATACGCGCGATCAACAGATTAACAACCTGCACGCCGCTGCAAAGATTAGGGGCTTGTGGTGGGCCCTACTGCCGTCCGCCCCCCCACCACGGTCGTGTGGGGGTGCGGGGGCGGAGGTAGTTACGCCACTGGTATATTTGGATATTGCGAAAGCTTTTGATACTGTGCCACATAGGCGACTAATGTATAAACTGAGGACTGTTGGCCTAGATTAAAAATTTGTTCATAGATAGAAAACTGGTTGTTGGATCGCAAACAGAGAGTGGTGGTTAATGGAGCTACAGCTATGTGGGCTAAAGTCTAAGCAGAGGCCTCAGGGTTCTTACTGGGGGCCGTTCTGTTATCTGTTTATAAATAACTTAGAAGGGGGCATTGGTCCATAATAGGTAACATCATAGGACATGTGGACATCCTTTAAGGTGGGTACACACCAGCAGATATTTCCGGACCGGAAATTTGTCCCGACGGACATTTGTCCCGGCCAAGCCCTTGATCGGGACAATAGTCCCTTTGTGTGTACCTAGCCTTAGATTGGAAGAAAAGAGTTTTTATTTTCGGTTGGAAAGGTTTCCTTTTTTAAAGGAGAAACTGCGGCTCTCCAGATGTTTGAAAACTACAACTCCCAGCATTCCTATGCTTCCCTCTGTAGTTGAGGAATGCTGGGAGTTGTAGTTTTCAAACATCTGGAGAGCCGCAGTTTGAGGATCACCGGTCTAGACCACCACCCAGAGCAAGAGATCAAAAATTCTGCCATTAGATTCTGAGAAATCATCATTTGAAATCACAGCATTTACAGGGATAGACCTGTCACTCTAGAAGGATTAATTATAATCTGTTCCCCATCTCTGACCTCTTACTAGGATCTTTGGCTGCCTGCCAGCAGAATGCTGGGAGTTGTAGTTTTCAAACATCTGGAGAGCCGCAGTTTGAGGATCACCGGTCTAGACCACCACCCAGAGCAAGAGATCAAAAATTCTGCCATTAGATTCTGAGAAATCATCATTTGAAATCACAGCATTTACAGGGATAGACCTGTCACTCTAGAAGGATTAATTATAATCTGTTCCCCATCTCTGACCTCTTACTAGGATCTTTGGCTGCCTGCCAGCAAGCTTTCTGCAACAATTAAGAGAAGCAGAAGAGAAAAGAAGGCGGGGGGGGGGAGAAGAATAAGCAGAGCAGTGTCGCAGACACTTCAAGGAGGCAGTGAGTAAGGGAGGGTGGGGGCAATCAGCAGCACTCATTAAACATTAACTTAATGACAAAGCAAGCACAGATAAATATGTGAATGTGGGTCACTTACATGATCCCGTTCTTGAAGTAACTTTTAAAGGTAGCAGACTCATAGCCTTGCACCTCTCGATGTTGGATGGGGCTACCACCCATTGCTGTATCCATCTGAGTTACATAGAGAACAGCCGCCCCCTGCTCATCCTGGGTGGAGTCCTTTCCAATCCAGTAGTGAATGGCGCTGATTGTGCCACTGGGCGTCTGTTTGTTCTGTGGAATACAAAGGAGATATCCTGCCCCATTACAAGTCTACAATCTCATTCATGTGCATAGTTCTAACACCATCACTTATGGTGATTGACATGTGGATGCAACTTCTCACAAGCTGAAGGTTTGTTTGTTTTTAAATGCTCAAGATATGTAAATGAACAAAAACTTTAATAAACCCAGTACAGCCCAGTCAAATTCCAATAAGGATTATCAAAATGATCAGCTAAAAAAATGTTCAGTCCCCAACATCAACCTATGAGGCCATCAAAATATACACTCCCCAAAATTGTATTAACCTATGAGGTCATCGGAATAAACACTCCCCAAAATTGTATTAACCTATGAGGTCATCGGAATAAACACTCCCCAAAATTGTATTAAACTATGAGGTCATTGGAATAAACACTCCCCAAATTGTATTAACCTATAAGGTCATCAGAATAAAAACTCCCCAACATCATTCTAACCTATGAGGCCCCTCAAAATAAACACCCCGAAAAAAACGTATTAACCTATGAGATCATCAGAATAAAAACTCCCCAATATCATTCTAAACTATGAGGCCCTCTGTATAAACACACCCCAAAATCGTATTAACCTATAAGGTCATCAGAATAAACATCACCAACATAATCTATGAGGTCATCAGAATAATAACTGACCAAAATACATTTCATTCCTGAATGAAGGGTAATTAGAATTTTTGGAAGATCTCAGTTTTATATTCATACCTCTGTATATACAAACACTGTATATTTACTTTTCTAATATAGAAAGTTAACAGATAAAGCTCTTAACACCATGTCAGTGGACCAGGTTGCATCAGGCAGGTATTTTTGGCTGGAACCCGCATCTCTCAGGCTTGTACTGGCTGTGGAATCCTGCCAAGGTATCATTGTGATCTTTGATCTTGGACTTGAACGAAGAACCTATATTGTTTCTGTTTGTTTTTTTGTTATATTCCTTTGTCTCCTTTAGCAAACAGACACGTTCCACCCTTGCTTGGTTGGTTCCTTGTTATGTTTCTCTTATGGTTAAGATTACAGAAATCTTTATAGCACCTGTATACATTGAAAGACATCGAAACTATACAGTGTCAAGGTATTTATCTAGGCTGTATTGCATGTTATAATGGCATTGGTTCCAGACACCAGTCACCGGGACATAACTGAGAATGCTGGGAGTGAGAAATCATTCCTTATTTCTTGGGTTGGTTGGGCAATAATATTTTATAGCATGAGATTGTAAAGTACCTTCAGTTTTAAGAAGTTTTTAATGTATTTTTTCATGCTCTGTGGTTTTTTTTTGCTCCTTTAAGGTCATACAGGGAGATTCAATAAAAGTTCTTATCTTTAAAAATGGTGCTAATTTTGCCCCAACCAATCATATATTATTTAACATTTGAAAGCTAACCTCTGATTGGTTGGGGTAAAATTAGCCCCATTTTTAAATGATAAGAACTTTTATTGAATAACCCTGAAAGTCCATTAAACTGTGAAGCTATTTGGTATCTAAGCAACTCCGAAGTATTTATGTTTTAAAGGAACTGTAGGGAACTGTTTGCCAAAAGTGCCGCTGTGTCCCCAGAGCAAACTATTATTCACAGGGAGGTAAGAATAAGCGTTCTCACCTCCCTGTGAATAATAGAAACGATTGGCAAACACTTACTGGGTTATTCAATAAAAGTTCTTATCATTTAAAATGGTGCTAATTTTTCCCCAACCAATCATATGTTAGCTTTCAAATGTTAAATAACATCTGATTGGTTGGGGCAAAGTTAGCACCATTTTAAACGATAAGAACTTTTATTGAATAACCCTGTTATTTTTTAGGTTTACAGTTCCTTTAACATCTCCTATGGCGAGTGGATCTAAGGCTGATGGTCAACAGACTTGGATAAGGCCAATCTCCCTTTGACACTTACATGTAGGAGTACGTAGCAATCACCTTCAAAAAAGCTTCCGTAGGCTTTTTCAGGAAGTGGAACCATTTCCATTTTCTGTAATGAAAATATAAAAAGAGACATTTTATCCATATCTACAAAATCCTTATTGGGAAATGACATTGCCACATTGCCTAAAAATGATAGAGATTGTTTTAACAACTACAAATAGCCCTGATGTTGCTCTAATGGTGGGGCGCACAGTGGGGTACACCATTTAAATTAACCTGTTATTGTGTTGCCATTTTGTTAACTCTGATATCCTCAGATCCTTCGTTTTACTTTTCTTTGGGTTTCCGATGTTATCATTGGCTACAGCTCAATCATAGTCCCACCCAGTTAAATGTCATTGACACAAGTCCGTGCAGATCTATGAACACTGGCCCAACCCCAACTCAATGTTCCTGAATAGTAATCAGTGCAGCTCTTTAGAGATCTGTTTTTTCATCCTATGGTCTATTGGGAAACCCACCATCTTGTCCACCACAGCATAGCTACAGTGTGTTGGAAATAAGACATTTGTTTTTTAATTTGACCCAATTCGGTAGGACCAGATCAGCCATTGACTGGGTTGTTATAGAAATGTACATTTACAATATATAATAATCAGGGGATGCAACATTAAAATCCAACAGGATAGACTCAACCTAATTAAATGTAGTATTAAAACTGTCCATTAAAACCGTTGCTTTTTATCAGGCTCCTTACCTCGATGGACCATATTTGCAGACCGGGCTTTCTACTGATGTTACTGAAAGGCTGTGTCGTTTCCATGGTGAACCTGAAAAACAAGTTTTGGATCCTGTTAGTGATGCCAGACCTCTAGGTCAACTCATCTTCAGAACTTAAGGAGATAGATCCAGTTACAGACTTTCTCTATGTTGCTAGTGATATGTATGTATGTATATGTTTATTTATATAGCGCCACTGGCGCTGTTGAAATATGTAACATGAGGAAAGAGGTCCTTGCCCCATAGAGCTTACAATCTAAATCTGATATTTCGACAGCTGTGGGTTCAGATCCGCTACATTGTGACTCTAATTTGAGGTTTCCTTCCATAATCATAAATCTATAAATGTAAAACAGACTATTCCGTTATCTATCAATAATAATGGTTACAATACAATTAAACTTTATCAGGTAGATTCAATAAAAGTTCTTATCGTTGAAAATGGTGCTAATTTTGCTCCAATCAATCAGATCTTATTTGACATTTGAAAGCTAACATCTGATTGGTTGGGGCAAAATTAGCGCCATTTTTAACAATAAGAAGAGAATCCTAGTCGTCATAGCAAGAATTTTAATAATGAAATACATTCTCGGATCTTAAGAGAGCTTAGTCCAGTTTTATCTAGACCAATGTTTTTTATCTTTTCAGATTCACTCTTTGGTCTGTTGATGTGCCGCTGGATTGGAAAAAGCCAATGTAATACCAATATTCAAAAAAGGTAGTCGTTTCCAGCCTGGTAACTATAGACCTGTAAGCCTAACATCAGTATGTATGTATAGATGTATATGTTTATTTATAAACCACTAAGGGACGCAGCGATGTACAAAATATAATACAAAAAAGTCATACAAGGGGGGCAGTAAATAAATACATAAATATATAAATTAGTATGAGCATCACTAAATATACAAGTGCTTAAAACATGTAACATGAGGAAATAGGTCCCTGCCCCTTAGAGCTTACAATCTACTTAGGTGGGTAACATACAGATACATAGGAAAGGGTGGAAGTGCTCAAGTAATAACTGGTGCAGTGTGAACAGTCCTATGCTGTGCTGTGCTCAGAGAGATAGGATGAGAGGTTAGATTTAAACTTGTTTATTGAGGTTTCTTGACGTAGAGAGAGGGGAATAGAATTCCAGAGGACGGGAGCCAGAAGAGAAAAAGGTTTAAGGCGAGAGGAGGCAGTGTATGTGTGGGGTCTATATAAGAGATAGTTCTGTGATAAGCGGAGGGTACGGGCAGGGACATATGGGGACACTAGAGAGGAAATATAAGAAGGAGCAGAAGAGTGAAGGGATTTAAATGTTAAGAGAAGGATTTTGTAGATAA
>CM033474.1:13817356-13830421 GCA_019447015.1 Hymenochirus boettgeri
TGCTTTGTTTAATGGGGAGCCAGGTAGATGTGTGCGCAGAGAGGATATTTAATTTCCGATTGTTACAGAGCGAGACAATGCGTGCGGCAGAGTTAAGTATGGACTGAAGAGGAGAAAGATGGAAGCAGGAAGACCAGAAAGCAGAAGGTTACAATACAGACGTGATTGGATGAGAGCATGGATAAGCAAGCATGCAGTAGTTGGAAGAGAAGGAATCTACGGATCTTCGCAATGGTTATGAGGAAAAAGTGTCAGGTTTTTAGCACAATAGTTATTGTTATTGGAAGAGAGAGAGGAATCATAATAACCTCTAAGCAACGTGCCGACTGAATAGGGTAAATGGGGGTGTTGTCCACAGAAATAGAAAATGTGGGATAGGACCAGGTTTAGGTGGGAAAATGATTAGTTCGGTTTTAATCAGTTTAGTTTAGACATCGTGCGCCATCCATGAGGAGACAGCACAGAGACAGTTGGAGATGCGTGATTGTGTCAGGACAAAGCGTGGGGGTGGAAAAATATATTTGCATATCATCGCGTACAGATGGTAGTTAAAGCCAAATGAGCTCCCAGGGAAATGGTATTGAGGGAGAATAACAGGGGTCCAAAGAGGAACCGGAGAGGATGTTTTATTATCATATGACACAGAGTAGGTTCTGTTCGAGAGGTAGGATGGTAGCAGGATTGTCGCTTCATTCCGGATGCCCAAGGAGAAAGAATTTGCATTAGGAGAGGGAATGATCAACTGTATGGAAGCAGAGGAGAGGTCGGAAGGATGAGAATAGAAAAGGGACCTTTGGCTTTGGCAGCCTGAAGGTCATTCACAACTTTGCGCAGGCCGTCTCTGTGGAGTGCGCATATGAAACCCTGATTGCGAAGGGTCCAGTAAGTTATGAGAATTAAGGTAATTAGTGATACGGGAGAAACGAGACATCGGTAGGAGAGAGACTGGGCAGTAGTAGCAAGACAATTAGGGTCAAGGGAGGCTTTTTTGATTATGGGTTACATGTGGGCGTGTTTAAAAGAGGAAGGGAAATACCAGATGACAAGAGTGTTGAATATGTGGTTAGTATAGGGGAGACTGCCTGGTTAGAGTGCTTCAGTAAGAAGAGCATGGGATAGAGGGTACATGACCGAAGCAGAGACGAGACCTCTGGGTGACGGGACTAAAAGATTCAAGATCAGTAGAAGGGGGTGTGGGGTAGAAGAATCAGAGCCATGGTGAGGGTTAGGAATTTGCGTACGGATGAAGTAGTCAGCAAAGTTCTTGGGTGTGTGGAGAGAGAGGAAGTCATGTGGGCGAGGACGGAGTAGGGAGTTTAAATATGGAGAACACGGCGGCGTGGGTTTGAAATGTTATTATTTATAGGGAAGGTGATGAAACTTTGTTAAGGGATCGTATCCTTGACTTTGTCTCCAGAGATCATCTTATTAGTAGTAGTCAGCATGGATTTATGGAAATAGATCATGCCAACATGAATTGGTTTTATGAAGAAGTTAGATTCAGGCACAGCAGTGGATGTGGATACTCAGGGGCGTACCTGAGGGGCCCGGCCCCCTGCGGAGTTTTGGGGCCGGGCCCCTGACTCCCCCTCCCTCCGCAGACTGCAAGATCTGTGCAGGTTTTAATCTATTGATCGCGCTTATAATGAAATATACACATCAGCTATTTAAAACTGGACCTGAACTTCCGGAACTGAATGTTTCATTCATACGCGCGATCACAGATTAAACCTGCACGCCGCTGCAAAGATTAGGGGCTTGTGGTGGGCCCTACTGCCGTCCGCCCCCCACACGGTCGTGGGGGGTGCGGGGGCGGTAGTTACGCCACTGGGTATATTTGGATATTGCGAAAGCTTTTGATACTGTGCCACATAGCGACTAATGTATAAACTGAGGACTGTTGGCCTAGATTAAAACATTTGTTCATAGATAGAAACTGGTTGTTGGATCGCAAACAGAGAGTGGTGGTTAATGGAGCTACAGCTATGTGGGCTAAAGTTCTAAGCAAGGCCTCAGGGTTCGTCTGGGGCCGCTTCTGTTTAATCTGTTTAATAAATAACTTAGAAGGGGGCATTGGTCCACTAATAGGTCACATCATAGACATGGTGGGACATCCTTAAGGCTGGGTACACACCATCAGATATTTCCGGACCGGAAATTTGTCCCGACGACATTTGTCCCGGCCAAGCCTTGATCGGGACAAATAGTCCCTTTGTGTATACCTAGCCTTAGATTGGAAAAAGACGTTTTTATTTTCAGGTTAGGAAAGTTTTTTTACAGTGAGAACGGTGACACTGTGGACTGTCTCTCCAGCAGATGTTGGTAATGGCAAGTTCATTGATAAGCTTTAAAAGTGGCTAATCGTTCTAAAACTAAATAATATTGAGAATTACTGTATTAATACATATAGTGTAGTTCTGGTGGTACAGGGATACTATATAATATTGAGAATTATTGGTATTAATACATATACTGTATTTCTGTGTTGGGTACAGGGTCTTATAAATATTGAGAATTACTTACTCGGTATTATACATATACTGTAGTTTCTGTTTGGTATAGGGATACTATATATATTGAGATACTGGTATTAATACATATACTGTAGTCCTGGTTGGTACAGGGATACTATATCATATTGAGAATTACTGGTATAATACATATACTGTAGTTCTGGTTGGTACAGGATACTATATAATATTGAGAAATTACTTACTGGTATTAATACATATACTGTAGTTTCTTTGGTATAGTGGATACTAATCTATTGAGATACTGGTATAATACATATACTGTGTCCTCCTTGTGTGGGGTACAGGGATACTATATAATATTGAGAATTACTGGTATTAATACATAATACTGTAGTTCTGGTTGGTACAGGGATCTTATATATATTGAGATTAACTGGTAGTTATACATATACGGTAGTTCTGGTTGGTACAGGGGATATTATATAATCTTGAGAATACTGGTATTAATCATTCTGTAGATCTGGTTGATCCATGGTACATATAATATTGGAATTATGGTATTATACATATACTGTAGATCTGGTTGGTACAGGGATACATATATATTGAGAATTACTGGTATTAATCATATACGATTGTCATTTGGAGTCTGGGGAAGGACTTTTGCCTTTCTCTGGATCAACTTTTAGTAGGGTTAGAAAAGGAAGTCGAAAGGTTGGACTTGATGGACTGTGTCATTTTAACCTCATTCTTATGTTCTGTGTTCTGAATGATTCAGGATCCTTCCGATTGCCGTTTTGGGAAGTCCTTAAATAAGAAATATGAAATAGGCTCCATCCCTGTGCTGATACCAGTAGGAATAACTACCAGATTTGTTTATCCTGCTCTGCCAAGGCAGAATCTTGTAGACAATTGCAGGATCGTTTCAACATTACATCTAACCTTTATCAATGCTAAAAACCACCACCATGTGGTACAGAAGGGTTTATATCCCTTCCTGAATTTATTATTTCATTTCTTTACACTATACCTTAATTCTCTTAAGAAGGCATTCAACCTTGAACTCTATGACTTGTAGGTGAGCCCTGAGTTTCCACCTAGAAGAGATCCACACTTCTGGAATGAAATGTTACCTTCTGGTCCACTCATTCAATGTCAATAGGGAACATTAATAAAGTAATAAAGGGGTAATGGGAAAGTTCCACCATCTTAAATCCCATCATGCCGAGCTGTCCGTGTTACACACCTGCTCCTTTCCTCCCTCCCTCAGCTGTAAATGACATGTTATGAATTCTGTCACTAGTGTACAGATGTGTTACGTCAATTTGCACAAAAATAACTTGCCTTGGTTGCTGCCCCAAGGTTTGGAATCTCCTCTTGAATTGGAGGAAATTGGAAGGGCGTGTAACATACAGCTGTTTCCATAGATGTTTGTGACTTGGCAGAACTAGGCCGAAAACCAGGCACCCCTATAATAACATGCGTGTAAACAATCATAGCACAACCAGTAATTCCCCAAATACCAACCATGATATTGGTACATTCCTCTATTAATAAAGTCCCATATCGACCAGCTAATTATTACCTTACGGCTGTATAACAAAACCAGTCTCAGAACACAATAACTCTCGCATGGGTGGTATCGGGATCACTATTTACACTAGCCGCTCATTGGAAGAGACACATTGGAAGAGACCCGATTGGAGACCCCCGGAAACAAGGAATACACATTGAAGAGAACCGATTGAAGAGACGGGACGCTTAAAGACACTGGACAGAGCCGTGTGTTGACAGGAGACACATTGGAAGAGACCGATTGAAGAGACACAAAGTTGGAAGAGACCGATTGAAGAGACAGAGAACAGGACACATTGGAAGAGTGAAGACCGAAAGACGATTGGAATAGACACATTGGAGAGACCGTTTGTGAAGACCGACCACATTGAAGAGACCGAATTGGAAAGAGACACATTGGAAGAGACTGATTGGAAGAGACACCATTGACGGAGACGATTGGAAGAGACCATGGAAAGAACCGTATTGAACGAGACAACATTGGAGCAGAACCGATTGGAAGAGACACACTTGGGAAGAAGACCGTTGGAAGAGACACATTGCCAGAGACCGATTGAAAGTGAGGACATTGGAGAGACTAAATTTACATAGCCGCTCATTGGAAAGACCTGATTGGAAGAGGCACATTGGAAAGACCCGAGTTGGAAGAGAGACATTGAAGAGCTGTTTTGCATAGCCGCGCATGTTTGGAGACGCGGTATTGGGGGCGATGCGCGCCATTGGAAGAGTCTGGCGCGGATTGGAAGAGAGACATTGGAAGAAGACGGATTTTGCATAGCCGCTCATTGGAAGAGGCAGCCGATTGGCGAGGACAACATTGGAAGAGACGATGGGAAGAGAACCTTGGAAGAGACTGATTTGCATAGCCGCTCATGGAATAGACCGATTGGAAGAGACCTATTGGGCAGAGACCGATTGGAAGAGACACCTTGAAGAGACCGATTGAGAGACACATGGAGAACCGATGGAAGAGACGCCATTGGAAGAGATCGATTGGAAGAGACCATGGAAGAGACCGATTGGAAGGAGACCGATTGGAAGAGACCGATGAACGGGGGACGGACACATTGGAAGAGACCATTGGTGGGGAAAGACACATTGGGGTGAGGTATACCGATTGAAGAGACACATGGAAGAGACCTATTGGAAGAGACCGATTGAAGAGACCGATTGGAAGAAGACACATGGAAGAGACACAATTGGAAGAGTACCGATTGGAAGATACACATTGAAAGAGACCGATTGGAAGCGACCATTGAAAGAGACCGATTGACGAAACCAATGAAGATACACGATTTTGGCCGAAATAATCAGTACTTATTGTAATGAAAACTCTCCGATCGGGCAATCAATAGACAAACTTTTAGCTCATGTGGTCCCTGGCCTGATAACTGCAGTGATCCAATATGGATGAAGGCGACCAAGCTCGGTGGTCCGTAGATATCTTATCGTCACTCTATTGTCATCAAAATGAATGTCTTACTGTGCCTTTGCTCTGTTTTACTTGTAGAGTTTTTCTCTGTTTTGTTGGATGAACTGGCTGTGGGCCGCAGCGAGGAATTCCCCTGTACCTGTGGGCCAGTCCAACACTTTAATTTGGTTCGATGTTTTTTTTATAATTCCCCCATTGAACCTACCTGTTACTTTGTAGCCGGTGCAGAAGCCAATAGACGTTACAAGAAGCTGCATTAGCAGCCTGTGGTGATCCATCTGAATGGCACTGAGCCCATAAACATGGTGCACTATCGCAGTAGAGCATTTTACATAGGAAAGACTTGTCCACCCCCCAAACAAAAGTGGAGATCGTAAGCCAATAACCCGCCCCGGCCAAGCTAGAACGTCGCAGTTTTTATATCATGTTGCACGGCTTCTATAATTCGACGCTAGCACTCAAGGCCTACTTACCTAAAAGTAAAGTTCAATTTCCCGGATGGACATTCCTTGAATATCGAATGAGCTATTCCTGGTAAAACCCCCCGTGACTTATTAATAACTATGTATGTCTAACCAAAGTGATGGAACAAGCAATAGTTTTCTACTGTAACGCTGTTTTAAGAAAGTAAGCACAAATTGTTTTTGCTTATGGGTTTATCACCTAGAAATGAATCCTTTTAAGCGGTGTCCGATTGTCAGTTAAATGGTTTTTGCTCCAGATCCGCAGTAAACGCAGACAGAAAAATCTATTACTAGCACACGTCGTTTTAGAGCACTCCTCTTCAGATTTTGGCCTCCAGTGCAGGGTAAATTAGGACAGCTCATTGGCCAGATTCTTTGGTCATGGGGACTGGAGCATTCTGTAACCCACTGTTGGAAGTGATGGGAAGCGCTTGGGAAAGGTTTTGTAGGTTGGTTGGCATTGATCGTTGAAATGAATACCTTAGTAAATCAAGGTTTTTGGGCTAGAACCTGGTGTGAAATATAATTTACCCAGTCTTGTTCGCCTTAAGTAATGTTTTTTTTTTCCTCAAGGTTAGATTTACAATTCCAGATCGGATTGTTACGACTGTTTTTGTGGTTATCCTTTGTCTCGTGTTTCATGCCATTAGTGGTTTGGTTTGTGATAATAGGAACTTGAATAGAAGTGCTCACACAACACTGAAGGTAAACGAGTATTTGCGGAGTATTTCAGAGTCCACTGACCAAACCTCTGGACCATCACACGATGGTGTTTGGAGATGCCCGGACACACAATAAGCACTGTAAGGTTTAGCTTTGCCACATCCAACCCACAGTAGTAAGTTACTGGTCTAATCTCCACCCCTTTCAATATTAGGGGGGGGGGCAGGATTCCGCCATTTACCCTTCAACTATTGATTCAACATGCATCTGTAATGTCTGATTGAACTGTCCATAGTATATCCATGTTATTAGATGGCAAATAATCGTCGGCGAAGACATAAAAATGTACATACCTCAGCAAAGAACCCCCCCCCCCCAAATTTCAAATATAGTAGCACTTTGGATCCCATAACACGTAAAAGCTAAGCTCAAGGATACAGGACAAAATACTGTTTTCCTACACATCATTCAACACCACCACTGGGACTTTTCATATCCTTTTATTGAAAACTAGTAAATGTAACGTATTACTTATCCCCTAATACTGCACAGTATCCAGTGAGTCACATGACACTGATGACAAAAGCTAAACACTGCTGATTATAACTGATGTCATAGCTACACAACTGATTATAACTGATGGCATAGCAAACACTGATTATAACTGATGACATAGCACCTGAGTTATAACTGATGACATATCTAACACGGATTTAACTGATGGACATAGCAAACACTGATTATAACTGTGACATAGCTTAACCCTGATTATAACTGTATAACATAGATAAAACAAACCGATTATAACTGATAACATAAAAAAACACAGATTATAACTGATGAAATAAGCTAAGCCCCACTGCTTATATACTATGACATATAGCCTGCACCGGATTATAAACTGATAACATAGATAAAAACACTGAATTATAACTGATGACATAGCTAAACACTGATTATAACTGATGACAATACCAAGCACTGATTATAACTGAGACATAACTAAACACAGATATAACGATGAAAAAGCTTAACACTGATTATAACTGATGACTAAGCTAACAACTTGATTATAACTGATGACAATAGCTAAGCACTGATTATACCTGATGACATGACTAAACACGGATATACTGATGACATAGCCATCGCACTGATTTAACTGATGACCTACTAAACACTGAGTATAACTGCTGACATAGCTAAACACCTGATTATAACTGAGTGCATAGCTAAACACTGATTTCACTGATGACATAGCTAAACACGGATTATAACTGATGACATAGCTAAAAACTGATTATAACTGATACATAGCAAGCACTGATTATAAACTGATGACATACTAAACACGGATTATAAGCTGATGACTGCTACAACACTGATTATAACGAGACATAGCTAAAAACTGATTAAACTGATGACATAGCCAAGCACTGATTTATAACTGATGACATAGCTACACTGGATTATAACGGTGACAGATCTCAACCCAACACTGATTTAACGGATAACATAGCTCAACACTGATTATAAAAACTGTAAATAGCTAAACACTTCTTATACTGATGACATCGCTAAAAACTGATTATAATCTGATTACTAGCCCAACACTGATTATACCTGAAAATTTTTTGGGAAAAAAAACCCCCCCAAAAATAGTAATCATGATTATAACTGATTGACATAGCTAAACACTGATTCTCACGAATAACATAGCTAAACACTGATTATAGCTGATGACTAAGCTAAACACTGGTTATAAACTGATGACAATAGCTAAACACTGATTATAACTGATAACATAGCTAACACACTGATTATAACTGATACAAGCTAACACTGATTATAACGATGACATAGCTAAAAACTGAATTATAACTGATGACATGCCAACACTGATTATCACTGATGACTAGCTAAACACTGATTTACTATGACATAGCTAAACACTGATTATAACTGCATGACATCAACTAAAAATGATATAAACGATGAATAATTATCCCTGGTTTAAAAGTCTGAATTTACATGAGGTTCATAGCGCATCATATTTTATAGTGTTCCTACCTCTCAGCCAAAAGCTGATTTCTCTTTACTGTTTAAATGAATGTTGGCTTCTAGGCCGAGAACAACAACGCGTGGGCATCTACACTGCAAGTATATCATAACAGATGGTTAAAGCAACTGTCCTGCACACGAGGGGTTAAGTGGATTGACACTCGTACACATGGATAACAAACGCCCTTGTAATCCCATTCCATAAGGAGAGACAACCTGGTTTTATTGCATCAGGTAGCTGTTGTACGTTTTATCTGCTTCCAGCAGCTGGTGGAATTTATATGGCATGGATTGGGTTACTTGGTTAGTAAGTAACAAGGGATGAGCTGTTGCCCCATTCCCAAAATCCTCTCAGGACACCTATAAAAATAGAACTATAGCCTCTGCAGTCATCCCCTCTCATGGGAACTTCAAGAGGGAAGTTTCTTCTCCACAGTTTCTTTCTCAGCACCAATGGCTAATTGTGTTTCGTAACATTATCAGTGCTAAATGGGTTTTAATGGGTTTAAAGGTCTGTTGGCTCATTGGATAACCAGGTACCATTCTAGGGACCTTCTACAGGACAAGTTAAATTTTGGACTGTCCTGCAAGATCAGGGACGATTGGCCGGCATGGGGCCTTCAAATACGAACTGCGGAAACCAAAGATGACGTGATATGAAGGCAATGTAAATCGGATCACAAGTGCTGGTTACTAGAACAAAACTTATTTCCATCAAACAAGTTTTAAGCCGCCTACAAGTCTGTTTAAGTCTGTATAAAAGTTCTTGTTAATTTTGTCCCCAACCATCAAATGTTAGCTTCCATGGAAAGCTAAATCTGATTGGTTTGGGGCAAAATTAGAACCATATTTACACTATATCGCCCTGCAAGTTTTTTTTCTATCTGGTGTGTTTAAAATTTCAAGATGTTTACATGCCCCATGTACCTGCAGGGGTAGTAATGAGTTATAACAACCATTGAGAGACTTTTTTGTTCTCTATACCACCTGAACATTACAAAGGAGATTAGAGAGAGACAAGCGTATGGACAGCCGGTATGATGTGAATGCCCTGGTCGTGGATGGTTTGGTTGATTTGTGCTCCAAATCATAATGGTTGGTAGATACTGTAGGTTAGAGGAGTCTTCACCTAATCTTCCTAGTGGAATTCTTAACACTATTACATCTTGCAACAAGACCCCCCAAAACCTGGTCCAAATGTATGTCACCCCCCACCCGCAAGGGCGGTCTCTAATCAGAACTAACCAGCAAGCTCCCCATAAGCACCGCCCCTTTTCAACCTTGCTACATTGCTGTGAACATTATTTGCACACGGTTTTTACATATTTAATATTCCCACTACAACACAAATCCACATTGTCACATACGATTTTGGTCGTATCTCTCTATAGAACACCACAAGTTACCAGAATATTGCTTAACATGATATTAGGAGATGCAAAGAACCGTAATGACTAACATGACTGGCACATAAAGGGGACTTACCTGAACATGTATCGTCAAGTGTGAACCTGACTACCAGGGGAGTGGCCGCCCCCTGTTGGACTACATGGGGGCCACAACTTCTTACTTTCTCCTCCTACAAGATACAGCCCCCCCCACACCCAGGTTTAGTTTAAGACATCGGTGCGCCATCCATGAGGAGACAGCACAGAGACAGTTGGAGATGCGTGATTGGGTGTCAGGACAAAGCGTGGGGGTGGAAAAATATATTTGCATATCATCGGCGTACAGATGGTAGTTAAAGCCAAATGAGCTCCCAGGGAAATGGTATTGAGGGAGAATAACAGGGGTCCAAAGAGGAACCGGAGAGGATGTTTTATTATCATATGACACAGAGTAGGTTCTGTTCGAGAGGTAGGATTGTAGCCAGGATGTCGCTTCATTCCGGATGCCCAAGGAGAGAAGAATTTGCATTAGGAGGGAATGATCAACTGTATGGAAAGCAGAGGAGAGGTCGAGAAGGATGAGAATAGAAAAGTGACCTTTGGCTTTGGCAGCCTGAAGGTCATTCACAACTTTGCGCAGGGCCGTCTCTGTGGAGTGCGCAGGATGAAACCCTGATTGCGAAGGGTCCAGTAAGTTATGAGAATTAAGGTAATTAGTGATACGGGAGAAGACGAGACATCGGTAGGAGAGAGACTGGGCAGTAGTTAGCAAGACAATTAGGGTCAAGGGAGGCTTTTTTGATTATGGGTTACATGTGGGCGTGTTTAAAAGAGGAAGGGAAAATACCAGATGACAAGGAGGTGTTGAATATGTGGGTTAGTATAGGGGAGACTGCCTGGTTAGAGTGCTTCAGTAGGAAAGAGGCCATGGGATAGAGGGTACATGACCGAAGCAGAGACGAGACCTCTGGGTGACGGGACTAAAAGATTCAAGATCAGTAGAAGGGGGTGTGGGTAGAAGAATCAGAGCCATGGTGAGGGTTAGGAATTTGCGTACGGATGAAGTAGTCAGCAAAGTCTTGGGGTGTGTGGAGAGAGAGGAGAGTCAGTGGGCGAGGGACGGAGAAGGGAGTTAAATATGGAGAACAGGCGGCGTGGGTTTGAAATGTTATTATTTATAGGGAAGGTGATGAAAACTTTGTTAAGGGATCGTATCCTTGACTTTGTCTCCAGAGATCATCTTATTAGTAGTAGTCAGCATGGATTTATGGGAAATAGATCATGCCAGACAAATTGAATTGGTTTTTATGAAGAAGTTAGATTCAGGCACAGCAGTGGATGTGGTATACTCAGGGGCGTACCTGAAGGGGCCCGGCCCCCCTGCGGAGTTTTGGGGCCGGGCCCCTGACTCCCTCCTCCCTCCGCAGACTGCAAGATCTGTGCAGGTTTTAATCAGTTGATCGCGCGTATGAATGAAATATACACAATCAGCTATTTAAAACTGGACCTGAACTTCCGGAACTGAATGTTTCATTCATACGCGCGATCAACAGATTAAAACCTGCACGCCGCTGCAAAGATTAGGGGCTTGTGGTGGGCCCTACTGCCGTCCGCCCCCCCACACGGTCGTGGGGGGTGGCGGGGGCGGTAGTTACGCCACTGGGTATATTTGGATATTGCGAAAGCTTTTGATACTGTGCCACATAGGCGACTAATGTATAAACTGAGGACTGTTGGCCTAGATTAAAACATTTGTTCATAGATAGAAAACTGGTTGTTGGATCGCAAACAGAGAGTGGTGGTTAATGGAGCTACAGCTATGTGGGCTAAAGTTCTAAGCAGAGTGCCTCAGGGTTCTGTACTGGGGCCGCTTCTGTTTAATCTGTTTATAAATAACTTAGAAGGGGGCATTGGTCACTAATAGGTCACATCATAGGACATGTGGACATCCTTTAAGGCTGGGTACACACCAGCAGATATTTCCGGACCGGAAATTTGTCCCGACGGACATTTGTCCCGGCCAAGCCCTTGATCGGGACAAATAGTCCCTTTGTGTGTACCTAGCCTTAGATTGGAAGAAAAGACGTTTTATTTTCAGGTTAGGAAAGGTTTCTTTACAGTGAGAACGGTGACACTGTGGAACTGTCTTCCAGCAGATGTGGTAATGGCAAGTTCATTGAATAGCTTTAAAAGTGGGCTAGATAAGTTTCTAAAACTAAATAATATTGAGAATTACTGGTATTAATACATATAGTGTAGTTCTGGTTGGTACAGGGATACTATATAATATTGAGAATTATTGGTATTAATACATATACTGTAGTTCTGGTTGGTACAGGGATACTATATAATATTGAGAATTACTTACTGGTATTAATACATATACTGTAGTTCTGTTTGGTATAGGGATACTATATAATATTGAGAATTACTGGTATTAATACATATACTGTAGTCCTGGTTGGTACAGGGATACTATATAATATTGAGAATTACTGGTATTAATACATATACTGTAGTTCTGGTTGGTACAGGGATACTATATAATATTGAGAATTACTGGTATTAATACATATACTGTAGTTCTGGTTGGTACAGGGTGTGATTGGTTGCAGGTATGTGGGGGAACCGACATCATTTAAGATGACCATAAAATTGGGAAAGTAGGCACGGATTGGTGAATGGAGGCCCGGTTCGGGTTGGAGAGACGAAACAGATGTGGAGAGACGAATATTTGACATGACGAAACGCGACTCAGTTAGAAGACATGACCGGGGGAATTGGAGACAAAGACTCGACGGGATTAATGGAAGAGTGACCGGAGGTATTGATACTAGAAGACATTTGTGTGTAAGAGACCTGGATTTTTCATAGAGCCGCTACAGGGTTGAATGATGACTCAGGGACAAGAAAATGATTGGAAGGACGGGCAGAGTTTGCATGTATGAACAAAGGAATTGTGAAGAAAACACAATATTGGCAGAGGAAAAGACCGATTGGAAGATACC
>CM033474.1:13835064-13855709 GCA_019447015.1 Hymenochirus boettgeri
CTAAACACTGATTATAACTGATGATATAGCTAAACACTAATTATAACTGATGACATAGCTAAGCACTGATTATAACTGATGACATAACTAAACACTGATTATAACTGATGATATAGCTAAACACTGATTATAACTGATGACATAGCTAAGCACTGATTATAACTGATGACATAACTAAACACTGATTATAACTGATCTCAGTGTTTAGTAGGTCATCAGTTAAATCAGTGCGATGGCTATGTCATCAGTATATCCGTGTTTAGTCATGTCATCAGGTATAATCAGTGCTTAGCTATTGTCATCAGTTATAATCAAGTTGTTAGCTTAGTCATCAGTTATAATCAGTGTTAAGCTTTTTCATCGTTATATCTGTGTTTAGTTATGTCTCAGTTATAATCAGTGCTTGGTATTGTCATCAGTTATAATCAGTGTTTAGCTATGTCATCAGTTATAATTCAGTGTTTTTATCTATGTTATCAGTTTATAATCCGGTGCAGGCTATATGTCATAGTATATAAGCAGTGGGGCTTAGCTTATTTCATCAGTTATAATCTGTGTTTTTTTATGTTATCAGTTATAATCGGTTTGTTTTATCTATGTTATACAGTTATAATCAGGGTTAAGCTATGTCACAGTTATAATCAGTGTTTGCTATGTCCATCAGTTAAATCCGTGTTAGATATGTCATCAGTTATAACTCAGGTGCTATGTCATCAGTTATAATCAGTGTTTGCTATGCCATCAGTTATAATCAGTTGTGTAGCTATGACATCAGTTATAATCAGCAGTGTTTAGCTTTTGTCATCAGTGTCATGTGACTCACTGGATACTGTGCAGTATTAGGGGATAAGTAATACGTTACATTTACTAGTTTTCAATAAAAGGATATGAAAAGTCCCAGTGGTGGTGTTGAATGATGTGTAGGAAAACAGTATTTTGTCCTGTATCCTTGAGCTTAGCTTTTACGTGTTATGGGATCCAAAGTGCTACTATATTTGAAATTTGGGGGGGGGGGGTTCTTTGCTGAGGTATGTACATTTTTATGTCTTCGCCGACGATTATTTGCCATCTAATAACATGGATATACTATGGACAGTTCAATCAGACATTACAGATGCATGTTGAATCAATAGTTGAAGGGTAAATGGCGGAATCCTGCCCCCCCCCCTAATATTGAAAGGGGTGGAGATTAGACCAGTAACTTACTACTGTGGGTTGGATGTGGCAAAGCTAAACCTTACAGTGCTTATTGTGTGTCCGGGCATCTCCAAACACCATCGTGTGATGGTCCAGAGGTTTGGTCAGTGGACTCTGAAATACTCCGCAAATACTCGTTTACCTTCAGTGTTGTGTGAGCACTTCTATTCAAGTTCCTATTATCACAAACCAAACCACTAATGGCATGAAACACGAGACAAAGGATAACCACAAAAACAGTCGTAACAATCCGATCTGGAATTGTAAATCTAACCTTGAGGAAAAAAAAAACATTACTTAAGGCGAACAAGACTGGGTAAATTATATTTCACACCAGGTTCTAGCCCAAAAACCTTGATTTACTAAGGTATTCATTTCAACGATCAATGCCAACCAACCTACAAAACCTTTCCCAAGCGCTTCCCATCACTTCCAACAGTGGGTTACAGAATGCTCCAGTCCCCATGACCAAAGAATCTGGCCAATGAGCTGTCCTAATTTACCCTGCACTGGAGGCCAAAATCTGAAGAGGAGTGCTCTAAAACGACGTGTGCTAGTAATAGATTTTTCTGTCTGCGTTTACTGCGGATCTGGAGCAAAAACCATTTAACTGACAATCGGACACCGCTTAAAAGGATTCATTTCTAGGTGATAAACCCATAAGCAAAAACAATTTGTGCTTACTTTCTTAAAACAGCGTTACAGTAGAAAACTATTGCTTGTTCCATCACTTTGGTTAGACATACATAGTTATTAATAAGTCACGGGGGGTTTTACCAGGAATAGCTCATTCGATATTCAAGGAATGTCCATCCGGGAAATTGAACTTTACTTTTAGGTAAGTAGGCCTTGAGTGCTAGCGTCGAATTATAGAAGCCGTGCAACATGATATAAAAACTGCGACGTTCTAGCTTGGCCGGGGCGGGTTATTGGCTTACGATCTCCACTTTTGTTTGGGGGGTGGACAAGTCTTTCCTATGTAAAATGCTCTACTGCGATAGTGCACCATGTTTATGGGCTCAGTGCCATTCAGATGGATCACCACAGGCTGCTAATGCAGCTTCTTGTAACGTCTATTGGCTTCTGCACCGGCTACAAAGTAACAGGTAGGTTCAATGGGGGAATTATAAAAAAAACATCGAACCAAATTAAAGTGTTGGACTGGCCCACAGGTACAGGGGAATTCCTCGCTGCGGCCCACAGCCAGTTCATCCAACAAAACAGAGAAAAACTCTACAAGTAAAACAGAGCAAAGGCACAGTAAGACATTCATTTTGATGACAATAGAGTGACGATAAGATATCTACGGACCACCGAGCTTGGTCGCCTTCATCCATATTGGATCACTGCAGTTATCAGGCCAGGGACCACATGAGCTAAAAGTTTGTCTATTGATTGCCCGATCGGAGAGTTTTCATTACAATAAGTACTGATTATTTCGGCCAAAATCGTGTATCTTCATTGGTTTCGTCAATCGGTCTCTTTCAATGGTCGCTTCCAATCGGTCTCTTTCAATGTGTATCTTCCAATCGGTACTCTTCCAATTGTGTCTCTTCCATGTGTCTTCTTCCAATCGGTCTCTTCAATCGGTCTCTTCCAATAGGTCTCTTCCATGTGTCTCTTCAATCGGTATACCTCACCCCAATGTGTCTTTCCCCACCAATGGTCTCTTCCAATGTGTCCGTCCCCCGTTCATCGGTCTCTTCCAATCGGTCTCCTTCCAATCGGTCTCTTCCATGGTCTCTTCCAATCGATCTCTTCCAATGGCGTCTCTTCCATCGGTTCTCCATGTGTCTCTCAATCGGTCTCTTCAAGGTGTCTCTTCCAATCGGTCTCTGCCCAATAGGTCTCTTCCAATCGGTCTATTCCATGAGCGGCTATGCAAATCAGTCTCTTCCAAGGTTCTCTTCCCATCGTCTCTTCCAATGTTGTCCTCGCCAATCGGCTGCCTCTTCCAATGAGCGGCTATGCAAAATCCGTCTTCTTCCAATGTCTCTCTTCCAATCCGCGCCAGACTCTTCCAATGGCGCGCATCGCCCCCAATACCGCGTCTCCAAACATGCGCGGCTATGCAAATCAGCTCTTCAATGTTCTCTTCCACTCGGGTCTTTTCCAATGTGCCTCTTCCATAGGTCTCTTCCAATGAGCGCTATGTAAACTTAGTCTCTCCAATGTTCTCTCACTTTCAATCGGTCTCGGCCATGTGTCTCTTCCAATCGGTCTTCTTCCCAAGGTGTCTCTTCCAATCGGTCGCTCCAATGTTGTCTCTTCAAACGGTCCTTCCACTGGTCTCTTCAATCGGTCTCCTTCCAATGTGTCTCTTCCAACAGTCTCTTCCAATGTGTCTCTTCCAATTCGGTCTTTACAATGTGTCGGCTTACAAATCGGTCTCTTCCAATGTGTCTTTCCAATCGGTCTTTCCAGGTCTTTCCAACGGTCTCTTCCAAATGTGTCTCTTCCACTCAGTATTTCTTCAATGTTTGTCTCTTCAATCGGTCTCTTCCAACTGTTTGTGTCTCTTCAAATCGGTCTCTTCCAATGTGTCTCCTTCAACACACGGCTCTCTCCATGTGTCCCCTCTTCAATCGGTCTCTTCAATGTGTCTCTCCAATCGGTCTCTTCCAAGTGTCTCTCCAATGAGCGGCTATGTAAATAGTGACTCCCCCGAACCACCCATGCCGAGAGTTATTGGTTCTGAATCTGGTTTTGTTATAACAGCCCGTTAAGTTAATAATTAGTGGTCGATATGGGACTTTATTAATAGGGAATGTACAATATCATGGTTGGGTATTGTCGGGGAATTATGGTTGTGCTATGATTGTTTACACGCATGTTATTATAGTGGGTGCCTGGTTTCTGCCTAGTTCTGCCAAGCACAAACATCTATGGAAACAGCTGTATTTACACGCCCTTCCAATTATCCTCCAATTCAAGAGGAGATTCCAACCCTTGGGGCAGCAACCAAGGCAATGTTATTTTTGTGCAAATTGACGTAACACATTCTGTACACTAGTGACAGAATTCATAACATGTCATTTACAGCTGAGGGAGGGAGGAAAGGAGCAGGTGTGTAAACACGGAACTCGGCATGATGGGATTTAAGATGGTGGAACTTTCCATTACCCCTCTTATTACTTTATTTAATGTTCCCTATTGACATGAATGAGTGGACCAGAAGGTTAAACATTTATTCCAGGAAGTGTGGATCTCTATCTGGTGGGAAAACTCAGTAGGCTGCATCCTAATACCAAGTCATAGAGTATCAAAGGATTTTGAATGCCTTGGGTCTACATCACCCCAGAGAATTAAGGTAGTAGTGCTAAAGAAATGAAATAATAAATTCAGGAAGGGATATTAAACCTCTTCTGTACCACATTGGTGGTGGTTTAGCATGATAAGGTTAGATGTAATGTTGAAACGATCCTGAATTGTCTACACAGATTCTGGGCCTTGGCAGAGCAGGATAAACAAACTCTTGGTAGTTATTCACTATGGTATCAGCACAGGGATGGAGCTCTATTTCATATTTCTTATTAAGGACTTCCCAAACGGCCAATCGGGAAGGATCCATGAATCATTTCAGAAACACAGAAACATAAGGACAGTGAGGTTAAAATGACAAGTCCATCAGTCAACCTTTCGACTTCTTTCAACCCTACCTAAAAAGTTGATCCAGAGAAAAGGCAAAAGTCCCTTCCCCAGAACTCCAAATGACAATCGTATATGATTAATACCAGTAATTCTCAATATATATGTATCCCGTACCAACCAGATCTCAGTATATGTATAATACCAGTAAATTCTCAATATTATTTATGTAGCCATGGATCAACCAGATTCTACAGGAGATGGATTAATACCAGTAATTCTCAAGATTATATAATATCCCCTTGTACCAACCAGAACACCGTATATGTATGAATACCAGTTTAATGCTCAATAGTATATAAGATCCCGTACCAACAGACTACAGTATTATGTATTAATACCAGTAATTCTCAATATTATATAGTATCCGTACCCCACAAACAAGGACCCGGACAAACAGTATATGTATTCATACCAGTCATCCAAATTAGATTAGTATCACTATACCAAAAGAACAACTACAGATATGTATTAATACCAGTAAAGTAATTTCTCAATATTATATAGGTATCCTGTACCAACCAGAACTACAGTATTGTATTAATACCAGTAATTCTCACATATGATATAGTATCCCTGTACCAAACCAGGACTACAGTATATGTATTAATACCAGTACTCTCAATATATCATTAGTATCCCTATACCAAACGAACTACAGTATATGTATAATACCAGAGTAAGTAATTCTCAATATTTATAAGAGCCCTGTACCCAACACAGAACTACAGTAATATGTATTAATACCAAAATTCTCAATATTATATAGTATCCTTGTACCACCCAGAACTACACTATATGTATTAATACCAGTATTCTCAAATTATTTAGTTTTAGCATGATTAGCCACTTTTAAAGCTTAGTCAATGAACTTGCCATTACCAAATCTGCTGGGAGACAGTCCACAGTTGTCACCGTTCTTCACTGTAAAAGAAACTTTCCTAACCTGAAAATAAAAACGTCTTTTGTCCATCTAAGGCTAGGTATACCAACAAAGGACTATTTGTTCCCGGATCAACGGCTTGGCCGGGACAATGTCGTCGGGAAAATTCCGGTCCGGAAATATCGATGGTTGTACCCAGCCTTTAAGGGATGTCCCACCATGTCTATGATGTGACTATTAGTGGGACACAATGCCCCCTTCTAAGTTATTTATTAAACAGATTAAACAGAAGCGGCCCCAGGGACGAACCCTGAGGCCTATTTGCTTAGAACTTTAGCCCACATAGCTGTAGCTCCATTAACCACACTCTCTGTTTGCGATCCAACAAACCAGTCTTCTATCTAGAACAAATGTTTTAAATCTAGGCCAACAGTCCTCAGTTATACATTAGTCGACTATGTGGCACAGTATCAAAAGCTTCGCATATCCAAATAATACCCAGTGGCGTAACTACCGCCCCCGCAACCCCCCACGACGTGTGGGGGGCGGACGGCCAGTAGGCCCACCACAAGCCCCTAATCTTTGCAAGCGGCGTGCAGGTTTAATTGCCCTGATCGCGCGTATGAATGAAAACATTCAGTCTTCCGGAAGTTCAGGTCCAGTTTTAAATAGCTGATGTGTATATTCATTAATAAGCGCGATCAAGTGAGATTAAAACTGCACAGATCTTGCGTCTGCGGAGGGAGGCGGGAGTCAGGGCCCGGCGACCCAAAACTCCGCAGGGGGGCCGGGCCCTTCAGGTACGCCCCTGACCTGAGTATCCACATCCACTGCTGCTGCTGCTGAATCTAACTTCTTCATAAAACCAATTCAATGTATGGCATGATCTATTTCCATAAAATCCATGCTGACTACTACTAAATTAAGATGATCTCTTGGAGACCAAAGTCAAGGGATACGATCCCTTAACAAAGTTGTCATCACCTTCCCTATAAATAATAACCATTTCAAACCCACGCCGCTTGTTTGTTCTCAATATTTTAAATCCCGTCTCCGTCACTCGCCCCAAGACCTTCCTCTCTCTCCACACACCCAAGAATTTGTGGATACTTCATCCGTACGCAAATACTAACCCTCACATGGCTTCTGATTCTTCTACCCCACACCCCCATTCTACTGATCTTGAATCTTTAGTCCAGGCACCCAGAGGTCTCCGTCTCCTGCTTCGGTAATGTTAACCCTCTATCCCATGATCTTCTTACTGAAGCACTCTAAACCAGGGCAGTCCCCCCTTATACTAAACCAATATTCAACACATCATTGTCATTGGTATTTCCCTTCCTCTTAAACACGCCCACATGAACCCATAATCAAAAAAAGCCTCCCTTGACCCTAATTGTCTTGCTACTGACTGCCCAGTCTCTCTCTACCGGACTGTTCGTATTCTCCCGTATCACTAATTACTTAATTCTCAGAACTTATGGACCTTCGCAATGCAGGGTTTCATATGCGCATCCACAGAGGGCCATGACGCAAAGTTGTGGAAGACCTTCGGCTGCCAAAAGCCAAAAGGTCCTTTTCTATGTCTCATCTTCGCGGACCCCCCTCTCCTCTGCTTTCCATACAGTTGATCATTCCCTCATATCTAATGCAAATTCTTTCTCCTTGGGCATCCGGAATGAAGGACAATCATGCTACCATCCTACCTCTCGAACAGAAACCTACTCTGTGTCAATGATAATTAAAACATCCTCTCCGGTTCCCTTTGGACCCCTGTTATTCTCCCTCAATTACCATTTCCCTGGGAGCTCATTTGGCTTTACTACCATCTGTACGACGAGGATATGCAAATATATTTTTCCACCCCACGCTTGTCCTGACACAATCACCATCTCAAACGTCTCTGTGCTGTCTCATCATGGCATGGCGCAAAGATGTCTAAAACTAAAACGGATTAAAACCGAACTACATCATTTTTCCCACCTTAAAACCTGGTCATATCCCACATTTGTCTATTTCTGTGGACAACACCCCCCATTTACCCTATTCAGTCGGACGTTGCTTAGAGGTTATTATGATTCCTCTCTCTCTTCCAATAAAAGTAACTACTTGTGGCTAAAACCTGAATTTGTTGCCTCATAACATTGCGAAGATCCGTAGATTCCTGTCTCTTCCAACTACTGCATGCACTATGCGTATCCATGCTCTCATGCCAATCACGTCTGTATGTAACCTTATTGCTTTCTGGTCTTCCTGATTCACTTTCCCTCTTCAGTCCATACTTAACTCTGCCGCACGCATTGTCTCGCTCTGGAACAATCGGAAATTTTAAATATCCTCTCTGCGCACACATCTCACCTGGTCCCCATTAAACAAAGCATTATCTACAAAATCATTCTTCTTAACATTTAAAGCCATTCACTCTTCTGACTCGTCTTTATATTTCCTCTCTAGTTTCCCCATATGTCCTGCACGTACCCTCCGCTTTATCACAGAACTATCTCTTATTAGACCCCACACCATACACTGCCTCCTCTCCCTTAAACCTTTTTCTCTTCTGGCTCCCGTCCTCTGGACTTCTATTCCCTCCTCTACGTCAAGAAACCTCAATATAAACAAGTTAATCTAACCTCTCATCCTATCTCTCTGAGCACAGCACAGAATAGGACTTGTTCACACTGCACCATGTTATACTGAGCACTTCCACCTTCCATGTAGCTGTATGTTACCCACCTAAGTAGATTGTAAGCTCTAAGGGCAGGGACCTATTTCCTCATGTTACATGTTTTTAAGCACTTGCTATATTTAGTGATGCTCATACTAATTTATATATTTTAGGTATTTATTTACTGACCCCCTGTAGACTTTTGTTGCTATTATATTTGGTACATCGACTGCGTCCCTTAGTGGTTTATAAATAAAACATATAAATCTATACATACATATGATGTTAGGCTTACAGGTCTATAGTACCAGGATGGAAACGACATCCTGTTTTGAATATTGGGATTACAGTGGGCTTTTTCCAAATCCAGCGGCACATCAACAGACCAAGAGTGAATCTGAAAAGATTTATAAAAAAAATGGGTTAGATAAAACTGGACCTAGCTCTCTTAAGATCCGAGAATGATTTCATTATTAAAATTGTGCTATGACGACTAGGATTCTCTTTCTTATGTTAAAAATGGCGCTAATTTTGCCCCAACCAATCAGATGTTAGCTTTCAAAATGTCAAATAAGATCTGATTGATTGGAGCAAACTTCGCACCATTTTAAAACGATAGGAAACTTTTAGTGTCTACCTGATAAAGTTAATTGTTTGTAACAATTATATTGATAGATAACGATAATGTCTGTTTTACATTTATAAGATTTATGATGATGGAAGGAAACCTCAAATTAGAGTCACAATTGTAGCGGATCTGAACCCACAGCTGGCGAAAATAGATTTAGATTGTAAGCTCTATGCGCGGGCAAGGACCTCTTTCCTCATGTTCACATTTTCAAACAGCGCCAGTGGCCTTATATAAATAAACATATACAACATACATATCACTAGAAACATAGAGAGAGTCTGTAAACGATCTATCTCCTTAAGTTCTGAGATGAGTGACTAGAAGGTTCATGGCCATCACTAACAGGATCCAAAACTTGTTTTTCAGTTCACCATGGAAACGGACACAGCCTTTCAGCTAACATCAGTAGAAAGCCCGGTCTGCAAAATAGGGTACATAGAGGGTAAGGAGCCTGATAAAAAGCACGGTTTTAATGACATTTTAATACTACAGTGAATTATGTTGAGTCTATCCGGTGGGATTAATTTTAATTGTTGCATCCTGATTATATATATATTGTAAATGTACTTTCTATAACAACCCCAGTCAATGGCTGATTGGTCCTACCGGAATTGGGTTCAAATTAAAAAAAAAAATGTCTTATTCCAACACATGTAGATATGCTGTGGTGGACAAGATGGTGGGGTTCCCCAATAGGACCAAGATGAAAACAAACAGTCTCTAAAGAGCTGCACTGATTACTATTCAGGAACCATTGAGTTGGGGTTGGGCAACGGGTTCATAGAATATGCACGGACTTGGTGTCAATGACATTTAACTGGGTGGGACTATGTTGAGCTGTAGCCAATGGATTAACATCGGGAAACCAAAGAAAAGAAAAGTAAACGAAGATCGAGGATATCAGAGTTAACAAAATGGAAACACAATAACAGGTTAATTTAAAATGGTTACCCCACTGTGCGCCCACCATAAGAGCAACATCGGGCCTATTTTGGAGTGGTTAAAACAATATCTATCATTTTTAGGCAATGGGCAATGTCATTCCCATAAGGATTTTGTTAGATATGGATAAATGTCTCTTTTATATTTCATTACAGAAAATGGAAATGGTTCCACTTCCTGAAACAAGCCTACGGAAGCTTTTTTGCCAGTTGTGTATTGCTAAGTATCCTACATGGAAGTGCAAAGGGAGATTGGCCTATTCCACGTCTGTTGACCACTCAGCCGTAGATCACTCGCCATAGGAGATGTTAAGGAACTGGTTAAAACCTAAAAAATTAAACAGGGTTATTCATAAAGTTCTTATCGTTAAAATGGTGCTAACTTTGCCCAACCATCAGATGTTTTTTAAACATTTGAAAGCTACACATATGATGTTGGGGGAAAAATTAGCACCATTTTAAATGATACGAACTTTTCTTGAAGAACCCAGTAGTGTTGCCAATCGATTTCTATTATTCACAGGGAGGTCGAGAAACGCTTATTCTTACCTCCCGCTGAATAATAGTTGCTCTGGGGACACAGCGGCAACTTTGGCAAACAGTCCCTACAGTTCCTTTAAAACATAAAATAATTCGGAGTTGTTAGATACCAATAGCTCACAGTTTAATGGACTTTCAGGGTTCTTCATAAAAGTTCTTATCATTAAAAAATGGGGCTAATTTTACCCCAACCAATCAGAGGTTATTAGCTTTCATTCAAATGTTATTTTTAAATAATATTGATTGGTTGGGGCAAAAATTAGCACCATTTTAAAGATAAGAGAAACTTTTATGAATCTCCCGGTTGACTTAAAGGAGCAAAAAAACACCAAAGAGCATGAAAAAATTACATTAAAAACTTCTTAAAACTGAAGGTACTTTACAATCTCATTGCTATAAAATATTATTGCCCAACCAACCCAAAGAAATAAGGAATGATTCTTCACTCCCCAGCTTCTCAGTTATGTCCCGGTGACTGGTGTCTGGAACCAATGCCATTATAACATGCAATACAGCCTAGCATAAATACCTGGACAATGTATAGTTCGATGTCTTCAATGTATTACAGGTGCTATAAGATTTTGTAATCTTAACAATAGAGAAAACATAAAAGAACCAACCCAAGCAAGGGTGGATGGAACGTGATGTTTTGGCTAAAGAGACAAAGGAATATAACAAAAAAACCCCAAAAAAATAAACAAAAGGAAAACAATATAGGTTCTTCGTTCAAGTCCAAGATCAAGATCACAATGATACCCTTGGCAGGATTCACAGCCAGGACAAAGCCTGAGAGGAGCGGGTTCCAGCCAAAAATACCTGCCTGATGCAACCTTGGTCCAATGACATGGTGTTAAGAGCTTTATCTGTTAACTTTCTATATTAGAAAAGTTAAATATACAGTGTTTGTATATACAGAAGGTATGAATATAAAACGAGATCTTCAAAAATTCTAATTACCCTTCAGTGAAGGAATGAAATGTATTTTGCGTCAGTTATTATCTGATAGGACCTCATAGATTAGGTGGTGATGTTTATTCGATGCCCTTAAGGTTAATACGATTTTTGGGTGGTTTTATACAGAGGGCCATCATAGTTTAGAATGAGATGGGAAGTTTTGATGCTGATGATCTCATAGTATACTTTTTTTTTCGGGTGGTGTTTAGTTGAGGGCCTTCATGGTTAGAATGATGTTGGGGAGTTTTATCTGATTGACCTTATTGTAATACATGGGGAGGTTTATTCCAATGACCTATTAGTTTAATACAATTTTGGGGAGTGTTATCCATATGAACTCTAGGTTAATAAAATTTGGGGAGTGTGATTCGAATGACCTCATAGGTTTAATACAATTTTGGGGAGTGCTATTTTTGATGGCCTATAGGTTGATGTTGGGGGATGAACATCTTTTTAGCTGATCATTTTGATATCCTATTGGAATTTGACTGGGCTGGACTGGGTTTATTAAAGTTTTTTGTTCATTTACATATCTTGAGATTAAAACAAACAAACCTTCAGCTTGTGGAGAAGGTGAACCACATGTAATCACCATAAGTGATGGTGTGAGAAAACTATGCACCTGAATTGATATTGTAGACTTGTAATGGGGCAGGATATCTCCTTTGTATTCCAGAAACAAACAGCGCCCATGGCAACCATCAGCGCCATTAACACTGATTGGAAAGGACCCACCCAGGTGTATTGACAGGGGGCGGCGTTCTCTATGTAACTCAGATGGATACGCAATGGGTGGTATCCCCATCCAATCGAGAGGGGCAGGCTATGAGTCTGGGCTACCTTTAAAAGTACTTCAGAACGGGATCATGTAAGTGACCCACATTCACATATTTATCTGTGCTTGCTTTGTCATTAAGTAATGTTTAATGGTGCGCTTGATTGCCCCCACCCTTCCATTTAATCACTGCATCCCCTTGAAGGTATGACGACAATGCTTCTGCTATTCTTCTCCCCCCCTCCCGCCTTCTTTTCTCTTCTGATTCTCTTAATTGTGCAGAAAGCTTGCTGGCAGGCAGCCAAAGATCCTAGTAAGAGGTCAGGGATGGGGAACAGATTATAATTAATCCTTCTAGAGTGGACAGGTATATCCTGTAAAGCTTTGATTTCAAAATGATGATTTCTCAGAATCTAATGGCAGAATTTTTGACTCTTGCTTGGGTGGTGGTCTAGACGGTGATCCTCAAAACTGCGGCTCTCAAGATGTTTGAAAACTACAAAATCCCAGCATTCCTCAACTACAGAGGGAAGCATAGGAATGATGGGAGTTGTAGTTTAAAACATCTGGAGAGCCGCAGTTGCCCATCAGTGGACTATAGACTATTTAAGTGATATTATCTCCGCTTCTTCCTCATTTGTGCAGCTATAAGAAAGGAGTGTTAGCCTCAGGATTCAAAGCATGTGAGACAAAATTGTATACATAAGGCGCCTCTCCGTGTGAAAAGGAGGAAGAACACACAGCTACAGAGGTGCGTTGGAGCCCATTGTAAAAGAGACCAATATCCCAAAATTACCTTACGTGATTCATTATCATATTATAATTAAAGCAAATAAGTTGCAGTGGACTAGACCTTAGGCTCAAACACACTGAAATGTTTTCTAAGGGTAGGGAAACTTGGAATGTGGTAGTCTAATGTTCCCTTAGGTGTTCCTACTCCCGGTGCACGACCATCTTGGGATCCTTCGAAATTGCACATGGGTGTGTAATAGAGATTGTCAGGCAGCTGCGAATGAAGCTTTTGCTTGTTTGCATGTTGTGCTTAGAAGGAATTGGGGAGGTAGGATACTTACTTATTTTAATTTTAAGGTACTGTAAAAACATTTTTAAAAATTTAAGTAGGAGCCACCCCCTGGGAAACATAGTAGTGTATGAGGCTTCCAGCAGGTAGGCAAAATGAACGGACACCAGATTGATTTTGTTTCGAGTTTAGTGACCTCTGACCTCAGATTAGAAAAGTTTGCAATCCCATAACTTTACTTGATAGACCACCATGGGATTCCATCCCTCTGCAATTAACCTGGTTTTATGCTATTAAAACCAAACCAATGTACAGTATGACTGTTCTAATTAAAAATTGTTCAGTTATTCTTGTTCGTACAGAGGTTGTGACCAGATCTGTCCCCCGTATATAATATGGGTCGTGGCTAAAACGTGGCACCTCACAGACTATACTAGCTTGGGACGCCTCGTAATATGGTTGTTTTAAATGGCTGTAAGCCCCCTGTCTACTCTGGTCCTACACCGGGGGACTGAACAACTCCCGTAAAGAGGGGACAGGTAGGGGAATGCTATTTGTGTTCATATTTGAGCTGTTTGCTAAAACGTTCTTTTCGGGCATAAAAACTCATCATATGAACCAATGCAAAATATGCAGAAAGGGATGGTCAAGGAAATCGAACTCTTACAGACATAAGGAAACAAGGAAAAAAGAAACTTTAGACAATGTTGACGGGGTGCTGGGAACAAGGAGGAGGGTTGCAAAAGATCATAACTACATGATCGTCATTGTGTTATTCTTTTTTATCTCACAGAAAGACTTGTCATGGGACAGTTTTAAACAAAAGGGAGACGTTTTCCTGCTGGAACCTCGGGAAAATTATATCCAATGGAACGGACCAGAGAGGCAGCAAGTCTGACAGGATAAGGCAGTGATACTATGACAGTGGGGTACGACTTCTTACAGTATATGAGTAGAGAACTCTGCCCATCAACACCAATTCTTATATATGGGGAAACCTGACCTCGAGTATATTGAAAGGAATTATCCATGGTTCTGTCTTTATCTGTTATAAGATACATTGGCCAGAACTCTATAAGGCAAGTCCATTATTGTCTAAAGGGATATTCCAATTGCTTGGGGGTGATGTGACCAGATTGCGAATGTGATTGGCTGGCTGTCTTCTGTGATATTACTGGAGATGGGAACCATAGCGCCATGCTATAGTTCACAATTTAGGATTCTAGTACATAGCATTCAGAATATTCAACTTTACCTACAATGTCCATAGAGGCAGGTTCTTTAGATTTACCCTTAGTTACGAACTGAGGGGGCTGATTTAATAAAAGGTGCAAAAAGTTCACCAATGCAAATTATTTACGGTAACAATCAGATGTATTATACTGGCTACGGGCAGTTTAGATACAGCCGATTGGTGTGTTGCTAATTAAACAACCAGTCCCATTAGTGTTTACGGTGCACCCCTGTACCTGTTACCCCCCTCTATAGCCATAAATTGGATCGTGGTTACATCACTAACCGACACTGTATCTTCCTACCCAGGCTAGTTAGCTCCGGCTCCGAGCATTAGAGACGAGAAAGGGGAGAAGAAGCCCAGATTGGGATAATAGAAAGGAGAAGGCATTCCGGATTGATGCAAATCATGAGCGGTGCTGGGCGAGCGCCCGGGGGGTGAGAGACGCCTCCCGCCCCCTACTTGTCGAACACCCCCACCCACTACAACGGCTCCCCCCACCCCCCCCCCCCCCATAGCAACACAACAACCCACCGCCCCCCCCCGCGACCACCTCCCCCCGCACCCCCCTTATCACAGCTGAGCCTTCAATGAGCGTGTGCAGGTTGGGTCTGCGGCCTGTTGCCAACCACGGCCAGCATCAGTGTTATTCTATTATGTTATTAGGGGGCACTAGACTACGACAAGGATCGACCCCAAACCAATCACAAATCTATAAAAGTAATAGTTGTCAAAATGATCAGTTATTGTCACACCCACATCCATAAAATCCCTTGGAAATTCACAGCCATGGCCAGACTTCAGCTTAAGACGAGATATACAACTCTTGATGCAATCATGGAAGGAAAATCTTCTTAAAGGAGAACTAAGTATGATAATTAATTTAATTCTAGTGATTAACAGTTTAATGAGGGACCCAAAAACACTATATGTTTTTTTTAAAATTGATCATTAATTTATGCAATTTTGTTCTGTACTGCCCCCTTTCCCAAGCTCCTCTGCTGCTTGTTAAAATTTATTGTCTGGTCTATCTCTTGCAAAGTGACTTGAAAACCAGGAAGTGTTTGTTTTTAAAATTAATTAAAAAAAATTAATAAAGAGGGTACACGGTTTAAAAGGAAATATACAAGTAATCTGGATGGACTGACATCCTCCCTTTGGCACATAATGGTTAAAAATTCTTTAGTTTTGTAGGTATGGAAAACGATGAAAAATTTAAATGGTTCAGGGAACTTGCCATATTAAAGCCCTCACCCAGGACCTTTTACAACATGAATGTAAGGTCAGTTATTGTGTTATGCATTTATATCTACCGCACAGGGAGACCATAAAAGCTTTTATCATTAAAAATTATGCTAATTTTTCCCTAACCATTCAAAATTCTTAACTCTTTAAATGTTTAAATATCATTGATTGGTTGAGGCAAAATTAGCAGCTTTTTAATGATAAGAACTTTTATTAGAATTCCGGATGTGTCCATGATTAATGGAATGTTAAATGTAATTATGACAGTTTGCACCAGAATTTACATTGGACTCAAAATTCATTTTGACAGGCGAGAAAATCTATATTGGGAAGGGGACAACATTTTATTTCCTTTTGAACTACAAACTTAGTGTACACAAAATGACAGTTGTGTCTCCATTCGGTAAGAATAGTTTCAGTGCAAATCAACAATTCATTGGGCCTCAGCAGCACAAATTAACTGGATATTGAATAGAGTAAAAAATGTCCGATATATAAAGGAAACCTAGTCCTATTCTGATCAGTCGGGAACAACTGTGGATATGTAATGTCCAATGGATTATGGCAAAATTCGAGATAGTTGTTCAATTGAAACAGAGTTATTGTAGGAATTCCCCGATGACAAAATAGATACTAGTTGATACCTGCCAATAGCTAAACTGTAAACACCTGGGCTGTTAAGTGCACTGACCAAACACAATGTATAGGACTTAATCTTGGCATACTAGTAGCAGTTAATGAAATAACCACCCTCCACTGTTTGTGTGGGCACCAAATCGTAACATAAAACATTACATACGAATGGAAAATAAAGACAGTGTGAATTTTTTAGATCTTACAATAACAAAAAAGTAGGGAACCAGTTACACAGAAGTGTTACAGAAAAAACACATGGCAGTGAATTCCCTCTTACTAGAATCTTAGACATCGCCTAATAGCTTGGTAAGAGTCTAACCAGTAGGGCAGTTTTCCTGCGAATTCGCCAGAAACGGTGCTCCACAATGGAATCTTTTGAACGCAATCATTAGAACTAATGAAGAGATTTTGAGGGGAAAGGGGTTATAAAAAGAAAGACATTCTTAGAGCTAAAGAAAAGCCAAATCTACCCTAGGGAGAAAAACATTATATGGAAGAAAGAGAATTACAGTAAGCGAAAGGAGAGAAACAAAACAAACAACAAAAAATATGTTTCATGCTCACATACAACCAAAAGAATGGTGTAATGGAAAGCTGGAAGAAAGTCGCCCAATATACTCAAACAAATTGTACTTGTTAAAAGAAGAAAAAGATTTAGAACAAAAGTCAAAAGGTGAAGCACACAGATGACCCCTAAAGGAGCAAAGAATCTGATGGGACTAGTATCACCGAGTTATTACCTCCTAAAACCGAAAACAGGGAATCATGGCTAGGAATCATCTAAGCAGTGGGAAAGAGGAGATGTCAAAAAGGTATTGTGTGTAAATTATAGAAATCATGTGATTCTTTGAAGGTAAAGAGACGGGCCAAAAAATATAAAGAATAAAAACACTAATAAATTGCGCAGTCAAGTCAAAATAATATATTTCTAAATGTAATGTGGCAAAAAAAAAATATGTGGGCCAAAACAAAAAGGACCACGAAAAGGTTTACGGATACAAGAACATGTTAGAGCAACTCGAAATGGGTGAAAGCGAAAAAAGGGCCTGGCTAAACACATAAAAGACGGGTTACATAAATGTAAATAAGATTATGTTCTCCTTCATGGGGATAGAGAGTATCAATTTAGCCCCTAGAGGTTTTGGGGAACATTGAAAAGAGGTTACTAACATCTGGCAAGGGAGATGGATTAAATCTGGGGACACAGCAAAGCACCTATTGCTTAAATTGAAATGATAAAATACTGCTTTTACCTAATAAATGAGGACTATATATGAATTTCCTTTAATGTTGTGTTAAAATAATCACCAAAATGAATAGAAGAAATTGCAATTTTCCATAATCCGTGCAATTGACCCTAGAAGCTGATATAAAACTATGATAAAACTTATAAAGCTGATAATGATATATGATAAGGAATATGATTAATGCACAATATAAGGAGTTTATTGTTACATAGATATTTTAACAGAATGTCTCACAAAATATATGTTTATGTGAGGATTTGAAAAGGGAAAATGCAGGGAGTGAGTGGATCAGCAATTTAGTAGAGTTAAACTAGAATGATTTCACCGAGGTATCATAATGAGCATAAATGTGGGGAAATGGAGAGGAGTTTTGAAATAAACTGAGACCATGATTGAAAGACGCGTAATCACGGCGAAATACGGTCGGTTGACGCAAACTGATGGGTAAAACCGGACGGAACCACCTGGGATGTACCTGTGGATGGAGGTTGGAAACCCCAACTAACCAAGAGGATACAACGGAGAGGTTTGTGGTAATAACCCACCAAGTAAAGTTTGATACAAAACGGAAACAATGAGGAACTGTGCACCAATTCTTTGTCTTAAGCGATAGGAATATTCGGAGTGAAGAGGATACACAGAACGACAATTACCGGTAGACAGCGAAGTGGCAAGGTATACCGGTTACTATTGGTGCCCACAAACCAGTGGGAGGGGGTTATCATTTTAAATTGCTCCAGTAGCCAAGTAAAGTCTCCGATACATTTGTGTGGTCCGCTGAACTAACAGCCCAGGTGTGTAGTTTAGCTATTTGGAAGGTATCACTTAGATCTTTTGCATCGGGCCACTGATTATAACTGATGACATAGCTAAACACTGATTATAACTGATGGCATAGCTAAACACTGATTATAACTGATGACATAGCTAAACACTGATTATAACTGATGACATAGCTAAAAACTGATTATAACTGATGACATAGCCAAGCACTGATTATAACTGATGACATAGCTAAACACTGATTATAACTGATGACATAGCTAAACACTGATTATAACTGATAACATAGCTAAACACTGATTATAACTGATAACATAGCTAAACACTTCTTATAACTGATGACATAGCTAAAAACTGATTATAACTGATGACATAGCCAAGCACTGATTATAACTGATGACATAGCTAATCACTGATTATAACTGATGACATAGCTAAACACTGATTATAACTGATAACATAGCTAAACACTGATTATAACTGATGACATAGCTAAACACTGATTATAACTGATGACATAGCTAAAAACTGATTATAACTGATGACATAGCCAAGCACTGATTATAACTGATGACATAGCTAAACACTGATTATAACTGATGACATAGCTAAACACTGATTATAACTGATGACATAACTAAAAATAGATGATAAACGATGACATAATTAAGCACTGTTTATAAAGATCTAATTTACAGGAGGTTCATGCGCATCATATGTTTATAGTTCCTACCCTCAGGCCATAAAGCTGATTCTCTTTAACTGTTGTAAATGGAATGTTTGGCTCTAGGCCGAGACACGCGTGGGAATCTACACTGCACAGTATATCATAACAGATGGTTAAAGCAACTGTCTGCACACGAGGGGTTAAGTGGATTGACACTCTGTACACATGGAGTAACAACGCCCTTGTAATCCCAGTTCCATAAGGAGAGAACACCTGGTTTTATTGCATCAGGTAGCTGTGTACGTTTTATCTGCTTCCAGCACTGTGTATTTATATGGCATGGATTGTGTTACTTGGGTTAGTAAGTAACAAGGGATGAGCTGTTGCCAACATTCCAAAAATCTCTCAGGACACCTATAAAAAGTAGAACTATAACCTCTGTACAGCTCAATCCCAGCTCAATGGGAAACTTCAGAGGGAAGTTTCTCCAAAGTTTCTTTCTCAGCAGCCATGGCGTAATTGTGTTCTGTAACAGTATCAGTGCTATGGGTTTAATGGGTTTAAAGGTCTGTTGGGCTCATTGGATAACCAGGTCCATTCTAGGGACCTTCTACAGGACAAAAGTTAAAATGTGGGACTGTCCTGCAAGATCAGGGACGATTGGCGGCAATGGGGCCTTTAATAACGAACTGCGGAAACCAAAGATGACGTGTATGAAGGAAATGGTAAATCGGATCACAAAGTGCTGGTTACATAGAAAAAACTTATTTCAAACAGAGTTTAAAGCCTCCGACAAGTCTGTTAAGTCTTGTAATAAAAGTTCTTGTTAATTTTGTCCCAACCAATCAAATGTTAGCTTCCATTTGAAAGCTAAAATCTGATTGGTTGGGGCAAAATTAGAACCATTTTTAACACTATATCGCCCTGCAAGTTTTTCTAATCTGGTTGTTAAAATTTCAAGATGTTTACATGCCCCATGTAGCCTGCAGGGGGTAGTAATGAGTTATAACAAACATGGAGAGACTTTTTGTTCTCTATACCTGAAACATAAACAAAGGAGATTAGAGAGAGACAGCGTGATGGACAGCCTGTATGATGTGATGCCCTGGTCAGTGATGGTTTTATGATTTGTGCTCAAAATCATAATGTTGGTAGATACTGTAGGTTAAGGAGTCTTCACCTAATGCTTCCTAGTGGAATCTTAACACTATTACAATCTTGCACAAGACCCCCCCAAAACCTGGTCAAATGTATGTACACCCCCCACCCCAAGCAGGTCTCTAATCAGAACTAACCACAAGCTCCATAAGCACCGCCCCTTTCAACCTTGCTACATTGCTGTGAACATTATTTGCACACTGTTTACATATGAATATTCCACTACAACACAAATACACATTGTCACACCGATGTTTGTCGTATCTCTCTATAGAACACCACAAGTTACCAGAATATTTGCTTAACATGATATTAGGAGATGCAAAGAACCGTAATTGACTAACATGACTGCACATAAAGGGGACTTACCTGACATGTATCGTCAGAGGTGAAACTACCAGGGGAGTGGCCCCTGTGACT
>CM033474.1:13859999-13872543 GCA_019447015.1 Hymenochirus boettgeri
GATAGATAGATAGATAGATAGATAGATAGATAGATAGATAGATAGGTAGATAGACAGATAGATAGATAGACAGATAGATAGACCCCGTTATAGTTTTGCTGGGGACCCAAAGATTTCTTGTCACTGATTAGAGGTTTTGGCTTTATGTTTTGATATTTCAGAGGAGGATCAGATCTTACTTTGGGGGATCACAACAAGTTTATACTTGTTAAATTGCCCCCTGTATGTGTTAACTAAGTATCATTGTACATAGTACTCCACCCAAAATATCTCATGTACTTGTTGTGTCCCTTTAACAAAGTGGAATACAAGCAGTGCAGATGTTAACATTCCTGCACTCACCTCCCATCTGTACGTACAAACCTGTCGTGAAATCACCTGTCAGATGGCTGGTAAGTTTATAATATGGTCACTTGTTTTTACTGCATGTAGTGAGGGGGTAGGAATATGCTCCCTACCTCCCTGAGAATTACAGCTTTTCCTTTTGCAAATCAGTTTATTGCCCCTTTAAAGCAAGAGTGCCCAACCAGGATACCTGGGAAACCCCAATGGGTCCACAATCCATTCACCAATCACCAATATTAAAATTGAGATTGAGAGGTAGGGGCACCTTTAATGACTGATGGCACGATTGCAAATTTACGATCGCGGAGTTAAATCTACAATTGGGGATGTAAATTTATGATTGCGGTCACATGATGATGATTGTGGTCTTACAATTATGATTCTACAGAATTCTACAAACACCCATATAATACTATTGCGGTATTTTGCTACCGCATGGTGTTGTACGAACAAAGGTTTACAGCCACAATCGCGGGTATATGGGTAATATGGCCCGAAGTTGGGGTAAGAAATGGTATAATGATGGTGATAATGAAAATGAAATGTTGAGTGGCCCCTTTTATGCTTCCTACAGGGCTCTTGATGGGTTCCAACGCCCCAGTCCGGAACTGAATGAAGCACATAGCAGGGGATATCAGCTCATTTAAAACAAGTATGAGCTTGTTTCTCCCTCTGTTTCTCCCTCTTTACAAAGCATTGGTAAGGCCCCATTTGGAATATGCAGTGCAATTTTGGAATCCTGTGTACAAAAAGGACATCTTTAAAATGGAAAGTGTTCAGAGAAGGGCAACTAAATTAATAAGGGGATTGGGGGAGCTTGAATATGAAGAGAGACTGGAAAAGTAACAATTATGTTTGCTGGAGAAAAGGCGCTTGCGTGGGGATATGATTACTGTGTATAAATACATTAACGGGCCATACAATAAGCTATCTGGGGCATTGTTCACCAATAGAACATGTCAGAGGACACGAGGACATCCCTTAAGACTTGAAGAAAAGAGGTTTAGGCTTCAAGTTGGGAAAGGGTTTTTCACTGTGAGAATGGTAAAGCTATGGAACTGTCTTCCAGTGGACATTGTTATGGCACGTTCATTGGTCAGTTTAATAAAAAGCTGGATGAGTTTCTGCAAACAAGGAATGTTACAAGTTACTGGTATTGATACATAAAGTGAGTTGAAATGGTTTGTCACTTGTGAGAACGGTAAAGCTATGGAACTGGTCTTCCAGTGGACATTGTTAGGCAAGTGTCATTGGTCAGTTTAATAAGCTGGATGAGTTTCTAACAAAACACGGAATGTTACCAAGTTACTGTGTTTGATACATAAAGCTAGAGTTTTTAAAGGGTTTGTCACTGGGAAACGGTAAAAGCTATGAACTGTCCTTCCAGTGGACTTTGTTATGGCAGGTTCAGTGGGTCCGTTTATAAAAGCTGGATGAGTTTCTTTTCTTCAAAACAAGGAATGTACCCCCAGTTCCTGGGTCTTGATACCTCCAGTCTAGTTGGGCACGGGTTTGTCCGCCCCTGTTAGAAACGGTAAAGCTATGAACTTTTCCCCTTCTAGTGGAACGTTGTTTATGGCCGGGTTCCTTGGTCAAGTTTAATAAAAGCTGGATGATTTTCTGCAACAAGGAATGTTACAAGTTACTGTATTGATACATAAAGTAGAGGTTGGGAAATGTTTGTTTCACTGTGAGAATGGTAAGCTATGGAACTGTCTTCCCGTGGGCATTGTTGATGGGCAGGTTCAATTTGGTCAGTTTAATAAAAAGCTGGATGCGTTTCTACAAACAAAGGATTTATACAAGGTTACGGCTAATTGATAACCCTAAAGTACGTTTGGGAAAGGTTTTGTCAATTGTGATAACCGGTCAACTATGGACGTCCTTCTAAGTGGCCCATTGTTATGGGGCAGGGTTCATTGGTCAGTTTATAAAGCCTGGATGGTTTCTCAACAAAGGAATGTTTTACCCAGTTAACGGGTTTGATACTAAGAGATTTTGGGGAACAAGGGTTTGTCACTGTGAGAATGGTAAAGCTATGGAACTGTCTTTCCCAGTGGACAGTTGTTCTATGGCAGGTTCATGTGGTCATTTTCACTAAAAGCTGGATGAGTTTTTTTTCTACAAACAAGATGTTCCAAGTTTACTGGTATTAGATACATACAGAGCTTTTTGAAAGGTTTGTCATTGTGAGAACGTAAAGCTATGAACTGTCTTCTAGTGGACATTGTTATGGTTCATTGGTCATTTTAATAAAACTGGATGATTTTCCTACAAACAAGGAATTACCATTTACGGTATTGATACATAGTTAGAGTTGGGAAAGGGTTTTGTCACTGTGAGAAACGGTAAAGCTATGGAACTGTCTTCCACTTCAGTGGACTTGGTTATGGCAGGTTCATTGGTCGAGTTTAATAAAAAGCTGGATGGTTTCTGCAACAAGGAAGTTACCGTTTACTGGTATTTATACCTAAAGTAGGAGTTGAGGAAAGGGTTTGTCACTGTGAGAACGGTAGCTATTGGAAACTGTCTTCCAGTGGACGTTGTTATGGGCAGGTTCATTGGTAGTTTCATAAAAAGCTGCTGATTTCTAACAAACAATGAATGTTACAAGTTTACTGGATTTGATACATAAAGTAGATTGGGGAAAGGGTTTGTCCTGGGAGAAGGTAAAGCTATGAACTGTCTTCCAGGGACGTTGTTACGGCAGGTTCATTAGTCATTTATAAAAAAAAAAAAAGCTGGATGAGTGTTCGGCTGCAAACACAGGAATGTTACAGTTCCTGTGTATTGTGATACATCAAGAGAGATTTCTTATTTATCCAGGGAAATGTTCCGTTTCCCTCCTCCCCCCGTTATACTTCGGGTGGGGGGGGTGTGGGTCCTTCCTCCTATATTTAAAAATGAAGGTTTTGCTGAGTAGGTTGAACTGGATGGACGGTCTGTCTTGTATTCAACCTCAAACAGTACTATACTATACTATACTATACTGTACTGTAACTGTACTATACTGGTCCTTATACTCTAACTGTACTGTACGCTACTCGGGGGGGAATACTATACTGGTACTATACTGTACTGTACTGTACTATCCTTTACTAATCTAATACTGTTACTGTACTCTACTATAACTATACTGTACTATACTGTACTGTACTGTACTAATACTTGGTACTTTACTGTACTATACTGTACTATACTATACGGTACTATACTGGTACTGTATGTACTATACTGTACTATACTGTGACTGTACTGTACATAACTGACTATACTGTACTATATATAACTATACTATTCCTGTACTATACTATAACTGTACTATACTATACTGTAACTGTACTATAACTATACTGTACTATTACTGTACTATACTGTTACTGTACTATACATACTGTACTATACTGTAGTATAAACTGTACTAATACTAATAAATACGTTACTATAATGATTAACTATACATAAATATACTGTACTATACTATAGCTATTACTAACTGGACTGTACTATACTATACTGTAGCTATACTATACTGTATTGTACTATACGTATACTATACTTATACTGTAACTGTACTATCTATACTATAACTATACTATAACTGTACTAATACGAACTATACATACTGTACTATATCTGTACTATACTATCTATACTATCTATACTGTAACTATACTATGACTGACTATACCTTTAACTATCCTTTATGTACTGTACTATCCTACTATACTATACATGTAGCTGTAACTATAACTTACTATACTGAATACGTTAACTGTCGTTACTATACTATACTATATATACTAGACTGTACTTTACTGTACAGTACTATACTATAACTATCGGGACTTTACTGTATGTACTATACATACGGCTACTGTACTAAATACTATACTATACTGACTTTAACTGTACTGTACTCTACTTACTTATAAACTATACTGTACTTTACTGTACTTCCTATACTATACTTATACTGTACTTTACTGTACTGTACTATAAATCTATACTATCCTGTACTTTACTGTACTGTACTATAACGAGACTATATACTATACTGTACTTTACTGTAAACTGTTCGGACTATAACTATACTATACTGTACTATGTACTGTACTATACTATACTATACTGTACTTTACTGTACTGTACTAATCATAAAACTATACTGTACTTTAACTGTACGGTACTTACTATACTATAACTGACTTTCTGTCACTGTACTGTAAACTATAACTAACTATACTGTATTTACTGTACTGTACTATACCTTACTATACTATACTGTACTGTTACTATATACTATACTGTACTATACTATACTGTACTGTATATAACTATACTATAACTGATACGTTACTGTACTGTACTATACTATACTATACTAAAACTGTACTGTACTATACTATACTGTACTATGACTATAACTGTACTGTACTATGGAAACAAAAACATACTATACGTACGTTAACTGTACTGGTACATACGATATCTACTGTAACTTACTGTACTGCAAATCGTATATACTATACTGTACTTTACTGTACTGTCCTATACATACCTATAACTGTATTTAAACTGTACTGTACCTGTACATACTATACTATAACTGTAACTTTACGGTACGGTTACTATACTATACTATAAACTATACTGTACTGGCTGTACTGTACTATACTATTACCTGTACTATTATACTGTACATGTAGATACTATTACGGTAACTGTCTTACAATGTCCGGTATCCAATTGAGTAAAGGAACAAACGCCCCCAAGCCGGCGTATTATCAACCATTTAGTAAATCGGGTTCCCCCTTATAATCATCCGTTTCTGGTTGATCTTTGCGGACCTAATAAATCTAATATTAAAAAAGCCACTAGAAAACGTTTCTTCTTTCAACAACAGTAAAATTCAATGTAAACATCTCGGCGAGAGAACAACCTCTAATCTAGTAACTTCTAACCTCCATCCCCCACCAGGGAACTTAAAACTGTAGAAAAATAGTTAATAAAGTGACCGTCTCTATATGCTGGTATTAGAGCTGTTAATGTTAATAAAGTGACTGTCGTTAATATGCTGGTATTAGAGATTTAATGTTTAATAAAGTTACTGTCGGTAGAATGCTGGTATTTAGCAGCAATGTTAATGTTTAATAAAGTGACTTGTCGTTATAACCCGGGTATTAGAGGATGTTTAATAGTTAATAAAGTGGACTGTCGTTATATCCAGCTGGTACATTATCGATGTCTCACTGTTCCTGGCCATGTCCTGTCGTTATCTGCTGGTTCTTAGAGCTGTTACATGTTAATAAAGTGGACTGTCGTTATATGCTGGTCATTAGAGATGTTAATGTTAAGAAAATGACTGTCTTTCTCCCTGCTGGTCTTCGCGCTGTCTCGATTGTTAATCCCGTGACTGTCGTTAGAATTCTGGTATTAGAGATATTAATGTTAATAGTGACTGTCAGGTATATGCCTTGTATTAGAGATGTTAAATGTTACTCAAGTGACTGTCGTTATATGCTGGGTCTGAGATGTATTAATTGTAATAAAGTGACTGCAGTTATATGCTGGTTTAAGATGTTAATGTTAATAAGTGCCTAGCGTATATAATGCTGTATTCGCGCACACAACGCTGTTCCTGTTCCTCCACGTTCCCACTGTCGTTCTCTGCCTGGCTCTTCGCGTCTTCCTTTTACTCCCGGCCTGTCGTTTCTTCCCCCGACGTGGTCTTCCGCGCTTGTTCCTTGTTCCTCCCTGCCTGTCTTCTACACCGTCTGGTCTTCCGCTTGCACTGTTCCTCCCGTTGACTTTTGTTCTCCTGCTGGTCTTCGCGCTGTTTCCTGTTCCTCCCGTGCCTGTGGTATTTGCTGGTATTAGAGATGGTAATGTAATAAAGTGACTGTCGTTATATTCTGGTCTTAACGCGAGTTCCTGTTCCTCAAAGTGCACTGCATTATACATGGCTGGTATTGCGCTGTTTAATGTTCATACCTTCACTGTCGTTATATGCTGGTATTAGAGATTTTTAATGTTAATAAAGTGACTGTCGTTATTTGCTGGTAGTATAGATGTAGATGTTATAAAAAGTGACCTGTCGTTATATGCTGGTATTCGAGATGTTATTTTAATAAAGGTGACTGTCGTTATATGCTGGTATTGAGAGATGTTAATGTTAATAAAGTGACTGTCGATATTCTGGTATTAGAGATGTTAATGTGTAATAAGGTTACTGTCGTTATATGCTGGTTTAGGAGATTTTCATGGTTATAAGTTGACTGTCTATACAATAATCGCTGGTAATTAAGATGATATTAATTTAATAAAGTGACTGCAGTTATATGCTGTATTAGAGATGTTATGTTAATAAGTGACTGTGTTATATGCTGGTATTCAGATGTATAATTGTTAATAAAGTGAACTGTCGTTATAACATGAAAATGCTAGGTAGTAGAAATATGTTACTGTTAATACGTGACTGACAGTTTAGCTGGTATTTGCGAGATATTGTTGGATTGTACAATCTCAATGTTGGAAGAACGAGTGGCAAACGGGTTGTGAGTGGGTTGTGAAAACTCACCAGTAGAACCTACTTCCTGTACGTTGGGTGTTAAACCTAAATTGTGTTTCAGTCAGATGTTTGTGTCCCCCCCCCCCCCCCCCTCTTCCTTTCATTCCAAGAACCCGATGGTGCCCAGAAAGGGTCCTAGGGTAGTAAACTTTTAAAATTGGGGGGGGGCACAAATACCATCCACCACCACTATAGCCCCCCCCCTCTGGTCACACATGCTCCTACAATCCACCCTGCTAATCCAAATCCGACACACAACCTGGGACCCTTCCTCCTCAGCAGCCTCCATTACTACGCCCATGATAACACACACGGAGTCATTTTCTGCCATAATATGGCATTTTCCCACATTGCCCGGCATTTTGTGGGAGTTTCCTCCCAGGGCACTTATGGGGGTTTGGTGTGGCCATTGGGGGGTGTGTGGCATGGGGAGTGGTGGGATCCTTATTTACAAACAGCTGAAAATGTCAAACTTGGCAGGACCAGGGAATGCGTGAGTTGAGTGCAGTTTTTCTTTTCTGGAGGAGCCACAAAAGCTTGACAAAATTCCATGCAAATTTTTTTAAAAAAATCGGTCTCAATATTCAAATTTGTGGCAGAAAGTCTATGGACCCCTTTTCTTCCGTGGCAAGAGAGACATGCTTTTCATAAGCACGCAACATAATCATGTAAATCTGATTGCTAAAATGAGAACCGTAGTTCCAGAGACGTATTGCCAAACAAAACGTGCAAGATTTGTGCCTGTGGGTTATGTGACATTAATAAAATTGATAGGGTAATATTAATGCTTTTTTTTTGCATCCAATAAATGTTTTATAATTGCAACCAGCAATTTCTTTATTGTGTTATTTACTCCCCTATACATTCACCACAATATTACATTCACATGTGTAAGAGAATGCCCAGGGAATTGAGGTTATTGTAGTGCCTTGCATTTCCTCCCCCCACCACAGCTCCTTTGTCTTATGGTGGGAATTTTCAACCAACAGTCCCAATAAATATAAACTTCAAAGGTTTAAAGTAAAGAACCAACAAAGTGTGAATGACAAATACAGACAGGATAGATTAAGAATCGAATTCATCCACGTGCAGGGCTGTCATGTGGGTCCGCCGCTTGTCTTGTATTATATGGTAGAAAGAAGTAACTGGAAACAGGGCCCCTGATGTTTCCTTGAGATGTATGTGGGTTCGAATCTGAGGGTTTCAAAGTCCCAATTTTAAACTTTCGAAATTTCCCAAATTCACGGAAACCACCCAGAGTTTTGACTTTTGATTTTTAACTATTATCGAAAATCGAAATTAGATCTTATCAAAAAACTCGAAAGTAAACGATTTTCGGAAAAAAAAACGCGAATTCGAACTTCCCTGAAAATTTTTCAAATTTCAAAACAAGGAAACTCCATTTTGGAAACATCTTAACTCTAAACTGCCTAGGTAGCATTACTGGATATCCCTATCCTGCCTCTGCTCTGATGTCAGGTCTGAAGGACCATTGTCTCAACACTTTTGTCTGTTATAAGAAGAATGGGACCGCTTCGCGGATCCCCACCAACGGATCCCCTTGGTTCCTAAAACCTAAATCCAATGTTTCTGTAAACGCAACAGAGCAGGGTGGATCTTTTCAGATTTCTGGTCGTATTTTTTTTCGATGATTATCAAACGTTTGAGGGCTATTATCGATATTCCTTTTTCCTCTCCTATCCTACTTTTCCTCTTCCTCTGTTCCTCTTCCCCTCGAAAATGACCTTGAACATTCTAATCCTCAAAAACCGATTGGGAAACTCGAAAGTAGTTGACTGTGGCTTTCGAGGATTATCCTTTTTGGGGTCGGACAGATGCTGAAGAATTATGGCTTCTTCGTATTGGCGTTACTTACTTTGAATGCATTCGTAATTAAATCTAGAAAAACAATGTGATTGAATAGTAGGGGGAGGGTGGAAACTCCTTTCCTTTCAGTCATAGACGCAATGGCATACTCAACTCATAGACGGCCAAAAACCCTTAGGCATTGGTGGATGGATTGTGGATTGGGCAAGGTGGGAGCACGTGTAAAAACAGAATAAATTAGTAAAAGAATCGCCTCACAACCCACCATTAAGAAGAGGAAGTTAACTGGTAAAGGAAGAAGTTTAAATTTCAGACAAAATAGGTTATATTAAGTGGAAATCCAAAGAGTTTTGAATAATAGAAAATGGAACGTTAGCCCAACTAGCAAATAGTGTCCTCCATTGTAGTCAATGTAGGTCCCCCCAAACATTCATCAAGATTTCCCAACTCTCCTTTCAATGACCTGAATTAGTTCTTCATGAGGACGAGACGTGAGAGGGGAGGATTCAACACAACAGGGATCTTCAGCATGGGAATGAACTGAGAGAAAACAAATAATATTATGAAAATAGAAAAATTAAGAAGAGAGAGAGATGAAATAGAAGGCTTAGTCTGCTCCTTTTACTCTAATTGTTACCTGTTTAGAAGATGGGTTTCAGGGGTAGGGTAATAAAAGGTTGGACTAGATGGATGTATGGTCTTTATACAAAACCCTCCAATACTATGTCCTATGTAACGTTAGACAGACATTATGGGAGGGTATAAAGGTTGGACTAGATGGATGTATGTCTTTAATACAAACCATCCAATACTTGTACATTAACTGTTAGACAGCATTATGGGTAGGTAATAAAGGTTGGACTAGATGGACGTAATTTCTTTAGAAAACAACCTCCAATACATGTTTTACTATGTAACCTGTTTATACAAGGACATTATGGGTAGGGGCATAAAGGTTTGCTAGATGGACGTATGTTCTTTTAGAACCCTCCAATTTCTTTCTATGTTACTATGTAACTGTTATACAGACAAGTATGGGTAGGTGCATAAAAGTTGGACTAGATGACGTATGTCCTTTATACAACCTCCAATACTCTGTCTATGAACTGTTATACAGACATTATGGGTAGGGTATAAAGTTGGACTAGATGGCCGTATGTCTTAACAACCTCCCATACTATTTTACATGTAACTGTTAGTAGACAGACTTATGGGTAGGGAGGGCATAAAGGTTGACTAGATGGACGTATGTCGTTATACAAACCTCTCCCAATCTATGTTACTATTGTACCTGTTATACAGACATTAGGGGTAGGCGGCATAAGGTTGGACTAGATGGACTATGTCTTTATAACAACCTCCAACTATTTACTATTACTGTTATAACGCATTTGGTAGGTTATAAAGGTTGGGATAGATGATGTATGTCTTATAACAACCTCCACATACATGTTACTTATTACTGTTTATACAACAGATATTAGGGTTATGTATCAAGGTTTCCCTAGATGGAGGGGGACGTATGTATTATACAACACTCCCAATACTTGTTTACTATGTAACTGTAGACAGAATTTTATGTCGGTATAAAGGTTGGACCTAGAGGACGTATGTCTTTATATCAACCTCCAATACTATGTTACTATTAATCTGTTTAAACATCCATTATGGTAGGTATAAGGTTGGACCGAGATGGCCGTATGTCTTTTATACAACCTCCAATACTAATGTTACTATGTAACGTTTACAGACATTATGGGTAGGGGAAGGGAGACGGTATAAAGGTTGGACTAGATGGACGGAGTCTTTATAACAACCGCCAATACTATGTTTACTAATGTAACTTTATAAAACAACATTATGGGTAGGGTATAAAGGGGTTGTACTAAATGGACGTATCATCTTTAAACAACCCCAATACTATGTTACGATGGAACTTGGTTATACAACATTATGGGGTAGGGTTATAAAGGTTTGGACCTATATGACTAGTCTTTTAGATTCAACCTCCAATACTAATGTTACTATTAACTGTTATACAGACATTCAATGGGTAGGGTATAAAGTTGACTAAATGTACGTTTGTTCTTTATACAACCTCCTACTATGTTTACTATGTAACTGGTTATACAGACATTAGGGTAGGGTTAATAAAGGTTGGACTATGTACGTATGTCTTAACAACCTCCATAATATGTTACTATGTAACTGTTATACAGACATTATGGTAGTGTATAAGGTTGGACTAGATGGACGGATGTCTTTATACAACATCCATACTATGTACTATGTAACTGTTATAAACCAGACCATTATGGTCAGGGTATAAAAGGTTGGACTAATGGATGTATTCTTGATATAACAACCTCCAAACTATGTTACTATGTAACTGTTATACAGACACTTATGGGTGGGTATAAGTTTGGAATATAGAATGACGTATGTCTTTATACAAACATCCATACTTTGGTACTGTGTAACGTTTTACAGATTATTGGTGGGTATAACAGTTTGGACTAGATGGACATTATGTCCTTTTATACAACCTCCATTACTATGTTACTATGTAAATCTGTTATACAGACATTTGGGTAGGGTATAAAGGTTTGGAATAGATGGACGTATGTCCTTTATACAACTCCATACTGGTTAACTTTGTAAACTGTTAGAAACAGACATTATGGGTAGGGTATAAAGGTTGGAATAGATTGACCGTACATGTCTTATACAACCTCCCAACTATGTTACTCATGTCACTGTTATACAGACATTATGGGTAGGGTATAAAGGTGTGGACCTAGGAGACGTCCATGTTGTCTTGATATTTACCACCTCCAATACTATGTTTTACTAGGTAACTGTTATACGAATTTGGGTAGGTATAAGGTTGGACTAGATTGACATATGTCTTATAACAACCTCCAATACTATGTTACTTTATGTAACTGTTAAAAACAGGACATTATGTGTAAGGGTATATAAAGGTTGGTCTAGATGGACGTTATGTCTTTATCAACCTCCATACTATGTTACTATGACCGCTAGACCATACATTATGGGTAAGTATAAAGGTTTTGACTCGGACGTATGTCTTTAAACAACCCCTCAAATACTATGTTCTAATGTAACTGTTATACAGCATTATGGGTAAGGGTATAAGGTTGGATAGATGGACGTATGTCTTTATACAAAACCTCCAATACTATGTTACTATGAACACGGCTAGACAGACATTAATAAAGTATGGGTATAAAGGTTGGACTAGAGGATGTAAATGTCTTTATCAACCTCCAAATACTATGTTACTACTACTACTATGGTAACTTTATACAGACCATTATGTGTAGGGGGATAAAGGTTGGACTAATGAACGTATGTCTTATTCAACCTCCAATCTAATGTTACTTCTATGTAAAACTTTTATACAGACATTATGGGTGGGGTATAAAGGTTGGACTAGATGGGGACCTATGTCTTTATTTTCAACCTCCAATACTATGTTACTTAGTAACTGTTATAACAGACATTACGTGTAGGGGTATTAGAGGGTTGATTAGAAAAGTAGAGTTGGGAAAGGGTTTGTCACTGTGAGAACGGTAAAGCTATGGAACTGTCTTCTAGTGGACGTTGTTATGGCAGGTTCATTGGTCAGTTTAATAAAAAGCTGGATGAGTTTCTGCAAACAAGGAATGTTACAAGTTACTGGTATTGATACATAAAGTAGAGTTGGGAAAGGGTTTGTCACTGTGAGAATGGTAAAGCTATGGAACTGTCTTCCAGTGGACATTGTTATGGCAGGTT
>CM033474.1:13872752-13883380 GCA_019447015.1 Hymenochirus boettgeri
CGGGTTCCTTGGTCAAGTTTAATAAAAGCTGGATGATTTTCTGCAACAAGGAATGTTACAAGTTACTGTATTGATACATAAAGTAGAGGTTGGGAAATGTTTGTTTCACTGTGAGAATGGTAAGCTATGGAACTGTCTTCCCGTGGGCATTGTTGATGGGCAGGTTCAATTTGGTCAGTTTAATAAAAAGCTGGATGCGTTTCTACAAACAAAGGATTTATACAAGGTTACGGCTAATTGATAACCCTAAAGTACGTTTGGGAAAGGTTTTGTCAATTGTGATAACCGGTCAACTATGGACGTCCTTCTAAGTGGCCCATTGTTATGGGGCAGGGTTCATTGGTCAGTTTATAAAGCCTGGATGGTTTCTCAACAAAGGAATGTTTTACCCAGTTAACGGGTTTGATACTAAGAGATTTTGGGGAACAAGGGTTTGTCACTGTGAGAATGGTAAAGCTATGGAACTGTCTTTCCCAGTGGACAGTTGTTCTATGGCAGGTTCATGTGGTCATTTTCACTAAAAGCTGGATGAGTTTTTTTTCTACAAACAAGATGTTCCAAGTTTACTGGTATTAGATACATACAGAGCTTTTTGAAAGGTTTGTCATTGTGAGAACGTAAAGCTATGAACTGTCTTCTAGTGGACATTGTTATGGTTCATTGGTCATTTTAATAAAACTGGATGATTTTCCTACAAACAAGGAATTACCATTTACGGTATTGATACATAGTTAGAGTTGGGAAAGGGTTTTGTCACTGTGAGAAACGGTAAAGCTATGGAACTGTCTTCCACTTCAGTGGACTTGGTTATGGCAGGTTCATTGGTCGAGTTTAATAAAAAGCTGGATGGTTTCTGCAACAAGGAAGTTACCGTTTACTGGTATTTATACCTAAAGTAGGAGTTGAGGAAAGGGTTTGTCACTGTGAGAACGGTAGCTATTGGAAACTGTCTTCCAGTGGACGTTGTTATGGGCAGGTTCATTGGTAGTTTCATAAAAAGCTGCTGATTTCTAACAAACAATGAATGTTACAAGTTTACTGGATTTGATACATAAAGTAGATTGGGGAAAGGGTTTGTCCTGGGAGAAGGTAAAGCTATGAACTGTCTTCCAGGGACGTTGTTACGGCAGGTTCATTAGTCATTTATAAAAAAAAAAAAAGCTGGATGAGTGTTCGGCTGCAAACACAGGAATGTTACAGTTCCTGTGTATTGTGATACATCAAGAGAGATTTCTTATTTATCCAGGGAAATGTTCCGTTTCCCTCCTCCCCCCGTTATACTTCGGGTGGGGGGGGTGTGGGTCCTTCCTCCTATATTTAAAAATGAAGGTTTTGCTGAGTAGGTTGAACTGGATGGACGGTCTGTCTTGTATTCAACCTCAAACAGTACTATACTATACTATACTATACTGTACTGTAACTGTACTATACTGGTCCTTATACTCTAACTGTACTGTACGCTACTCGGGGGGGAATACTATACTGGTACTATACTGTACTGTACTGTACTATCCTTTACTAATCTAATACTGTTACTGTACTCTACTATAACTATACTGTACTATACTGTACTGTACTGTACTAATACTTGGTACTTTACTGTACTATACTGTACTATACTATACGGTACTATACTGGTACTGTATGTACTATACTGTACTATACTGTGACTGTACTGTACATAACTGACTATACTGTACTATATATAACTATACTATTCCTGTACTATACTATAACTGTACTATACTATACTGTAACTGTACTATAACTATACTGTACTATTACTGTACTATACTGTTACTGTACTATACATACTGTACTATACTGTAGTATAAACTGTACTAATACTAATAAATACGTTACTATAATGATTAACTATACATAAATATACTGTACTATACTATAGCTATTACTAACTGGACTGTACTATACTATACTGTAGCTATACTATACTGTATTGTACTATACGTATACTATACTTATACTGTAACTGTACTATCTATACTATAACTATACTATAACTGTACTAATACGAACTATACATACTGTACTATATCTGTACTATACTATCTATACTATCTATACTGTAACTATACTATGACTGACTATACCTTTAACTATCCTTTATGTACTGTACTATCCTACTATACTATACATGTAGCTGTAACTATAACTTACTATACTGAATACGTTAACTGTCGTTACTATACTATACTATATATACTAGACTGTACTTTACTGTACAGTACTATACTATAACTATCGGGACTTTACTGTATGTACTATACATACGGCTACTGTACTAAATACTATACTATACTGACTTTAACTGTACTGTACTCTACTTACTTATAAACTATACTGTACTTTACTGTACTTCCTATACTATACTTATACTGTACTTTACTGTACTGTACTATAAATCTATACTATCCTGTACTTTACTGTACTGTACTATAACGAGACTATATACTATACTGTACTTTACTGTAAACTGTTCGGACTATAACTATACTATACTGTACTATGTACTGTACTATACTATACTATACTGTACTTTACTGTACTGTACTAATCATAAAACTATACTGTACTTTAACTGTACGGTACTTACTATACTATAACTGACTTTCTGTCACTGTACTGTAAACTATAACTAACTATACTGTATTTACTGTACTGTACTATACCTTACTATACTATACTGTACTGTTACTATATACTATACTGTACTATACTATACTGTACTGTATATAACTATACTATAACTGATACGTTACTGTACTGTACTATACTATACTATACTAAAACTGTACTGTACTATACTATACTGTACTATGACTATAACTGTACTGTACTATGGAAACAAAAACATACTATACGTACGTTAACTGTACTGGTACATACGATATCTACTGTAACTTACTGTACTGCAAATCGTATATACTATACTGTACTTTACTGTACTGTCCTATACATACCTATAACTGTATTTAAACTGTACTGTACCTGTACATACTATACTATAACTGTAACTTTACGGTACGGTTACTATACTATACTATAAACTATACTGTACTGGCTGTACTGTACTATACTATTACCTGTACTATTATACTGTACATGTAGATACTATTACGGTAACTGTCTTACAATGTCCGGTATCCAATTGAGTAAAGGAACAAACGCCCCCAAGCCGGCGTATTATCAACCATTTAGTAAATCGGGTTCCCCCTTATAATCATCCGTTTCTGGTTGATCTTTGCGGACCTAATAAATCTAATATTAAAAAAGCCACTAGAAAACGTTTCTTCTTTCAACAACAGTAAAATTCAATGTAAACATCTCGGCGAGAGAACAACCTCTAATCTAGTAACTTCTAACCTCCATCCCCCACCAGGGAACTTAAAACTGTAGAAAAATAGTTAATAAAGTGACCGTCTCTATATGCTGGTATTAGAGCTGTTAATGTTAATAAAGTGACTGTCGTTAATATGCTGGTATTAGAGATTTAATGTTTAATAAAGTTACTGTCGGTAGAATGCTGGTATTTAGCAGCAATGTTAATGTTTAATAAAGTGACTTGTCGTTATAACCCGGGTATTAGAGGATGTTTAATAGTTAATAAAGTGGACTGTCGTTATATCCAGCTGGTACATTATCGATGTCTCACTGTTCCTGGCCATGTCCTGTCGTTATCTGCTGGTTCTTAGAGCTGTTACATGTTAATAAAGTGGACTGTCGTTATATGCTGGTCATTAGAGATGTTAATGTTAAGAAAATGACTGTCTTTCTCCCTGCTGGTCTTCGCGCTGTCTCGATTGTTAATCCCGTGACTGTCGTTAGAATTCTGGTATTAGAGATATTAATGTTAATAGTGACTGTCAGGTATATGCCTTGTATTAGAGATGTTAAATGTTACTCAAGTGACTGTCGTTATATGCTGGGTCTGAGATGTATTAATTGTAATAAAGTGACTGCAGTTATATGCTGGTTTAAGATGTTAATGTTAATAAGTGCCTAGCGTATATAATGCTGTATTCGCGCACACAACGCTGTTCCTGTTCCTCCACGTTCCCACTGTCGTTCTCTGCCTGGCTCTTCGCGTCTTCCTTTTACTCCCGGCCTGTCGTTTCTTCCCCCGACGTGGTCTTCCGCGCTTGTTCCTTGTTCCTCCCTGCCTGTCTTCTACACCGTCTGGTCTTCCGCTTGCACTGTTCCTCCCGTTGACTTTTGTTCTCCTGCTGGTCTTCGCGCTGTTTCCTGTTCCTCCCGTGCCTGTGGTATTTGCTGGTATTAGAGATGGTAATGTAATAAAGTGACTGTCGTTATATTCTGGTCTTAACGCGAGTTCCTGTTCCTCAAAGTGCACTGCATTATACATGGCTGGTATTGCGCTGTTTAATGTTCATACCTTCACTGTCGTTATATGCTGGTATTAGAGATTTTTAATGTTAATAAAGTGACTGTCGTTATTTGCTGGTAGTATAGATGTAGATGTTATAAAAAGTGACCTGTCGTTATATGCTGGTATTCGAGATGTTATTTTAATAAAGGTGACTGTCGTTATATGCTGGTATTGAGAGATGTTAATGTTAATAAAGTGACTGTCGATATTCTGGTATTAGAGATGTTAATGTGTAATAAGGTTACTGTCGTTATATGCTGGTTTAGGAGATTTTCATGGTTATAAGTTGACTGTCTATACAATAATCGCTGGTAATTAAGATGATATTAATTTAATAAAGTGACTGCAGTTATATGCTGTATTAGAGATGTTATGTTAATAAGTGACTGTGTTATATGCTGGTATTCAGATGTATAATTGTTAATAAAGTGAACTGTCGTTATAACATGAAAATGCTAGGTAGTAGAAATATGTTACTGTTAATACGTGACTGACAGTTTAGCTGGTATTTGCGAGATATTGTTGGATTGTACAATCTCAATGTTGGAAGAACGAGTGGCAAACGGGTTGTGAGTGGGTTGTGAAAACTCACCAGTAGAACCTACTTCCTGTACGTTGGGTGTTAAACCTAAATTGTGTTTCAGTCAGATGTTTGTGTCCCCCCCCCCCCCCCCCTCTTCCTTTCATTCCAAGAACCCGATGGTGCCCAGAAAGGGTCCTAGGGTAGTAAACTTTTAAAATTGGGGGGGGGCACAAATACCATCCACCACCACTATAGCCCCCCCCCTCTGGTCACACATGCTCCTACAATCCACCCTGCTAATCCAAATCCGACACACAACCTGGGACCCTTCCTCCTCAGCAGCCTCCATTACTACGCCCATGATAACACACACGGAGTCATTTTCTGCCATAATATGGCATTTTCCCACATTGCCCGGCATTTTGTGGGAGTTTCCTCCCAGGGCACTTATGGGGGTTTGGTGTGGCCATTGGGGGGTGTGTGGCATGGGGAGTGGTGGGATCCTTATTTACAAACAGCTGAAAATGTCAAACTTGGCAGGACCAGGGAATGCGTGAGTTGAGTGCAGTTTTTCTTTTCTGGAGGAGCCACAAAAGCTTGACAAAATTCCATGCAAATTTTTTTAAAAAAATCGGTCTCAATATTCAAATTTGTGGCAGAAAGTCTATGGACCCCTTTTCTTCCGTGGCAAGAGAGACATGCTTTTCATAAGCACGCAACATAATCATGTAAATCTGATTGCTAAAATGAGAACCGTAGTTCCAGAGACGTATTGCCAAACAAAACGTGCAAGATTTGTGCCTGTGGGTTATGTGACATTAATAAAATTGATAGGGTAATATTAATGCTTTTTTTTTGCATCCAATAAATGTTTTATAATTGCAACCAGCAATTTCTTTATTGTGTTATTTACTCCCCTATACATTCACCACAATATTACATTCACATGTGTAAGAGAATGCCCAGGGAATTGAGGTTATTGTAGTGCCTTGCATTTCCTCCCCCCACCACAGCTCCTTTGTCTTATGGTGGGAATTTTCAACCAACAGTCCCAATAAATATAAACTTCAAAGGTTTAAAGTAAAGAACCAACAAAGTGTGAATGACAAATACAGACAGGATAGATTAAGAATCGAATTCATCCACGTGCAGGGCTGTCATGTGGGTCCGCCGCTTGTCTTGTATTATATGGTAGAAAGAAGTAACTGGAAACAGGGCCCCTGATGTTTCCTTGAGATGTATGTGGGTTCGAATCTGAGGGTTTCAAAGTCCCAATTTTAAACTTTCGAAATTTCCCAAATTCACGGAAACCACCCAGAGTTTTGACTTTTGATTTTTAACTATTATCGAAAATCGAAATTAGATCTTATCAAAAAACTCGAAAGTAAACGATTTTCGGAAAAAAAAACGCGAATTCGAACTTCCCTGAAAATTTTTCAAATTTCAAAACAAGGAAACTCCATTTTGGAAACATCTTAACTCTAAACTGCCTAGGTAGCATTACTGGATATCCCTATCCTGCCTCTGCTCTGATGTCAGGTCTGAAGGACCATTGTCTCAACACTTTTGTCTGTTATAAGAAGAATGGGACCGCTTCGCGGATCCCCACCAACGGATCCCCTTGGTTCCTAAAACCTAAATCCAATGTTTCTGTAAACGCAACAGAGCAGGGTGGATCTTTTCAGATTTCTGGTCGTATTTTTTTTCGATGATTATCAAACGTTTGAGGGCTATTATCGATATTCCTTTTTCCTCTCCTATCCTACTTTTCCTCTTCCTCTGTTCCTCTTCCCCTCGAAAATGACCTTGAACATTCTAATCCTCAAAAACCGATTGGGAAACTCGAAAGTAGTTGACTGTGGCTTTCGAGGATTATCCTTTTTGGGGTCGGACAGATGCTGAAGAATTATGGCTTCTTCGTATTGGCGTTACTTACTTTGAATGCATTCGTAATTAAATCTAGAAAAACAATGTGATTGAATAGTAGGGGGAGGGTGGAAACTCCTTTCCTTTCAGTCATAGACGCAATGGCATACTCAACTCATAGACGGCCAAAAACCCTTAGGCATTGGTGGATGGATTGTGGATTGGGCAAGGTGGGAGCACGTGTAAAAACAGAATAAATTAGTAAAAGAATCGCCTCACAACCCACCATTAAGAAGAGGAAGTTAACTGGTAAAGGAAGAAGTTTAAATTTCAGACAAAATAGGTTATATTAAGTGGAAATCCAAAGAGTTTTGAATAATAGAAAATGGAACGTTAGCCCAACTAGCAAATAGTGTCCTCCATTGTAGTCAATGTAGGTCCCCCCAAACATTCATCAAGATTTCCCAACTCTCCTTTCAATGACCTGAATTAGTTCTTCATGAGGACGAGACGTGAGAGGGGAGGATTCAACACAACAGGGATCTTCAGCATGGGAATGAACTGAGAGAAAACAAATAATATTATGAAAATAGAAAAATTAAGAAGAGAGAGAGATGAAATAGAAGGCTTAGTCTGCTCCTTTTACTCTAATTGTTACCTGTTTAGAAGATGGGTTTCAGGGGTAGGGTAATAAAAGGTTGGACTAGATGGATGTATGGTCTTTATACAAAACCCTCCAATACTATGTCCTATGTAACGTTAGACAGACATTATGGGAGGGTATAAAGGTTGGACTAGATGGATGTATGTCTTTAATACAAACCATCCAATACTTGTACATTAACTGTTAGACAGCATTATGGGTAGGTAATAAAGGTTGGACTAGATGGACGTAATTTCTTTAGAAAACAACCTCCAATACATGTTTTACTATGTAACCTGTTTATACAAGGACATTATGGGTAGGGGCATAAAGGTTTGCTAGATGGACGTATGTTCTTTTAGAACCCTCCAATTTCTTTCTATGTTACTATGTAACTGTTATACAGACAAGTATGGGTAGGTGCATAAAAGTTGGACTAGATGACGTATGTCCTTTATACAACCTCCAATACTCTGTCTATGAACTGTTATACAGACATTATGGGTAGGGTATAAAGTTGGACTAGATGGCCGTATGTCTTAACAACCTCCCATACTATTTTACATGTAACTGTTAGTAGACAGACTTATGGGTAGGGAGGGCATAAAGGTTGACTAGATGGACGTATGTCGTTATACAAACCTCTCCCAATCTATGTTACTATTGTACCTGTTATACAGACATTAGGGGTAGGCGGCATAAGGTTGGACTAGATGGACTATGTCTTTATAACAACCTCCAACTATTTACTATTACTGTTATAACGCATTTGGTAGGTTATAAAGGTTGGGATAGATGATGTATGTCTTATAACAACCTCCACATACATGTTACTTATTACTGTTTATACAACAGATATTAGGGTTATGTATCAAGGTTTCCCTAGATGGAGGGGGACGTATGTATTATACAACACTCCCAATACTTGTTTACTATGTAACTGTAGACAGAATTTTATGTCGGTATAAAGGTTGGACCTAGAGGACGTATGTCTTTATATCAACCTCCAATACTATGTTACTATTAATCTGTTTAAACATCCATTATGGTAGGTATAAGGTTGGACCGAGATGGCCGTATGTCTTTTATACAACCTCCAATACTAATGTTACTATGTAACGTTTACAGACATTATGGGTAGGGGAAGGGAGACGGTATAAAGGTTGGACTAGATGGACGGAGTCTTTATAACAACCGCCAATACTATGTTTACTAATGTAACTTTATAAAACAACATTATGGGTAGGGTATAAAGGGGTTGTACTAAATGGACGTATCATCTTTAAACAACCCCAATACTATGTTACGATGGAACTTGGTTATACAACATTATGGGGTAGGGTTATAAAGGTTTGGACCTATATGACTAGTCTTTTAGATTCAACCTCCAATACTAATGTTACTATTAACTGTTATACAGACATTCAATGGGTAGGGTATAAAGTTGACTAAATGTACGTTTGTTCTTTATACAACCTCCTACTATGTTTACTATGTAACTGGTTATACAGACATTAGGGTAGGGTTAATAAAGGTTGGACTATGTACGTATGTCTTAACAACCTCCATAATATGTTACTATGTAACTGTTATACAGACATTATGGTAGTGTATAAGGTTGGACTAGATGGACGGATGTCTTTATACAACATCCATACTATGTACTATGTAACTGTTATAAACCAGACCATTATGGTCAGGGTATAAAAGGTTGGACTAATGGATGTATTCTTGATATAACAACCTCCAAACTATGTTACTATGTAACTGTTATACAGACACTTATGGGTGGGTATAAGTTTGGAATATAGAATGACGTATGTCTTTATACAAACATCCATACTTTGGTACTGTGTAACGTTTTACAGATTATTGGTGGGTATAACAGTTTGGACTAGATGGACATTATGTCCTTTTATACAACCTCCATTACTATGTTACTATGTAAATCTGTTATACAGACATTTGGGTAGGGTATAAAGGTTTGGAATAGATGGACGTATGTCCTTTATACAACTCCATACTGGTTAACTTTGTAAACTGTTAGAAACAGACATTATGGGTAGGGTATAAAGGTTGGAATAGATTGACCGTACATGTCTTATACAACCTCCCAACTATGTTACTCATGTCACTGTTATACAGACATTATGGGTAGGGTATAAAGGTGTGGACCTAGGAGACGTCCATGTTGTCTTGATATTTACCACCTCCAATACTATGTTTTACTAGGTAACTGTTATACGAATTTGGGTAGGTATAAGGTTGGACTAGATTGACATATGTCTTATAACAACCTCCAATACTATGTTACTTTATGTAACTGTTAAAAACAGGACATTATGTGTAAGGGTATATAAAGGTTGGTCTAGATGGACGTTATGTCTTTATCAACCTCCATACTATGTTACTATGACCGCTAGACCATACATTATGGGTAAGTATAAAGGTTTTGACTCGGACGTATGTCTTTAAACAACCCCTCAAATACTATGTTCTAATGTAACTGTTATACAGCATTATGGGTAAGGGTATAAGGTTGGATAGATGGACGTATGTCTTTATACAAAACCTCCAATACTATGTTACTATGAACACGGCTAGACAGACATTAATAAAGTATGGGTATAAAGGTTGGACTAGAGGATGTAAATGTCTTTATCAACCTCCAAATACTATGTTACTACTACTACTATGGTAACTTTATACAGACCATTATGTGTAGGGGGATAAAGGTTGGACTAATGAACGTATGTCTTATTCAACCTCCAATCTAATGTTACTTCTATGTAAAACTTTTATACAGACATTATGGGTGGGGTATAAAGGTTGGACTAGATGGGGACCTATGTCTTTATTTTCAACCTCCAATACTATGTTACTTAGTAACTGTTATAACAGACATTACGTGTAGGGGTATTAGAGGGTTGATTAGAAACTGTACTATACTATACCGTACTATACTGTACTGTACTGTACTATACTGTACTATACTATACTGTACTGTACTATACTATACTGTACTGTACTATACTATACTGTACTATACTATACCGCACTATACTGTACTGTAATGTACTATACTGTACTATACTATACTGTACTATACTATGTACAGTGCTGTATATTCTCACTGTCATTTTTCCTTTGACTTTGGTTTGTTTACAGCAATACCACTTCTCATTTCC
>CM033474.1:13884603-13902103 GCA_019447015.1 Hymenochirus boettgeri
CTGTACTGTACTATACTATACTATACTGTACTTTACTGTACTGTACTATACTATACTATACTATACTGTACTGTACTGTACTATACTATACTGTACTATACTATACTGTACTGTACTATACTATTACTGTCTGACAAGTACTGGTAGCTGAGTAAAGGAACAAAAGCCGGGCGTATTATACACCATTTTATTAATCGTTTCCTTATAATAATCCTTCTGTTGATCTTGCTGATCTAATAAATAATCACAGAAACGTTTCTTTCAACAACATAAAATTCAATGTAAACCTCTCGGCAGAGAGAACAATTAATCTAGTAACTTCTAAACTCCACCAGGAACTTAACTGTATAAAAATAATGTTAATAAAGTGACCGTCGCTATATGCTGGTATTAGAGATGTTAATGTTAATAAAGTGACTGTCGTTTGGAGTTGTATTAAAGCAAATTACATCCATCAGTCCAACCTTTATACCCTACCCTACCCAATCGTAAAAGGCTAAAACTAATTAGGAGTACCAAGGAGCAGACAAGCCTCTATTTCAATCTTCTCTTTTCTTAATTTTTCTATTTTCCATAATTTATTGTTTTCTCTCATTCATTCCATGATGAATATCCTGTGAATCACTCCCTTCAGTCTTCTCCACTGAAGAACTAATTCAGCATGAAAGGAGAGTTGGAAATACTGCTGAATGTTTTGGGGACCTACAGTACTAAATGGAGGACACTATTGCTAGTTGGGCAACTTCCATTTCTATTATCAACTCTTGGATTTCCATATAATCCTATTTGCTCTGAAATTTAACTTCTCCTTTACTCAGTTCCACTTTCCTCTTCTTCAATTCTTTGTTCTGCTGATTCTTTATACTAATTTATTTCTTTTTTTGAAAAACACTTCTCTTCCCAATCCACAATCCTCATCCAATTCCTTAATGTTTTTCCCATTCTATTATTTTTTATCCATTGGGATCTTGACTGCAAGAAGGAGTTTCCACCCTCCCCCTACTATCCAATCACATTTTGTTTTTCTAGATTTAATACGAATAGCATCAAAGTAGCCAATCGAAGAAGCCATAATCTGTCAGCATCTGTCAGACCCAAAAAGGATAATCCTCGAAAGCACAGTAACTACTTTCGAGTTTCCAATCGGATTTTTGAGGATTATTGATCTGTCAAGGTCATTTTCCGAGAGGAAGGAATATCGATAATAGCCTCAAACGTTTGATAATCATCGAAAATACGACCAGAAATCTGAAAGATCCACCCTGTTTCGTACAGAACATTCGGATTTAGGAACCAAGGGGATCCGTGTGGGATCCGGGTCCCATCTCTTATAACCAGACAAAGTTGAGACATTGTCCTTCAGACCTGACATCAGAGCAGGATTATCCAGTAATGCTACCTAGGCAGTAGAGATGTTCAAAACTGAGTTTCATTCTGTTTTGAAATTTTGAAATTTTCAGAAAGTTCGAAAATTCGAGTTTTTTTTTTCCGAAAATCGTTTACTTTCGATTTTTGATAATCATCTAATTTCGATTTTCGATAAAAATCGAAAAGTCAAAAAATCTGGGTTTCCGTGAAATTTGGGAATTTCGAAAGTTTCATTGGGACTTTGAAACCCTCAGATTCGAACCCACATTACATCTCAGTAAACATCAGGGGCCCTGTTTCAGTACTTATACCCATATAATACAAGAACAAGCGGGCCCCACATGACAGCCCTGCCCGTGGGCTGAATTCGATCTTAATCTACTCTGTCTGTCATTCTGTCATTCAAACTTGTGGTTTTACTTTAACTTTGAAGCTTTCTATTTATGGGGACATGTTGGTTGAAAATTCCCACCATAAGACAAAGGAGCTGTGGGTGGGGACATGCAAATCACTACCATAACCATCATGCCCTGTGGGACATTCTCTTACCAATGTGACTGTTAATATTGTGGTGAAGTAATAGGCGGATTGTAAATTAACACAATAAATGAAAGCTGGTTGCAATATAAAAACATTATTGATGCAAAAAATGCATCATTTATTACATATTCAATTTTTATTAAATGTCACATAACCCACTAGGCAAATCTTGCACGTTTGTTGCAATACGTCTCCTGGAACACGGTTATCATTTTAGCATCAGATTTACATGATTATGTTGGTGCTATGAAAATAATGTCTCTCTTGCACGGAGAAAAAGGTCCATAGACTTTCTGCACAAATTTGCATTGAGACACGAATTTATTAAAAAAATTTGCATGGAATTTTTGTCAAGCTTGTGGCCCTCCAAAAACTGCAACACTCAACTCCCAGCATTCCCTGGTTCCTGCAAGTTTGACATTCAGCTGTAAATAAGGATCCCACCACTCCCCCATTGCCACACCCCAAGGGCCACACCAAACCCCCATAAGTGGCTGGGAAACTCCCAAAACGCCTGGCAATGTGGGGAAATGCCATAATCTGGCAGAGAAAATGACTTTCCCGTGTGTGTTATTATTGGGTGTAATGAGGCTGCTGAGGAAGGGGTCCCAGGGTGGTGTGTGTCGGATAGAAGGGTGGGATGTCTGGAGGCATGTGTGACCAGAGGGGGGCGATAGTGGTGGTGGATGTATGTGGCCCAGTTAAAGTTTTAACCTAGGAACCTTCTGGGGCACCATCGGTTTTGGAATGAAGGCAGAAGGGGGACACAAGACCTTCTGAAACACAATTGTGAGGTTTACCCCCAACGTATACAGGAAGTTCTAATGGTGAGTTTTCCCAACCCACTCACAAACCCTTTTGCCACTCGTTCCAACATTAGGATTTACAATGCAAATATCTCTAATACCAGCATATAACTGCAGTCACTTTATTAACATTAACATCTCTAATACCAGCATATAACGACAGTCACTTTATTAACATTAAATCTCTAAATTACCAGAATATAACGACAGTCACTTTATTAACATTAACATCTCTAATACCAGCATATAACTGCAGTCACTTTATTAACATTAATATCTCTAATACCAGCGTATAACGACAGTCACTTTATTAACATTAACATCTCTAATACCAGCATATAACGACAGTCACTTTATTAACATTAACATCTCTAATACCAGCATATAACGACAGTCACTTTATTAACATAAATACTGAATACCAGCATATAACGGACAGTCCTTTATAACATTAAACATCTCTAATACCAGCATATAACGCAGTACTTTAGTAACATTACATCTCTAATACAGCAAATAACGACCGCACTTTATTAACATTAACATCTCTAATACAGAATATACGCCAGTCATTATTAACATTAACATCTCTAATACCAGCATATAATGCAGTCACGTTATTAACATTAAAACATCTCTAATAACCAGCATAAACACAGTCAAGTCACTTATTAACATGAACATCTATAATACCAGCAAATAAAGGACAGTCATTTTTAACAGTACATCTCTAATACCAGCATTTATAACAACAGGCAACTTTATTCAACTTAATATCTCGAATACAGCGTTATTAAACGACAGTCCACTTTATTAACATTAACATCTCTAATCCAGCGTCTAACGACGTCACTTATAACATTAATATCTCTAATACCAGCATATAACGACAGTAACTTTATTAACATTAACATCTCTTAATACCCAGATAAACGACGTCACTTTATTAACATTAACATCTCTAATAACCAGGCATATAACTGCAGTACTTTATTAAATTAATATCTCTAATACCAGCATATAACGACAGTCACTTTATTAACATTAACATCTCTAATAACAGGCAATATAACGGACAGTCCAATTTATTAAACATTAATATCTCTAATTACAGCAGATAACGGACAGTCACTTTATTAACATTCACCATCTCATAAACCAGGCATTAAACGGACAGTCCACTTTATTAACATTAACATCTCTAATACCAGCATATAACGACAGTCACTGTATTAACATTAAACATCTCTAATACCAGCATATAACGACAGTTCCACTTTATGAACATTAACATCTCTAATACCCAGCATATAACGACGCACTTTATTAACATTAACATCTCTAATACAGCCGTATAACGAGAGTCCATTTATTAACTTAAAACATCTCTAAATACAGCATATAACGACACAGTCACATCTTATTAAAACTTAACCATCTCTAATACCAGATGATAACGGACAGTCACTTTATAAACTTAACATTCTCTAAATACCAGCATATAGCGACGGTTCACTTATTAACATTATTTTTATACAGTTAGTCCTGGTGGGTTTAGACGTTACTAGAATAAATTGTTCTCTCTGCCCGCGGGTTTCCCTTGCCTTTTCTGTTGTTGCCCGCCCTTTTCCTGGCTTATTTATTTAGTGCTCCAAGATCAACAGCAGGCTTCTTATCCGGCCCCCCCGCTTCCTCCCATGGTGTTTCCCTCCGCCCGGCCCTTTTGTTCCTTTACTCACCGCTCCAGTCTTGTCCCCAGCCGTCCTCGTATCGTCCCGTCCAGTTCGTCTAGTCAGTCTCGTCTCGTACAGTCCAGTCCCGTATAGTCTCGTACAGTCGCGTCCGTCCCGTCCGTACAGTATCGTATCGTCTCGTCCCGTCCCCGTTCCCGTCCGTCCCAGTCTAGCTTCGTCTCGTCCCGTCCCGTCAGTACCGTATCGTCTTTCGATAGTCCCGTCCAGTCAGTCCCGTATTGTCTCGTATCGTCCGTCCCAGTCCCGTCCCGTATCGTATCGTACGTACAGTCCCGTAGTCTCGTACCGTCTCGTCTAGTACAGTCAGTCTAGTATTAGTCTCGTATAGTACAGGCAGTCCAGTCCAGTCTCGTATAGTATGCCAGTCCCAGTCTCGTCTCGTACAGTATCGTCTCGTACCGTTCCCGTCTGTCTGTATAGTATCGTCCCGTCCCGGCCGTCCCGTATAGTATCGTCTCGGCCAGTCCCAGTCCAGTCACGTCCCGTATAGCTTATCGTCTAGTCCCCGTCCAGACAGCCCGTATAGTCTAGTCTAGTACCAGACCGTCAAGTACAGCTCTAGTCTAGTATGTACCGTACAGTAACGTACAGTCTAGTCTCGTATGTCCCGTCCCGTCACCGTAAAGTACAGTCGAGTATAGTCTCGTACCGTACCGGACAGTACAGGTATAGTAGGTTAGTTATAGTACAGTACAGTAACGTACAGTATAAGTCTTAGTATAGTATCGTCCAGTAAAGTACATTATAGTATAGTCTAGTCTAGTCCGTCCCGTACAGTCCAGTATAGTATAGTATCGTCCCGTCCTCCGTCCCTCGTCTCGTCCAGTTACAGTTAACGTCCCGTCTAGTCTAGTCTCGTCCCCGTCCCAGTAAAGTACCAGTCTAGTATAGTATAGTTGTATCGGACGAGTACAGTAAAGTACAGTATAGTTATAGTATAGTACAGTACAGTATAGTATCGTCTAGGCCGTTCCCGTACATTAACGGATAGTACAGTAAGTACAGAAGAGGATAGGACAGTTTTGGATGTAGTTTTTTTTTCTGTGTTTGATAGTAGAGGAAGGATCTACAGTGAAGGGACAGGAGGAGTCTAGTAGTTATAGGACAGTTATAGAGTATAGGAGAGGATAGTACAGTGACAGTCTAGTAGCGTATCGTACCAATACAGTTAGTATCGGACAGTATAGTATAGTACAGTGAAAGTTTAGATGGATTAGGAGAGGTGACAGGATATTATGGTATATAGTACCGGAGAGGAACAGGAGAGGAGAGGACAGGAGAGAGAAAGGAGGAGAAAGGAGAGGAGAGGACAGGAAAGGGAGAGAGGAAAGGAGAGGCAGGAGGAGGAGAGGAAAGGAAAGGAGAGGAGAGGACAGGAGAGGAGAGGACAGAAGAGGAGAGGGAGAGGGAGGGGAAAGGAGAGGAAAGAGAGAGGACAGTAGACAGGAAAGGAGAGGACAGGAGAGGAAAGGACAAGGAAATACTATGTTACTATGTAACTGTTATACAGACATTATGGGTAAGGTAAAAAGGTTGGATTAGATGGGCGTATGTCTTTATACAACCTCCAATACTATGTTACTATGTAACTGTTATACAGACATTATGGGTAGGGTATAAAGGTTGGACTAGATGGACGTATGTCTTTATTCAACCTCCAATACAATGTTACTATGTAACTGTTATACAAACATTATGGGTAGGGTATAAAGTTTGGACTAGATGGACGTATATGTCTTTATACAACCTCCAATACTATGTAACTGTTATACAGACATTATGGGTAGAGTATAAAGGTTGGACTAAATGGACGTATGTCTTTATACAACCTCCAATACTATGTTACTATGTAACTGTTATACAGACATTATGGGTAGGGTATAAAGGTTGGACTAGATGGACGTATGTCTTTATACAACCTCCAATACTATGTTACTATGTAACTGTTATACAGACATTATGGGTAGGGCATAAAGGTTGGACTAGATGGACGCATGTCTTTATACAACCTCCAATACTATGTTACTGTGTAACTGTTATACAGACATTATGGGTAGGGTACAAAGGTTGGACTAGATGGACATATGTCTTTTTACAACCTCCAATACTATGTTACTATGTAACTGTTAGACAGACATTATGGGTAGGGTATAAAGGTTGGACTTGATGGACGTATGTCTTTATACAGCCTCCAATACTATACTATGTTACTATGTAACTGTTATACAGACATTATGGGTAGGCTATAAAGGTTGGACTAGATGGACGTATGTCTTTATACAACCTCCAATACTATGTTACTATGTAACTGTTATACAAACATTATGGGTAGGGTATAAAGGTTGGACTAGATGGACGTATGTGTTTATACAACCTCCAATACTATGTTACTATGTAACTGTTATACAGTCATTATAGGTAGGGTACAAAGGTTGGACTAGATGGACATATGTCTTTATACAACCTCCAATACTATGTTACTATGTAACTGTTAGACAGACATTATGGGTAGGGTATAAAGGTTGGACTAGATGGACGTATGTCTTTATACAACCTCCAATACTATGTTACTATGTAACTGTTATACAGACATTATGGGTAGGGTATAGAGGTTGGACTAGATGGATGTCTTTATCCTCCAATGCTACAGTATGTTACTATATATTTTTTTCCATATTTCCAAACTAAAGATAGGACACTAAGAATAATGTAGTCAATACATAATGACTTTTCTTCCAGCTGAAGGTCATATCCGTTACTATAATCACTACATGTATATTTCATGTAAAAAAACAAGGCATCCCCATAAACAAGCCCTGGTTATTTTACCATAAAGGTGCAGTGAGAATAGTTGTATGACATGAATAGGGGTTTATTCACCAAAGGTATCACCGGTCTATTCCCTACAATGACCAGCCCCATTCTACTCCCCTTTCTACCAAGAAACCACCAAGATCTTTTTTTTTAATTAAAAACTCAGTGAGTGAGACACAAATTGTGTGAGTTTCTATATGTGCGAGATTACTAATGAAGCAAATCTGTGAATGAGGAACCATCACGATCCCGACATGGGTCATTTCCCAAGGTGCCCTGCAGCACCCATGACCCACAATCCCTAAATCATCTTCCTTCTGCTCACATTCCAAGATAAATGAGATGTAAAGATCTTCCACCGAAGCAGGGGCAGGATGGAACGTTCCTATTAATCATAACGCAGCGGACACAAAATAGAAAATTAAGAACAAAAATATCCTTCTGTTTGCGTTTAGATAAAGGACAGACTCTCGAGCGATCGCCATCCCTCTCCAAATAAAGCGGCAGACGGCACGTTCGAGGATTTTCACGCAGCCCTGAAATTGAGCCTTTAGCCGACTTTCGTATTATAAAATCTCGAATTATAAACCTATCTCCACCCGACCTTGCAATGTCAATGAAAGAAAGGAGAACAGAGTTGTAGAAATGTGCAATATGCAGGAAATTCAATCCAAATGATTTAGAACGCTGATAGCCAACACGAGGCCTGTTATCGGAGAGCCCCGTTTAATATTGAGCAGACAGCCAGCCAAGCCTCTCCACATTCAGGGAGAGAAACAGTGAAAAGGAGTTTTTATTCGCATTGTTCATTCAGTACCATCAACAAATGACAGTATATAGGAGATACAAAATTCCATTATTATAGCTTTCCCAAGGTAGGGAAAAATAAAGGAATCATCCTAATCCCTGAATATATTAATAGATAAAGGGAATAGGCACTTCATTCATAATTTATCATCACCAGTAGACTTCTTTCCATTCTTATCAGTGAAGCTTTGAGAGACCAGATTGAAAGCTGGTAAGAGCCCCAGGAAGACAGGAAAGCATGTCATCTAGCAGATCATGTTGTAGGTAAGTACTAACAAGGTCATATCTGCTTTACATGGGAAGTGTCTTTTGCCTTAAGCTGTCCTTTATTCTATTAACGGCATGGATATTTTACCGTTTGCCCACCTTACTAGATCTATAATGTAAACCACTGTGTGCGCTGCGATCTGTTGCGATTTTATAACACATGTGGTCACCATGTTTTTGTCCATTATTTGCAAGGTCGCACTTAATACAAGTCTATGGAAGCGCACAGAAATGCGGACTCAAGTGGATAGAAGTGGACGCAATCAACATGACATCACAGCCAATGACTGACTGCTGTTTCATCTGCTGCCTCCTCTGCACATGCTCAAGCTCATAAAAAGCTCATTGAGCAGAGGAAGGAGGCAGGTACCTTTGCATGAAAGAAAATAGAGCTTATCATTAAATATCTGGTGACAAATGCTTGTAATAAACTGGTAAAAATAGCAATTGGTGAGGGTTGAGTTCAAATAACTGACGACTCACCAGGTTTTTGTTTTAGGGGTGGATATGCCCTTTAAAGTTTATGTATACTGAAAAGACAACTTTGCAACTTTATAGATTTTTATAATCTATAAATAAATATGTGTAAGTAGCACTTACTCTGAGGTGTGTGTGTTGCTGCATGCCTTCAATACAATACTTGTTTTGCCCAGGCTCTGACCACTGACCTGACTATTTCCCCACATACCAACTGTCAATACTGCATACAGAATACAGCACACCAACTGTCAATACTGCATACAGTATACAGCACACCAACTGTCAATACTGCATACAGTATACAGCACACCAACTGTCAATACTGCATACATTATACAGCACACCAACTGTCAAACCATTCCAGCCACAGCAAAACTGCTTACAGAAATGCTGAAATGTAAAATGTTTCAGATTGGATATCTAATGAAATAGGGGGGCAGATCAACAAAAAAAAGATACAGTGATAGTTGGGATGAATTCTAGTTTCTACTAATAGGCAATATAAAAAAAACAAATTTGCCAACCCCCCATCAGGATTAAATATCATTTTAAAGCTGCACACACACTGCAGCTCGAAAAATGTAACAACCACAGAGAATGATCTGAAGATTTAGTTAAACGGTGCAGTGTGTGGAACCAAAGAAGAAAGCAATATATATTCCAGAGAATCCCCCTGGGAACTGTCACTGAGCTGATGTTTCATTGGGACATCTCTAAACCCCATACAGCAGGTAAAACATTTATAGTTCTTTTTACTGTTACAGTCCCACAGCATCACCCCAGCACTGCACAATAACACAATAAAGATACAAAAACTCTATCCAACCGTAACAATGTAAATACATATAATGAAATCGGTAGGTGTTTCAAACTAATGAAAATGACCTACTTCATATATAAAAAGGGCTGGGTGGAAATCCCCCAACCCTACTTTATTAGGTATCGTGCGTATAAAAAGCGTCCATACCTAATAAAGTTATTTTTTTTGGGAATTGCCTTGTGTCGTCCTGAGTTACACTTTTATCCTGGGGATAACGTTTCTGTTTGCCACAATAACACAATAGATGTGTGAATTAATCATGTATGTATGCATTGGGAAACAGGGTTATTCAATAAAGTTCTTTTAAAAACACGTTTCAGGGGGGAAAGACAAAGAAAGTGAAACATTCTGTTTTTGATGTTGTCACTAGTATTCAACTGATTTTGGGAGTGCGACCCTCAATCTGTTTTCTCTACTGTTAATTTTTTGCCCTAGTTTTTCTTCAAAAGTTAAATAAGATCTGATTGGTTGGGGCAAAATTAGCACATTTTTTTTTTTTTTAGCAACTTTTATTGAATCTCCCTCAAAGCATGATGGAGCCCAATAGAGAGTGATTAGTGGGAACTGGATACCAGACTGGAAACGTGGGTTTTAATTGCATTGGACTCCAGGTGATGTCATCAATATCCAAGACCAATCAACTGTCCCAATTTCACTGGTATGCAGCCTAGCGGTTTGACTGAGCAGATAGTGGGTGGAGTTCGTAGCTCAGGGGTGGGAAATTAACAGGTCCTGCCCACACCCAAGCCACCCAATAAGAAATGTAAGAAGATGTGGATATTCTTATATTATACAGTAAGAGACACATTATGTAGAGACACGCCCCAGGTTATAAACAAGTTTAAGGTGAATTTTTATGTTAGGGAAGCCATAAAACTAATGTCGATAGGTCGATAATGTTGACATTTGTCTGAGCAGTCCAATTACAGGTTAAAATCATTGTTACTTGGGTATTAAAATATACAACAAACACAAGATTCGATTGAACGCTTTCTGGAAGATTGTTTTGCAGATCTTTTGGGGGAAAATGATATTTTAATAGTTTGCCCTCCTGCCTGCGTCTGCGGAAGGCAGGGTGGCTACAGCCGAGAAGACTAAATGATGAGATGCCAGCATTAAACAAATTGAATAAAAGCTCCAAGCATTAAATTACTTTAGAGAAAACGCGGACAAAGGGGGGCAATTTGCTCGGTGTCTATTCAGACTTTCCGGGGTTTCTGTCATAATTAAATCGCAGCCAAGACGGTAAAAAAAAAAAGTTCCACACGGGCAGAGTTATCCCATTGTCGCCAGATGTTTTAATCCGAAGAACTCTTATAAAAAGAAATCCATTTCTTGTTTTATCGCCCCAAAAAATAAAATAAAATCTATTTCCTTTTGAATTCTATTACTCCCCGAGCAAATTAAGTAAATAAAATCCCTTCACTTGGGATCTGCTTGTCCTAGGCGCTTTATCATCTCTCCGTAGATGGAACCTATGAATGATTTGTGTGAGCTACACACAGGAAAAAGATAAGGAGATTTTTCAAAACCAATTACCGTGAGAACCTATTTTAATCATCAGTGTTTCAATATCTTTCAAAACTTTCCTTGGCCACATAAATCAAACTCTTTGTGTTTTCGTCTTTCTTTGTGTATATTTTTTTGTGTGTGTGATGGAACTTGAATCGCCTGAAACTTTTATTTATATTTTCTTAGCGGAATAGGTGGTGGATAAAATAGCAAAAATAAAATTATTTTCCCCAACAGTATTCAAATGCAAACTATGCATTTATACCCGTATCCTTCATTACGCACGCAAAGACCCATTGACCTGGTCCTGGTTGGATTGTTTGTTGAACTTCCAGTTCCAGTTTCTAAAATATGGTCCATATGGCGTATACTGGGGCACTTATAGGGTTTTTGCTGCCTGAGCCAAACTTTTGAATTCCGCCCTTGATTATATAGGTGCACTGCGGTCGCGTTAAAGTGGAAGTGTTTTTGGTTTTTTTAAAAGGACACTACATTGAAAAAATTACTTTGCCTCATCTTAATCTATAATTGAATACATGTAAGTTGCACTTATTCTGATTTGTGTGTGTTGCTGCATGCCTTCAATCCAGCACACATTTTGTGTAGGAGCAGTATCCCCCATCTTTTAACCACTCCCACTTCCATCTGACCTGATTTTTTCCCTGCACACAGCATACAGCATTCCAACTGTCAAATCTCTGTCACCATTCCAGCTACAGTAAAACTACTCACAGAAGAATAGTTTTTGAGAGCAAGGAATTTGATTGACAGCTGAAATATAAGACGTTTTAGATTGGATATCTAAAGAAATAGGGGGCAGATCAACAAAAAAATGATACAGTGGTGGTTGGGAAGAATTATAGTTTCCAGATATGGTCAATTTAAAATAACCTATTTTTCAATATAGATGCCCTTTAACTTCCTATCACATAGGTATTTAAACAGTTTCTCAGACAATTAGCAACAATGTAAATTACTAAATTTATTCCTGACTGACCCTTTAAGAAGTAGAAGCAGAGTTGAAGTTAATTCCAGGCAGTGCGGCGGAGGAGAGAGGGAAGGTAAGTAACGATCGGGGGGAGTCTCTGGAAAAGATAGTAAGATAATATAGCGGTTGGGGCTGGGGGAACAAGCCCTACTATATATTAAAAAATTGAAAAAGGGGTGGACATGCCCTTTAATAAGTAAAATGGCTCATCCAGACTAAATCCAGGGGTGAGAACGGTTTAGGTCGCCCCTTTTTACTTAACGTTAGGGGACTGGGGAGAGTGGGTATAATTTTTCTTTAATGTTTCTTTTAGGGAAAGTGTTTTCTTTAAAATGCAACTCTCCAAATGTTTATTTATTCTCCATTAAATGACCGAATCTCTTCAACATCTTAACAAATATTTATCTTGGCTGTTTGTATGTATCCGTCTATCTGTATGAAACACAATTCATTTCAGAACAATCTGTGCCTGCATATCCGTTCCAGGAGGTGCATTCAGATAAGGACCCTCGGAAGATGATTGCACTAGAATTAGCTTCAAAAGAAACTTACTCAACGGTGTATCATTCATATTAGACACGTGCAGTTATTTTCATTGTCGTTTCAAATGTAATCCCAAGATTTACCCTTTTTCTTACACAAACCACACAAATAACAATATTAATAATACTAATAATAATACTCTGGTTCCCATTTACATAACACTAATACTACACTATTTGTAATACACAACAGTGAAAATCCACCTTTGTCTTAGTTATAAATCGCTGTACCCTTGACCGCAATACAGGTCACACCACCAGACTTTATACTTATGGGGGGTAATATGTGAAATTTGTGAACTGCTATAAACATGAACAGGGAGATTCAATAAAAGGTCTTATCGTTTAAAATGGTGCTAATTTTGCCCCAACCAATCAGATTTTAGCTGTCAGTGACAGTCCGGGAGGCAGCCAATGGGAAGACACACCTCCTTGCAGAGCTCACTCAAAGTGCCAGTGGGGAGGATCGGAAAGGAGCGACGAGGGAGATTACAAGCAGTGCAGGACTTTTGTAATGTACCCGGAGGTGAGGACTTAGTGTTTTAGGTCCTCACATTGGGTATTTTGCAAGAGTGGGGGGGGAAAGGAACGAGGGGGAGGTGAGTATAATTGTCCTTTAACATTTGAAAGCTAAAATCTGATTGGTTGGGGCCAAATTAGCACCATTTTAACTGACTTATTGAATAACCCTGATAATGTCTAAAATATTAACTGTAACACAGGGGGCTGTATAAAAATAATGTGCCACAAAATTCATTTCCATCATTGGGTAGATTAAAAACAGTGGGGTAGATAAGCACCCACCCCTAATGGTGTATCTGGCCCTATATATAAATTATTAGATTAATGGGAACAGAAATGCATTTGATCCATTGATCCATGCAAAAGAAATTGTGCAGATTTGACCCTTTACTTTTTTAAAACGTTAGAAATCTGCCATTTTGTTTTATAGCTTGTTCGAATCCCACTAAGGTTGGGGCCACACTAACGTGCGTGGTTTTTGACACGCGATTGTGTGATAGCCCTAACTTCGGACTAGAACGTACACGGAGTATGGACTCTGTATTCTGATCCCCTGTGGTACATCCATCTGAACTGTCTGCAATATTGCTCTGCACTGACCGATTATCATCTGATTATCACCATGTAGAACTTACAATTCATTTTACTGCCTGGACTTAATGTTACTGTCGCAAATTTCCCGGTTTCAATTCTGTGGGACCCATTTACTAAAATATAATCTTGGTCTGTGTATAGTCCATAAATCAGTGTGTTCCCTTAATAGTCTGTTTATTATAAGTCCTGGTGTTACATGTGCGAGCTTCTTTTCGAAACCCGTAATATTTCCAGATTATGTTACGCTGGTTTCCATGACAACTGGACTTTACAGTCTCACTTACTGGGCATTTCAAAGGTTCTCACAGACCCCCAACACCCCCCGTCAAATGGAAAATCCACTTATGCACTCAGGCTGAGTCAGAATGAATGTAGTTTAAATATAATTAGAGCGGCGCTTAGCGATACCGGACCATATGGGGCGGTCCTGGTGGTAACGAGGTAGGGTATAAAGGTTGGACTAGAAGGACGTATGTCTTTATACAACCTCCAATACTATGTTACTATGTAACTGTTATACAGACATTATGTGTAGGGGATAAAGGTTGGACTAGATGGACGTATGTCTTTATACAACCTCCAATATACAGACATTATGGGTAGGGTATAAAGGTTGGACTAGATGGACGTGTTTTTATACAACCTCCAATACTATGTTACTATGTAACTGTTATACAGACATTATGGGTAGGGTATAAAGGTTGGACTAGATGGATGTATGTCTTTATACAACCTCCAATATTATGTTACTATGTAACTGTTATACAGACATTATGGGTAGGGTATAAAGGTTGGACTAGATGGATGTGTCTTTATACAACCTCCAATATTATGTTACTATGTAACTGTTTATACGGACATTATGGGTAGGGTATAAAGGTTGGACTAGATGGATGTATGCTTTATACAACCTCCAATACTATGTTACTATGGTAACTGTTATACAGACATTATGGGTGGGTATAAGTTTGGACTAGATGGATGTATGTCTTATACAACCTCCAATACTATGTTCTATGTAACGTTATAACGACATTATGGTAGGGTATAAAGGTTGGACTAGATGGATGTATTCTTTATACACCTCCAATATTATGTGACTATGTAACTGCTAGACAGACATTATGGGTAGGGTATAAAGGTTGGAGGACTAGATGGACTGTATGTCGTTTATATAACCTCCAATACTATTTTTACTATGTAACTGTTATACAGACATTATGGGTAGGGTATAAAGGTTGGACTAGATGGACATGTCTTTATAAAACCTCCAATACTATGTTACTATGTAACTGTTATACAGACATTATGGGTAGGGTATAAAGGTTGGACTAGATGGACATGTCTTTATAAAACCTCCAATACTATGTTACTATGTAACTGTTATACAGACATTATGGGTAGGGTATAAAGGTTGGACTAGATGGACATGTCTTTAAAACCCTCCAATACATGTTACTATGTAACTGTTTATGACAGACATTATGGGTAGGGTATAAAGGTTGGACTAGATGGACATGTCTTTATAAAACCTCCAATACTATGTTACTATGTATGAAACCTATTCAAGTCTAGTTCCTGACCATCCAACTTTCCCAAACTGAGTCCTACATCTACTGATTGCAGGATATTCTAGAATCTCTGACTTGTTTCTCCTGGATTCTGCCTGTGTCCTAGTGATGGACACAAAACCGAACTCGAACCTGAATTCGAGCCGAACTTTATGAGTTCAAACTTGAACTATTCGAACTAGTTTGGGTTTGAACTAGTTCAGGTTTTTTATCGGACTTGCGGCTGTAATTTCAGTAATTATCAAATTTCGCTAACCCTAAAATGTATTGTTCGCTAACCCACAAAATTATCGTTTGTTTTCAGTAACCCTCGAATGTATGGATCGTTTCGCTAACCCTAGAATGTGTCGTTCGCTAACCCTCGAATTGGCCGTAACCCTTGAATGTCGCTTGCGCAAAACCCGACTATTGCCCGCTCGTGTTTAAGAAATGTTTAAGAACGTTTTGGTGATAGTGACATGTTCCCCAGACCATTTCCCAGGTGTAGCACTTGGTGCAGGCTTGTCACAAATAAACAAAGTTGAATGAGCAAAGTCTTCAGAAGTGCGTTCTTCAAAAAAAACAATATGCTATAGCTCTATAACTGCCAGTGGTTAGCAGGAATAGAGGATCAGCACCTTGAGACATCTTTAATAGTGCGAGGATCTATATTCAATTTGTAAGCATCTCCCAGGTGCCATTTACAGTCAGTTACCATTGTTAGTGTAGCTGTAAATCATCCGGACTTTTCGAACTATCACTCCCCATTGACTTTAATGGGTCCGAATTCGAACTTTTACTGAAATTCTAAAGTTAGAAAACAGACGGAACTTTATGAAGTTCGTCCATCTCGGTAGCAGAGAACGTCTGCTACAGGTGTTTAGGTCAGTTACTCACAGACCTTTACCATTAGCTTGGCCCTTTAACTTTACTCACTGCAGGCCACCTGATATGGAGACCTGAAATACCCTTGATAAGTAACTGCAAATGAAAGGGGTCTGCAATAACTCTTGCCCCAGAGCTCCGTGTCTAGAGATCTTTCGTATTTTCCCTCTTGGTCTATGTGTGTAAATATACAGTGCAACCCTTGGGACTTTCAATTACGATTGGGTCCCGCTGCTTATATTTTATCATCTCAGCTTTTAGCTTGAAGCCACAGATAACATTCATCTACTTAATCTTTTGACACCCTCGGGTGCTTTCATTTTTCCGGACTCAGACACCGCCCTGGGTGGTTCTTATTTTACCAGGCCGTGACTAGGGCCAGTTCCGCCTTTTAAAATATCTAAGCAACCGTTACCATGGATTCTTGGCCTCGCAAATAATAGCCCAGAGTCGTCAGGGAGGAGGGTGGAGGGGGGAACATTGTTTGCTTAAATTTGTTGTCAGCTCGGCTTTTAACTAACTCAGCTGGGCGTGTAGACGGTACATAAACTCCGTTCACTGTCGGCCTAGGGTTTAGACCTGACGCCTGCTAATATTCCTGTACAGCAATATAGGGCAGATCTTCAGTGTTTCATCTGATGTATATAGTATATATATTTCTATCTAGTATGCTATCTTTAAGAAACATGCCCCCAAAGTACTATCATTAAAATATTCCCAGTTTTTAAACTAGTTCCCCCTGTTTTACCCATCGTGATTTGGGAATAATAATAATGTAAGGGTCCCTGTATAACTAGAAAAACCTGCTATACAAAGAGTTAATCTATAATGCACATTCAGGACTCACAGCCCTAGACCAAACAGTGACCAATCAGATCATTTGGAATGTACATGAGCCTGTAACATATTTAAACCAATCAGAACATGCCCAGTCGTGAGCCAATGCAATGTATAAGGTGTCTATGAATTTGATGATTTAGGAATAAAGTTAACCACTAACTGTCTGAATTAACTATTAATGTCTATGGGAAACATTCTCTTTATCCAATCCCTAAACTCCCCATGAAAAGTGCTAATTGGAGCGGAACCAGGTAAGGAATGTTCCCTATTATCCATTACAGAACTAACTGGATCCAGTCCTCATTCAACTTTTCAATAATTTTTAACTATCAACTGTTAAAGTATTACAGAAACAATATATACTTTGTACTCTAGAAACGTAGCCCTGTAATCGTCACTGAACTGCAAGTC
>CM033474.1:13907103-13926503 GCA_019447015.1 Hymenochirus boettgeri
AATGGGGGGTTAAAGGATACTGGTCATTAAGAAACCACAATTAAAAAATGCATCAGGGAAGTCACAAAAATCAAAATCCGAGCAATTGGTATTTAACAAAATCATTCTGTAACCACAAATCAGAACTCCCAAATGCCTCTCTGTCCTCTCTCTAATCTAAAAAAAATGCTGTGTAACAAGAAAAACACAAAACCTGGTTGTGCTTTAACAAAATTGATTTTGTGGCAGTGACAAGTCAAAATAGGAAAGTTTCACGGAAATATATTTCGTTATCAGATTATAGTGACAGGTGGAATAAATAAAACTTTGTTAATTTAATAATGGAGATTAATGTCAGGACAATATAAGGTATCGAATCCCCTAACAATGGCAGTAGAAATGTCCCATTCATTGGTATTTTTTTACTGGCCAATACCTTGTATTTAAACCATAGTTTGTATGATCTGCTCTGATTTCCTTAGCAGCCAGTGTAGAGTTTCCAGGAGATCTTACCTTGTGTCTGGGAGTGGAGAGAAGGAATAAAAGCCCCTTTATGTGCACAGGATTTAATGTTCCAGGACCAGATCTGTGGCTGAGCCTCACCAACTGTAACACAAGCTCAGAATGAGCTGCACTGCTCCTCCTACTCTTACCTGCTGTTGGCCCAGCCCCACAGCTCTGTTACATCTAGGAACCTCTTGGGAACCAGAAAAACTCTGTGTACTCCAGTCTATCAGCCGTTGTCAAATCTGAATTCCATGTAACACCAAGGGCCAACAAGGGGCCGTGTGATAGGACTATAAAGGTTCATACACTACTTATATATTAGATAGATCTCTCTAATACTTATATAGTGGCTGGGTGATATTAGATAGATAGATGGAGGGAGGATGGATGATGTATAGATAGTGGATAGATGGAGTGGATGGATGGATGGAGGGATGGATGGAGGGATGGATGATGGATGGATGGATGGATGGATGGATGGATGGATGGATTGGATGGAGGATGGATGGATGGATGGATTGGATGGATGGATGGATGGATGGATGGATGGAGATAGAGGATAGATAGATAGATAGATAGTAATGAATAGATAGATAGATGATAGATAGATAGATAGATAGATAGATAGATAGATAGATAGATAGATAGATAGATAGAGATAGATAGATAGATAGATAGATAGATAGATAGATAGATAGATAGATAGATAGATAGATAATATAGAGATAGATAGATAGATAGATAGATAGATAGATAGATAGATAGATAGATAGATAGATAGATAGCTAGATAGATAGATAGATTTTAGATAGATACTAGATCGAAGATAGCGATAGATAGATAGATAGATAGAAATGATAGATAGAGATAGATATAGATAATAGATCGATAGATAGATAGATAGATAGATAGCATAGATAGATAGATAGATAGATAGATAGATAGATGATAGATAGATTAGATAGATAACGTAGATAGATGATAGTAGATAGTAGATAGATAGTAGATAGATAGATTAGATAGATAGATAGAAGATCGAGAGATAATAGATAGATAGATAGAATAGATAGATTAGAAAGATAGATAGATAGAGAGAAGATAGATAGATCTAGATAGTAGATAGAATAGATAGTAGATAGATAGATTAGATACGATGATAGATCGATAGATAAAATAGATGATTAGACAGACATCTAATATCAGATAGATAGACAGAAAGACAGGAAGACAGACAGACAGCAGACAGACAGGACAGACAGATAGATAGAGATAGAAGACAGTAATAGATCAGATAAATAGATTAGATAGATAGTAGTAGATAGATAGCTAATGATAGTAGATATGATAAGGAATAGATGATATAGATAGTAGAGATAGATAAATAGATAGATAGATAGATAGAGTTAGACAGGACTAGATAGGAGAGAGATAGATATAGACAGACCTGTAGATAGATAGATAGAGGATAGATAGATGATATAGACGTAGAACAGATAGACTAGATAGATAGATAGAATAGATAGATAGCAAGTAGATAGATACTTAGGACCAGATAGACAGTAGCTAGATAGGATAGATAGATAGATGACTATAATGGTAGAAGATCGATTAGACACACACAGTAGATAGAGGATAGACGGACAATTATGTAAATAATGATAGAAAGGTATGAAGTCGTAGATCAGAAGATCAGTGATAGATAAAGAGATAGATAGATAGATAGATAATGGATGATTAACACACAGATAGAATAGAGACATAGATAGAAGATGGATTAGACAGACAGTAGATAGATAGGTAGATAGATAGATACATACATAGATACATAGATAAAATGATTAGACACACAGTAGATAGATGATTAGACGGACAATACATAGATAGATGATTAGACAGACGGTAGACAGATAGATAGATAGATAGATAGATAGATAGATAGATAGGTAGATAGATAGATAGATAGATAGATAGATGGATGATTAGACACACAGTAGATAGATAGATGATTAGACAGACAATAGATAGATAGATGATTAGACAGACAGTAGATAGATAGATACATAGATACATAGATGATTAGACAGACAGTAGATACATATAAAGATAGATAGATGGTTAGACAGACAGTAGATAGATAGATAGATAGATAGATAGATAGATAATAGATAGATAGATAGATAGATAATAGATAGATAGATAGATAGATAGGTAGATAGATAGATAGATAGATAGATAGATAGATGATAGATAGATAAATAGATAGATAGGGAGGCAGGCAGAAGCACAGTGACAGTTAATGCCGCGCCAACCACGTGCAATGCCTTGCACTGGGTGTTGTGATAACAGGTGACAGGTGGTTCCGTTGCAGTGAATAATAAGTGAATGGAGAAATCCAAATACCCCCTCCCCCTTGATTTACAGGTCAAAAACCAACAAATAAAATTATGTCTCTCTTGTCTTTCTATGTAATTCCTAACTAAAGATATACCTGTTTAATTAAATATTTTACTTCAGTTACTTTCACTTCCAATTCTACTTCTCCCCTCCCTTTAGCACGGGGAGATACAGAATAACCAATTGTTGAATTCACACTGAGCATGTCTGTGCTCACAGAGTAAGAGGAGGGGCAGTAAATGCAGAGATTTCTGAACTGTAAGATTCAATTGGCTATTGAATATTACACACACATTTTTCAGGGAAAAATCCCTTAATGTACCTTTAATCACCTTTAATGTATTTCACACAACCAACTATACCTTTGCCATCTTACAACCCCTTCCCCCCACTACCTCTGCCAGCTCATAGTTCCTCTCTCTCCCCTGCACATTCAAGTCAGGGCAGTTTTTATTCATCACAGTTTTGGGGGTAAACATGTAAAGAATTTCCCTGTAGGGTATATGATAGGCGCGGTATTAAAAGGGAGTGGAGAGAAACTGGTTTTGGATAACGTGGTTTATTGAAATCCTATAAGTTTCTATACAACTGAGGATGTTCCCTGTGTAATTATGTTGCAAAGGTCAGTAAGTTTAAACCTAAGGGGGGGGTGATAACAGGGTGGGATACAGTGTGTTGTATTGAAGCTAAGAAAGGGATCTATCACTTAGCACAATCATTAGCCTCTTAAGGTGGCCATACACTATTACAATCGGAAACCAATATCTTAAACCGAACGATACTTTGGTAGACAGATGAACAAGGTTAATTGTACCATACACATTGTTCCCCATTCAGTTTGTTTTGTGATTAATGTCGAATGTCGTCCATTGTGAGGTTACATTACATTAACATTTAATCGGAACTTTAGAAAATACTACAATCATTTTACCAATCGGCTTATAAAACGTCTTTCCCGATCGTAATTACGGTCGATATTACGATCTAATGTCGCATAATAAGATGGTCACCTTTACAGTGTAGCGCTATATGGAGATATTGTCATACGAATATCTCCTTTTATGTTTATTGGCTAAATACGTATTTTAGCCTGGGAAGACCAAGGAATGTGGATACCTGGTTGGTCTATGAATCAGTTTCTTCCTTTGACTCCTTGCAGATGTAGCCAAAGGAAGAAACTGAACCCAGGACTCTGCAAGGAATCTGACGATTCAGTCACCGTCCTTCCCCTATATAAACAGAGGGCGATGCAATATTGTATAAAACCCACACTACCCAATGTATTATCAGGTTAGCATGGGTTTGCTGCGCTGGCTCCATTTCAAAAAATGTCGGCAATAGCGCAGCACACGAGATGTAAACGTTTTGCACTACTATGTAGCACGAAACTGGACGTGCTTACCTGACCCCAAATATCGCAATGGGATTGTTACATCACGGGATCTCGGGAAGGTGAGACATGATGGCTGGTGTATTGCATATTGGTAGACCAGCTGGAACCAATATTTTCCATGAAGAATATTATGGAACATGTTTGTTGAGTGAACTGGCAAAAGCAACAAAGTTGGAGGAGCACACTATTTCATTTCCAGTGTTTTATTTAGGCAAAAAACATACAACGTTTCGGGGGATGTGACTTCCCCTTCCTCAGGTATAACCGTGTGCACACCCTTTCCACCAGAGTACATCCTATTACTACTAATATCACACCCCTGCATTAGAGTACATCCTATTACTACTAATCTCACATCCCTGCAACAGAGTACCACACCCCTGCAATCAGAGTAATCCTATTACTACTAATACACACCCCTCCATCTTAGAGTACTCTCTATACTACTACACACCCTGCATCAGAGAACATCTATTACTACTAATCTCACATACCTGCAACAGAGTACATCCTATTATTACTTAATTTCAAAACTCCTGCATTAGAGTATAATCCTATTCCACTAATAATCACCCCTTTAACTAGAGTACATCCTATTAATAACCAATTTCACACCCTGCATTAGAGTACATCCTATACCACTAATATCTTCAACCTTGTATTAGAGTACTCCTATTATCACTTATCTCACATCCCTGCACAAGGTTCACATCCTATTACGTCTAATCTCACACCCCTCCTACAGAGTACATCCTATTACTACTAATTCACACCCTGCATCAGAGTAAATTCTATTACCACTCAACACCCCTTGCATCAGGTACATCCTATTACTACTTAATTCACACCCTGCATAGCGTACATCTATTACTACTAATATCACACCCCTGCATCAGAGTACATCTTATTTACTCTAACTTAATATCACACCCTGCATCAGAGTACATCTTTTACTACTATATCACACCCCCGCATCAGAGTACATCCTATTACTACTAAATATCACACCCCATCAGGTACATCCTATTACTGCTAATATCACACCCCTGACTCAGAGTATATCCTATTACTACTATATCACACCCCTGCATCAGAGAACATCCTATTACTACTAATATCACAACGCTTAATCCACCCATGCATCAGAGTACATCCTATTACTGCTAATATCTCAACCCCTTTCATTAGAGAACCTACACTCTCATGCAATGAGTACATACTATTACTATCTAAATCACACCCCTTCATCAGAGTACATCATTACTACTAATATCACCACACCTCCATCGGAGTACATCCTATTACTACTAATATCACATCACCCCTGCATCAGAGTACATCCTATTCTGCTAATATCACAACCCCGCATTCAGAGGTACCATCCTATTACTACTATATCACACCCTGCCTAGAGTACGCATCTATACTACTAATATCACACCCCTGCATTCAGAGTACATCCTATTACTGCTAATATCACACCCCTGCATAGAGTAATCCTATACTACTAATATCACACACCCCTGCATCAGAGTACATCCTATTATACTAAATCACATACTGCTAATAATCCACCCGTCATCAGAGTACATCCTATACTGCTAATATCACACCCTTCATTAGAGTAAATCTATTACCCCTCTCACACCCCCGCATAGAGTTACATCCTATTACTACAATATCACCACCCTGCATCAGAGTAATCCTATTACTACTAATATCCATACCCCTGCATAGAGTACTACTATACTACTAATATCACCCCCGCAATCAGAGTACATCCATATACGCATGAGTCAATATCTACAATCCATGCTAATATCAACCCCTGTATTAGAGTACATCCTATTACTACTAATACACACCCCTTCATTAGAGTAATCATACCACTTACACCTGCTTAGAGACATCCTATTATACTAATATCACACCCTGCATCAGAGTACCTCCTATTACTACTAAATCTCACCCCTGCAACAGTACATCCATATTACTACTAATTTCAATCTCTTGCATTAGAGTACATCCTATACCACTAATATCACCACCCCGTTATCTATAGATATCCTATTACCACTAATCTCACACCCTGCATTAGAGTACATCTACTTCTATATCTACCCTTAACTAGAGTACATCCTATAATTACAATTTCACAACCTGCATTGAGTACATCCTATACACTAATATCTCAACCTTGTATTAGAGTACATCCTTTATCACTTATCTCACATCCCTGCAACAGAGTACATCCTATTACGTCTAATCTCACACCCTGCATTAGAGTACATCCTATTACTACTAATTTCAATCTGCATTAAGTACATACTATTACTACTAATATCACACGCCTGCATCAGAGTACATCTTGTTACTACAATATACACACCCCCTGCATCAGAGTACATCTTGTCTTACTATATATCACCACCCCTGGCTCAGAGTACATCCTATCTATACTAAATATCACCACACCCTGCATAGAGTACTACTCTATTACTACTAATATCACACCCTGACATCAGAGTACATCCTTATTATTACTAATATCACACCCCTGATCAGGTATACTTTTACTATATAATATCACTAACCCCTTGCATCAGAGTACATCCTATTACTACTAATACAACACCCTGCATTAGAGTACACTACTATTCATCTATATCACACACCCTGCATCGAGTAACATCCTATTGCTATATATCACATCCCCTGCATCAGAGTACATCCTATACTACTAATATCACACCACGCATTAGAGTAATCCTATTTCTAGCTAATATCACACCCCTGCATCAGAGTACATCCTCTTACTACTAATATCACACACTCTGCATTTAGAGTACATCCTATTACTACTAATATCACACCCCTGCATCAGAGTACATCCATTAATGACTAATATCACACCCCTGCCAGAAGTACATCCTATTACTACACTAATATCACACCCTGCAATAGAGTACATTCCTATTACTACTAATCACACCCCTGCATCAGAGTACATCCTATTACTGCAATATACACCCCTGCATCAGAGTACATCCTCATTTACTGCTAATAGCACACCACTGCACATTTCCTAGAGTACATTCCTATTCACTCTCAATCAATATCCCCTGCATTAGAAGCACTCTATTACTACTAATATCACCACCGCATAGAGTACATCCTATTTATACTAATATCATACACCTGCATCCTGAGTACACATCCTGATTACTGCTTAATATCATACCCCTGCATCAGAGTAATCCTATACTACAATATCACCCCCTGCATCAGAGTAAATCCTATTATACTATACAACTGCATATCACCCCTGCATCATAGTACATTCCTATATTGCTAATATCACACCCCTTCTTAGAGTAAATCATTAACACTCTCACACCCCTTGCATTAGAGTACATCCTATACTACTAATATCACACCCCTGCTTCACAGTACATCCTCTTACTCTTAATATCAAAACCCCTCCATTCAGAGTACATCCTATTACTACTAAATTATCACACACCCCGCATCAGAGTACAATCCTATTACTACTAATCAAACTGCTAATATCATACCCCTGCATTAGAGTACATCCTATTACTTCTAATATCACACCCCTGATCAGAGGCAACCATATTACTACATAGTCCACACCCTGCATCAGAGTACATCCTATTACTACTAATATTACACCCCTGCATGCAGAGTACATTCCTATTACTGCTAATATCACACCACTTTCATTAGAGGAAATCCTATATGGAGGAAATGAAATAGTGTGCTCCTCCAACTTTGTTGCTTTTGCCGTATTGCTGTGGGCCTTGAGGGGGAGGGCTGGAGGATGCACCTATCAATTGGAGGCCGTGCCAAAGGAGGTGTGCTGGGGTGTACCTTCTTGAGGACTGTAAATCCTATTACCCACTCTCACACCCCTGCATTAGAGTACATACCTATTCTACTAATATCACACCCCTGCAGTTAGAGTACATCTTACTACTAATATTACCCCCTGCCATCAGAGTACATCCTTTACTACGAATATCACCACCCCTGCATTAGAGTACATCCTATACTACTAATATCACAACTGCTAATATCATATCCCTGGCATCAGAGTACATCCTATTTTCTGCTAATACCACACCCTTTCATTAAGAGGAATCCCTATTACCACTCTCACACACCTGCATTAGATTACATCTATTACTACATATCACACCATGCATCATTACGAATCCTATTACTACTAAATCATACCCTCCATCAGAGTACATCCTATTACTACTAATATCACCCCCCCACATCAGAGTACATCCTATTACTGCTAATATCACAACTGCTAATATCACACCCCTGTATCAGAGTACATCCTATTACTTCTAATATCACACCCCTTATTAGAGTAAATCCTTATTACACTCCACACCCTTGCATTAGAGTACATCCTATTACTACTAATATCACACCCGCATTCAGAGTACTCCTATTACTACTAATATCACATCGTGCATCAGAGTACATCCTATTAATACTAATATCACAACCCCTGCATCCGAGTACAATCCTATACTACTAATATCACACCCCTGCATCAGAGTACAGTTCTTTTACTACTAATATCACACCCCTGCATCAGAATACATCCTATTACTGCAAATACCACTTCCTTCATTACATGGCATTCTATTAACATTAATATCACACCCCTGTATTAGAGTACATCCTATTACTGCAAATACCACTTCCTCATTTACATTGCATTCTATTAACATTAATATCGCACCCCTGCATTAGAGCACATCCTATTACCACTCGCACACCCCTGCATTAGGTAATCCTTACACTAAATCACCCCCTGCTATTAGAGTTACATCCTATTATACATATCACCCCCTGCTTCAGAGTATATCCTATTACTACTAATATCACACCCTGCATCAGAGTATATCCGATTACTACTAAATCACACCCCTGCATTAGACATACATCCTATACACTAATATCACAACCCCGGCATTATAGTACATCCAATTACTACTAATATCACCCCCTGCATCAGAGATATCCATATTACGTACTAATATCACACCCCTGCATCAGTAGTACATCCTATTACTCATAATATCACAGCTGCTCAATCATACTCCTGCATTAGAGTACATCCTATTACTACTAATATGACCGCCTGCATCAGAGTACATCCTATTACTACTAATATCACACCCCTGCATCAGAGTACATCCTATTACTAGTTAATCACAACTGCTAATATCATACCCCTGCATCAGAGTACATCCGATTACTGCTAATATCACACCCCTTTCATTTGAGTAAATCCAATTACCACTCTCACACCCCTGCATTAGAGTACATCCTATTACTACTAATATAACACCCTGCATCAGAGTACATCCTATTACTACTAATATCACACCCCTCCATCAGAGTACATCCCTATTACTTACAATATACCACCCCCGCATTAGAGTACATCCTATTACACTAAATATCACACCCCTTAACTAGAGTACATCCTATAATTACCAATTTCACACCCCTGCATTAGAGTACATCCTATATCACTTATCTCACATCCCTGCAACAGAGTTCATCCTATTACGTCTAATCTCACACCCCTCCATCAGAGTACATCCATATACTATATCACACCCTGCATCAGGTAAATCCTATACACTTCTCACACCCCTGCATCAGAGTACATCCTATTACTACTTAATTTCAAAATCCTGCATTAGATACATACTATTACTACTAATATCACACCCCGCATCGAGTACCATCTGTACTACTAATTGCACACCCCTGACTCAGAGTACATCGTATATACTAAATCAACACCCCGATCAGAGTACATCCTATTACTACTAATATCACACCCCCTGCCTCAGAGTACATCCTATTACTGCTAATATCACACCCGTGCATCAGAGTATATCCTATTACTACTAATATAACACCCCTGCATCAGAGAACATCCTATTACTACTAATATCACAACTGCTAATATCCTACCATGCATCAGCTTAATCCTATTACTGCTAATATCACACCCCTTTCATTAGAGTAAATCCTATTACCACTCTCACACCCCTGCATTAGAGTACATACTTTATACTAAATCACACCCCTCATCAGAGAATCCAGTACTACTAATATCACAACCCCTCCATGGAGACATCCTTTACTATATAATATTCAACACCCCGCATCAGAGTACATCCTATTACATGCTAATATCACACACCCTGACAGAGTACATCTATTACTACTAATATCACACCTCTGATTAGAGTACATCCTATTACTATATATCACACCCTGCATCGAGTACATCCTATTACTGCTAATATCACACCCCTGCATCAGAGTTACATCCTTATTATCACTAATATCACACCCTTGCAATCGAGTACATCCTATTACTACTATAATATCCACAACTGCTAATATCACACCCCTGTATCAGAGTACATCCTATTACTGCTAATATCACACCTTCATTAGAGTAAATCCTATTACCCACCTCTCACCACCCCGCATCAGAGTACATCCTATTACTACTAATATCACACCCTGCATCAGAGTACATCACTATTACTTACTAATATCCATACCCCCATCAGAGTACTCTATTATACTAATATCACACCCCCCGACAGAGTACATCCTATTACTGCTAATATCACAACTGCTAATATCACACCCCTGTATCAGAGTACATCCTATTACTTCTAATATCACACCCCTTCATTAGAGTACATCCTATTACCACTCTCACACCCTTGCATTAGAGTACATTCCATTACTATAATATCACACCCCTGCATCAGAGTACATCCTATTACTACTAATCTCACATCACTGCAAACAGTACATCCTATTACTACTAATTTCAATCTCCTGCATTAGAGTACATCTACTACACTAATATCACACCCCTTTACTATAGTATTCATATTACACTAATCTCACACCCCTGCATTAGAGTACATCCTATTACTTCTAATATCATACCCCCTTTAACTAGAGTACATCCTATAATTACCCCAATTTCACAACCCTGCATTAGAGTACATTCCTATTACCACTATTCTAAACCTTGTATTAGAGTACATCCTATTATCACTTAGTCACTACCCTGCAAACAGAGTTACATCCTATTACGTTTAATCTCACACCCTGCATTAGAGTACATCCTATACTACTAATTTCACAATTCCTGCATTATAAAGGACAACTATTACTACTAATATCACACCCCTGCATTCAGAGTACATCTTGTTATACTAATATCACACCCCTGCATCAGAGTACATCTCCTGTACTACTAATATCACACCCCTGCATCAAGAGTACATCCTATTACTACTAAATATACACCCCTGCATTAGAGTAATACTATTATACTAATATCACACCCTGAATCAGAGTACATCCGATTACTACTAATATCACACCCTGCATCAGAGTATATCTTGTTACTACTAAATCACACCCCTGCATCAGAGTACATCCTATTACTACTATCACACCTTGCATTAGAGTACACTATACTACTAATATCCACCCCTGCATCAGAGTACCCTCCTATTACTGCTAAGAGCACATCCGTGCATAGAGTACATCCATTACTACTTAAAATATCCCCCCTGCATAGAGTACACTATTACTACTAATATCACACCCCTGCATCAGAGTACATCCATTACTTACTAATATCACACCCCCCTCATGCATAGAGTACATCCTATTACTACTAAGATCACACCCCTGCATCAGAGTACATCATATTACTATAATATCACACCCCGCATCAGAGTACATCCTATTAACTACAATATCACACCTCGCATTAGAGTACATCTATACTGCTAATTTCACACACCGCTGCATCAGAGTACATCCTATTACTGCTAATATCACACCCTGCATAAGAGTACATCTATTACTTATATCACACCACTGATCAGCTACATCCTATTACTGACTTAATATCACCACCTGACATACCAGAGTACATCCTATTACTACTAATATCACACCTCTGCATTAGATACATCCTATTACTACTAATATCACCCCCTGCATCAGAGTACATTCCTATTACTGCTAATATCATACCCCTGCATCAGAGTACATCCTATTACTACTAATATCACCCCCTGCATCAGAGTAATCCTATTACTACTAATATCACACCCCTGGCTATCAGAGTACACTCTTTACTGCCAATATTCACACCCCTTCATAGAGTAAACCTCGATTACCACGCTCACACCCTGCATTAGAGTACATCCTATTACTCTAATATCACAACCCCTGCTTCACAGTAATCCTATTACTAATTAAATCAAACCCCTCCATCAAGAGTACATCCTATACTACTAATATCACACCCCCGCATCAGAGTACATCCTATTCTACTAATATCACCAACTTGACTAAGATCATACCCCTGCTGAGATACAATCCATTACATGTACTAAATCACCCCTGCATCAGAGTGCATCCTATTATACTAATACACACCCTGCATCAGAGTACATCCTATTACTACTAATATTACACCCCCTGCATGAGATACATCCTATTACTGCTAATATACACCACTTCATGAGTAATCACCTATATGACAGGAAAATAGTGTTGCTCCTCCAAACTTGTTGCTTTGCCGTATTGCTTGCCCTTGTGGTGAGGCTGGGAGGATTGCACCTATCAATTGGAGGCCGTGCCAAAGAGGTGTTGCTTGGGGTGACCTTCTTGCGGACTGTAATCCTTACACTCTCACACCCCTGCATTTAGAGTACAGTCCTATTACTACTAAATATACACCACAACAGGCATTAGATACATTCCTATTACTTACTAATATTACCCCCTGCATAAGAGTATAATCTATATAGATATCACACCCTGCATAGAGTACATCTATTACTACTAAATATCACAATGCTAATATCATATCCCTGCATTAGAGACATCCTATTTCTGTATTACCACACCCCTTCATTAGAGGAAACTCCTATTACCACTCTCACACCCCTGCATTAGATTACATCCTATTACTACTAATATCACACCCTGCATCATAGTACATCCTATTACTACTAATATCTCACCCTCCCCCCCATCAGAGTACATCCTATTACTAATAAAATATCACCCCCCACAGTCAGAGTACATCCTTACTGCAATATCCACTGCTAATATCACACCCTGTTCAGAGTACATCATATACTTCTAAATCACACCCCTTTCATTGAGTAAATCCGATTACCACTATCAACCCTTGCATAGAGGATATTCCTATACTACTAATATCACACCCCTGCATCAGAGTAAATCCTATTACTACTAATACTAACATTCCGTGCATCGAGTACATCCTATTACTACTAATATTACACCCCTGCATCAGAGTACATCCTATTACTACTAATATCACAACCCGGGCATCAGAGTACATCCTATTACTACCTAAATCATTCACACCCCTGCATCAGAAGACATCCTATTACTGCAAAATAACCACTTCCTTCATTACACTGGCATTCTATTAAAAGATAATATCACACCCCTGTATTAGAGTAATCCTATTTTACTGCAAATACCACTTCATTTCATAATTGCATTCTATACATGATAGAGGACCCTCATTAGCACACTCAAATGCACACCCCTATAGAGTACATCCTATTTACACTATATCACACCCTGCATTAGAGTACAATCCTTATTACTCACTAATGATCACCCCCTCATCCAGAGTATATCCTATACTATACTATCACACCCCTGATCGAGATACATTCCTATTACTACTAATATCACACCCTGCATAGAATACATCCTATTACTAATAATCAACACCCCTGCATTATAGTACATCCAATTACTACTAATATCACCCCCTGCATCAGGAGTATATATCCTATTTACTACACATATCACACCCCTGCATCGAGCGAACATCCTATTACTACTAATAGCAAAGCTGCATAATCATACTCCTGCATTAGAGTACATCCTATACTACTAATATGACGCCGATCAGAGTACATCCTATTACTACTAATATCACACCCCTGCATCAGAGTACATCCTCTTACTAGTTATATCACAACGGCTAATATCATACCCTGCATCAGGTACATCGATTACTGCTAATATCAACACCACTTCAATTGAGTAAATCCAATTACCACTCTCACACCCCTGCTTAGAGACATCCTATTACTACTAATATCACACCCCTGCATCAGAGTACATCCTATTACTACTAATATCACACCCCTCCATCGAGAGTACATCCTATTACTACTATCACACCCCTGCATCAAGACATCCTATTACTACTAATCTCACATCCCTGCAACAGAGTACATCCTATTACTACTAATTCAAACTCCTGCATTAGAGTACATTCCTATTACCACTATAATTCACACACACTTAACTAGAGTACATCCTATAATTACCAATTTCACACCCCTGCATTAGAGTACATCCTATTATCACTTATCTCACATCCCTGCAAACAGAGTTCATCCTATTACGTCTAATCTCACACCCCTCCATCAGAGTACATCCTATTACTACTATCACACCCCTGCATCAGAGTAAATCCTATACCACTCTTCACACCCTGCATCAGAGTACATCCTATTACTACTAATTCAAACCCTGCATTAGAGTACATACTATTACTACTAATATCACACCCCTGCATCAGAGTACATCTTGTACTACTTAAGATCACACCCCTGCATCAGATACATTTATACTACTAATATCACACCCCCGCATCAGAGTACATCTCATTATACTATATCACACCCCGCATCAGAGTACATCCTATACTGCTAATATCACAACCCGTGCATCAGGAGTATATCCTATTACTTCTAATAGACACACCCTGCATAAAGAACATCCATTAACTACTTACATCAAAACTGTAATAATTCATCCCTGCATAGATTACATCCTATTACTGTAATATCACACCCCTTTCATTAGAGTAAATCCCTATTACCACTCTTCAACCCCTGCATTAGAGTACATACTATTACTATCTAAATCACACCCCTTCATCAGAGTACTTCCTATTACTACTAATATCACACCCGCTCCATCGGAGTACATCCTTATTACTACTAATTCACACACCCGCATCAGAGTACATCCTATTACTGCTATATCACAACCCCTGCATCAGAGTAACATCCATTACTTTAACTAATATCACACCTATGATATTAGTAGTAAATCCTATACTACTAATATCACACCCCGCATCAGAGACATTATTACTGCTAACCACCCCGCATCAGAGTCATCTATTACTCAATATCAACACCCCTGCATCAGAGACATCTATTACTAATAATATCACAGCTAATATCACACCCCTGTATAGAGTACATCCTATTACTGCTAATATCACACCCTTTCATAGAGTAAATCCTATTACCACTCTCACACCCCCGCATCAGAGTTAATCCTATTACTACTAATATCACACACCCTGCACAGAGTACATTCCTAATACTAATATCATAACCCTCTCAGAGTACATCCTTATACTATATATCACACCCCCGCATCAGAGTACATCCTATTACTGCTAATATCAAATGCTAATATCACACCCTGTATCAGAGTAACATCCTATTACTTCTAATATCACCCCCCTTCATTAGGAGTAAATCCTATTACCACTCTCACACCCTGCATTAGAGTACATCCTATTACTACTAATATCACACCCCTGCATCAGAGTACATCCTATTACTACTATCTCACATCCCTGCAACACAGTACATCCTATTACTTACTTAATTCCAATCTCCTGCATTAGAGTAAAATCCTAAACCACTAATATCACACCCTTTATCTATAGATATTCCTATTACCACTAATCTCACACCCCTGCATAGAGTACATCCTATTACTTCTAATATCTACCCTTTAACTAGAGTACATCCTATAATACCAATTTCACAACCCTGCATTAGTAAAGTACATCCTATTACCTACAAATATCTCAACCTTTGTATTAGAGTACATCCTATTATCACTTATCTCACATCCCTGCAAACAGAGTAAATCCACTTACAGTCTAATCTACACCCCTGCATTAGAGTACATTCCTATATACTAATTTCAATTCCTGCATTAAGAGTACATAACTATACTACTAATTCACACCCCTGCATCAGAGTACATCTGTTACTACTAATATCACACCCCTGCGCTCAGAGTACATCTGTTACTATCTAATATATCCACCCCTGCATCAGAGTACATTCCATTATACATAATATCACACCCCTGCATAGAGTTACATACTATTTACTACTAATATCACACACCCCTGAATCAGAGTACAATCCTATTACTACTAATATTCACACCGAACAGAGTATATTGTACTACAATATCACCACCTGCATCAGAGTACACCGATTACTATATAACACATCTGCATTAGAGTACATCCTATTACTTACTAATATCACACCCCTGCATCAGAGTACATCCTATTAATGCTAATATCCATCCATGCATCAGAGTACATCCTATTATACTAATATCACACCCCCTGCATTAGAGTACATTCTATTACTACTAATATCACACCCCTGCATCAGAGACATCCTATTACTACTAAATCACACTCTGCATTAGAGTACATCCTATTACTACTAATATCAACACCCCTGCATCAGAGTACATATCTATTACTGCTAATATCACACCCCTGCATCAGAGTACATCCTATTACTACTAATATCACACCTCTGCATTAGAGTACATCCTATTACTGCTAATTTCACACCCCTGCATCAGAGTAACATTCCATTACTGCTAATATCACACCCCTGCATCAGAGTACATCCTATTACTACTAATACACCCACGGCATCAGAGTACATCTATTACTAATATCACCCCCTGCATCAGAGTACATCCTATTACTACTAATATCACACCTCTGCATTAGAGTACATCCTATTACTACTAATATCACCCTGCATCAGAGTACATCCTATTACTGCTAATATCATACCCCTGCATCAGAGTACATCCTATTACTACTAATATCACCCTGCATCAGAGTACATCCTATTACTACTAATATCACACCCCTGCATCAGAGTACATCCTATTACTGCTAATATCACACCCCTTCATTAGAGTAAATCCATATTACCACTCTCACACCCCTGCATTAGAGTACAATCCTATACTACTAATATCACACCCCTGTCACAGGTACATCCTATTACTATTAATATCAAACCCCTCCATCAGAGTACATCCTATTACTACTAATATCACACCCCCGCATTCAGAGTACATCCTATTACTACTAATATACAACTGCTAATATCATACCCTCATTAGGACATCTACTACTAATATCACCCCCTGCATCAGAGTACATCCTATTACTACTAATATCACACCCCTGCATAGAGTACATCCTATTACTACTAATCTCACATCCCTGCAACAGAGTACATCCTATTACTACTAATTTCAAACTCCTGCATTAGAGTACATCCTATTACCACTAATATTACACCCTTTATTTAGAGTATACCATTACCATAATCTCACACCCCTGCGTTAGCGTACATCCTATTACTTCTAATATTATACCCCTTTTAACTAGAGTACATTCTATAATTACCAATTCACAACCCTGCATTAGAGGTACATCCTATTACCACTAATATTTCAACCTTTGTTATTAGAGTACATCCTATTATCACTTTATCTCACATCCCTGCAACAGAGACAGCCTATTACGTCTAATTCACACCCTGCATATAGAGTACATCCTATTACTACTAATTTCAAACTCTGCATTAGAGTACATACTATTACTACTAATATCACACCCTGCATCAGAGTACATCTTGTTACTACTAAATCACACCCCTGCATCAGTACACGGTCTGTTATACTAATATCACACACCCCTGCACAGAGTACATCTTGCTACTTCTAAATAATCAACACCCCTGATAGAGTACTTATAATCCCTCGCCCCCACCCACGTATATGGTGGAACAGGGTGGAAGAAGGGTGTGCACACGGTTATAACCTGAGGAAGTGGAAGTACAATCCCCCAAAGTTGTATGTTGTTTTGCCTCAATAAAACACTGGAAGAATAGTGTTGCTCCTCCAACGGTGTTGCTTTTGGCCGTATTATTGCTGGTGGCGCCTTGAGGTGGAGGGCTGGGGAGGATGCAACTACAATTGGGAGCGTTGCAAGGAGTGTGTGCTGGGGTGTAGCACTTCTGAGGACTGTAAATTGTTGAGTGAACTACACAAAGTGTGTGTGTTGATTGATGAACTTGGTTATTTTCAGCACATCTTGTGATTGGATGATCTACAGAAACGGGCGGATCTTCCCCCAAACAGGGTCAGATTTGCTCCAAAATACAAATCTCAGGTAAGGATCAGTCACGATGTAAAACGCGTTGTCGGAAATTCCATTCTGTATGGAAATATGTCGAGAATTTTAAGATTCTGCTCCTATTGACTTCAATTGGGTTTGATTAGAATTTTGGCTTCTGTGGAGTTTTTTTAAAGAGAAAGGGCAAGTAAACCCAACGTACATTAAAATCCTCGACGCGTTAGTTGGACAGTAATCGTAGCACAAACCTGATGAGATTACAGCTGTGTTAATCCTCTACAACCACAGTAAATGATGAAGATTATCACTGTCCATTAATGGATTATCCGAACTCTGATACATTCTCAGAGACACCTTCCTTGCCAATTTTATAGCCCCAAACGCCCCAACTAGGCTTATTAGATACAGATTGACTAACCATTGGTAATTAAGGAGTTTGGCTACATTTATCTGATAAATATTGGCTGGTTAAGGTTTATGGGAGATCCTGAAGAGAATGGTAGGTGCAGGGCATACTGAGAAGTAATAATATACGATGACCTTTCATTGTTTTCCTATCGACTGTTCCTGCTCGCAAAACTGTAGAAAAACTGGTTCTATAGATCCCACAGACTGCGCTATGTCTGTATGAATATAAGGAACGTACGTACCATTCTATAGATCCCATAGACTGCG
>CM033474.1:13931041-14082172 GCA_019447015.1 Hymenochirus boettgeri
CACACAATGTGCAGTTGTTATAGCACCTTACAATAAAGCACAATATGGTATCAATCCAACACAATGTGCGGTTGTATTAGCACCTTACACTAAATCACACTATGGTTCAATCCAACACAATGTGCAGTGTGTATAGCACCTTACACTAAATCACACTATGGTATCAATCCAACACAATGTGCGGTGTGTATAGCACCTTACACTAAATCACACTATGGTATCAATCCAACACAATGTGCGGTGGTGTATAGCACCTTACACTAATCACACTATGTTATCAATCCAACACAATGTGGTTGTGTATAGCACCTTACACTAAATACACTATGGATCAATCAACAACTGTCAGTGTGTATAGCACCTTACACTAAATCACACTATGTATCAATCAACACCATGTGAGTGTGTTAGCACCTTACACTAAATCACACTATGGTATCAATCCAACACAATGTGCAGTGTGTATAGCACCTTACACTAAATCACTATGGTATCAATCCAACACAATGTGCAGTGTGTATAGCACCTTACAACTAAATCACACTACTGTTATCAATCCAAACACATGGTGCAGTGTGTAAGTACCTTACACTAAATCACACTATGGTATCAATCCAACACAATGTGCAGTGTGTATAGAACCTTACACTAAATCACACTATGTATCAATCCACACAATGTGGCAGTGTGTACAGCACCTTACACTAAATCCACATATGTATCAATCCAACACAATGTGCAGTGTGTATAGCACCTTACACAAATCACACTATGGTACAATCAACACAATGTGCAGTGTGGTATAGCACCTACACTAAATCACACTATGGTATCAATAAACACAATGTGCAGTGTGTAAGCACCTTACTAAATCACACATGGTATCAATCCAACACAATGTGCAGTGTGTATAGCCCTTACACTAAATCACACTATGGTATCAACCAACACAACTGTGCAGTGTGTTAGCCCTTACACTACAAATCACACTATGGTATCAATCCAACACAATGTGCAGTTATAGCACCTTACACTAAATCACACTATGGTATCAATCAACACAATGTGCAGTTGTATAGCACCTTACACTAAATCACATATGGTATCAATCCAAACAATGTGCAGTGTGTATAGCACCTTAACACTAAATCACACTATGGTATCAATCCAACACAATGTGCGGTGTGTATAGCACCTTACACTAATCACCACTATGGTCAATCCAACACAATGTGCAGTGTGTATAGCACCTTACACTAAATACACTATGGTATCAATCCAACACAATGTGCGGTGTGTATAGCACCTTACACTAAATCACACTATGTTATCAAATCCAACACAATGTGCAGTGTGTATAGCACCTTACACTAAATCACACATGGTATCAATCCAACACAATGTGCAGTGTGTATAGCACCTTACACAATCACACTATGGTATCAATCCAAACAATGTGCGTGTGTATAGCACCTTAACAAATCACACTATGGTATCAATCCAACACAATGTGCAGTGTGTATAGCACCTTACACTAAATCACACTATGGTATCAATCCAACACAAGTGGCAGTGTGGATAGCACCTTACACTAAATCACACTATTATCAATCCAACACAATGTGCAGTTGTACGTCACCTTACACTAAATCACACTATGGTATCAATCAACACAAGTGCAGTGGTGATAGCACCTTACACTAAATCCACTATGGTATCAATCCAACACAATGTGCAGTGTGTATAGCACCTTACACTAAATCACACTATGGTATCATCCAACACAATGTCAGTGTGTTATAGCACCTTACACTAAATCACACTATGGTATCAATCCAACACCAATGTGCGGTGTGTATAGCACCTTACATAAAACACTATGGTATCAATCCAACACAATGTGCAGTGTGTATAGCACCTTACACTAAATCACACTATGGTATCAATCCAAACACATGTGCAGTGTGTATGCACCTTACACTAAATCACACTATGGTATCAATCCAACACAATGTGCAGTGTGTATAGCACCTTACACTAAATCACACTATGTTATCAATCCAACACAATGTGCAGTGTGTATAGCACCTTACACTAAATCACACTATGTATCAATCCAACACAATGTGCAGGTGTATAGCACCTTACACTAAATCACACTATGGTATCAATCCAACACAATGTGCAGTGTGTCAGCACCTTACACTAAATCACACTATGGTATCAATCCAACACAATGTGATGTGTGTACAGCACCTTACACTAAATCACACTATGTTATCAATCCAACACAATGGCAGTGTGTATAGCACCTTACACTAAATCACACTATGGTATCAATCCAACACAATGTGCAGTGTGTATAGCACCTACACTAAATCACACTGTTATCAATCCAACACAATGTGCAGTGTGTATAGCACCTTACACTAAATCACCTATGGTATCAATCCAACACAATGTGCAGTGTGTATAGCACCTTACACTAAATCACATATGGTATCAATCAACACAATGTGCAGTGTGTATAACACCTTACACTAAATCACACTATGTATCAATCCAACACAATGTGCAGTGTGTATGCACCTTACACTAAATCACACTATGTATCAATCCACACAAGTGCTGTGTGTATAGCACCTTACACAAATCACCACTATGTATCAATCCAACACAATGTGCAGTGTGTATAGCACCTACACTAATCACACTATGTATCAATCCAACAATGTGCAGTGTGTTAGCAACTTACACTAAATCACACTATGGTATCAAACAACACAATGTGCAGTGTGTATAGCACCTTACACTAAATCACACTATGTATCAATCCAACACAATGTGCAGTGTGTAACACCTTACACTAAATCACACTATGTATCAATCAACACAATGTGACGTGTGTACAGCACCTTACACTAAATCACACTATGGTATCAATCCAACACAATGTGCAGTGGTATAAGCACCTTACACTAAAAACACTATGTTATCAATCCAACACAATGTGCAGTGTGTTATACACCTTACACTAAATCACACTATGTTATCAATCCAACACAATGTGCAGTGTGTATAACACCTTACACTAAATCACACTATGGTATCAATCCCACCAATGTGCAGTGTGTATAGCACCTTACACTAAATCACACTATGTTACAATCCAACACAATGTGCGGGTGTGTATAGAACCTTACACTAACTCACACTATGGTATCAATCCAACACAATGTGCGGTGTGTATAGCACTTACACTAAATCACACTATGGTATCAATCCAACACAATGTGCGAGTGTATAGCACCTTACACTAAATCACACTATTGGTATCAATCCCAACAATGTGGCGTGTGTATAGCACCTACACTAAATCACACTATGGTATCATACAACACAATGTGCTTTGGGTATAGCACCTTACACTAAAACACATATGGTATCAATCCAACACAATGTGCGGTGTGTATAGCACTTACACTAAATCACACTATGTTATCAATCCAAACACATTGCAGTGTATAGCACCTTACACTAAATCACACTATGGTATCAATCCAACACAAGTGCAGTTGTATAGCACCTTACACTAATCACACTATGGTATCAATCCCAACAATGTGCAGTGTGTATAGCACCTTACACTAAATCACACTATGGTATCAATCCAACACAATGTGCAGGGTGTATAGCACCTTACACTAATCACACTATGGTATCAATCCACACACATGTGCAGTGTGTATAGCACTTAACATAAATCACACTATGTATCATCCAACACAATGTGCAGTGTGTACAGTACCTTACACTAAAAACACGATGGATATCAATCCAACACAATGTGCATGTGTTATAGCACCTTACACTAAATCACACTATGTTATCAATCCAACACAATGTGCAGTGTGTAAGCAATTACACTAAATCACACTATGTTATCAATCCAACACAATGTGAGTGTGTATAGCACTTACAATAAATCACACTATGGTATCAATCCAACACAATGTGCAGTGTGTATAGACCTTACACTAAATCACACTATGGTATCAACCAACACAATGTGCAGTGTGTATAGCACCTTACACTAAATCACACTATGGTATCAATCCAACACATGTGCAGTGTGTATAGCCCTTACACTAAATCACACTATGGTATTAACCAACCAAAAGTGCAGGTGTGTAGCGCCTTACACTAAATACCACATATGGTATCAATCAAACACAATGTGCAGTGTTATAGCACCTTACACAAATCACACTATGGTATCAATCCAACACAATGTGCAGTGTGTATAGCACACTTACACTAAATCACACTATGTATTCAATCCAACACAATGTGCAGTGTGTATAGCACCTTACACTAAATCACACTATGGTATCAATCCAACACAATGTGCGTGTGTAAGCACCTTACACTAAATCACACTATGTTATCAATCCAACACAATGTGCAGTGTGTATAGCTCCTACACTAAATCACATATGTTATCAATCCAACCAAGTGCGTGTGTATAGCCCTTACACTAAATCACACTAATGGTTCAAATCCAACACAATGTGCAGTTGTATAGCACCTTACACTAAATACACTATGGTATCAATCCAACACAATGTGCAGTGTGTATAGCACCTTACACTAAATCACACTATGGTATAATCCAAACCATGTGCAGTGTGTATAGCGCCTTACACTAAACACACTATGGTATAATCAACCCACAAGTGCAGTGTGTATAGCCCTTACACTAAATCACATATGGTATCAATCCAACAATGGGCAGTGTGTATAGCACCTTACACTAAATCACAACTATGGTATCAATCCAAACACAATGTGCAGTGTGTATAGCACCTTACACTAAATACACACTATGGTATTAATCCAACCAAAGTGCGTGTGTATAGGCACCTTACACTAATCACACTATGGTATCAATCCAACACAATGGGCAGTGTGTATAGCACCTTACACTAAATCACACTATGGTATCAATCCAACACAATGTGCAGTGTGTATAGCACCTTACATAATCACACTATGTTATTCATCAACACAATTGCGCTGTGTATAGCACCTTACACTAAATACACTATGGTACAACCAACACAAAGTGCGGAGTGGTATAGCACCTTACACTAAATCACACTATGGTATCAATCAACACACAATGTGCGGTGTGTATAGCACCTACACAAATCACACTAGGTTACAATCCAAAACAATGTCGGTGGTATAGCACCTTACACTAAATCACACTATGGTATCAATCCAACACAATGTGCAGTGTGTATAGCACCTTACACTAAATCACACTATGGTATCAATCCAACACAATGTGCAGTGTGTATAGCACCTACACTAAATCACACTATGGTATCAATCCAACACAATGTGCAGTGTGTATAGCACCTTACACTAAATCCACACATGTTATCAATCCAACCACAATGTGCAGTGTGTATAGCACCTTACACTAAATCTACATATGGTATCAATCCAACACAATGTGCAGTGTGTATGCACCTTACACTAAATCACACTATGGTATCAATCCAACACAATGTGCAGGTGTACAGCACCTTACACTAAATCACACTATGGTATCAATCCAACACAATGTGCAGTGGTACAGCACCTTACACTAAATCACACTATGTTATCAATCCAACACAATGTGCAGGTGTATAGCACCTTACACTAAATCACACTATGGTATCAATCCAACACAATGTTGCGTGGTGTATAGCACCTTACACTAAATCACACTATGTTATCAATCCAACACAATGTGCAGTGTGTATAGCACCTTACACTAAAATCACACTATGGTATCCAATCCAACACAATGTGCAGTGTGTAAGCACCTTACACTAAATACACACTATGGATCAAATCCAACACAATGTGCAGTGTGGTATAACACCTTACACTAAATCACACTATGGTATCCATCCAACACAAGTTGCAGTGTGTATGGCACCTACAATAAATCACTATGATATCAATCCAACACAATGTGCTGTGTGTATAGCACCTTACACTAAATCCACACTATGGTATCAATCCAACACATATGCAGTGTGTATAGCACCTTACACTAAGTCACACTATGTTATCAATCCAACAACAATGTGCAGTGTGTATCGCACCTTACACTAAATCACACTATGGTATCAATCCAACACAATGTGCAGTGTGTATAGCACCTTACACTAAATCACATATGGTATCAATCCAACACAATGTGCAGTGTGTATAGCACCTTACACTAAATCACACTATGTATCAATCCAACACAATGTGCAGTGGTGTACAAGCACCTTACACTAAATCACACTAGTTATCAATCCAAACAATGTGCAGTGTGTATAGCACCTTACACTAAATCACACTATGTTTCAATCCAACACAATGTGCAGTGTGTATAAACCTTACACTAAATCACATATGTTATCAATCCAACACAATGTGCAGTGTGTATAACACCTTACACTAAATCACACTATGGTATCAATCCAACCAATGTGCAGTGTGTATAGCACCTTACACTAAATCACACTATGTATCAATCCAACACAATGTGCGTGTGTTAGCACCTTACACAAATAACACTATGGTATCAATCCAACACAATGTGCGGTGTGTATAGCACCTTACACTAAATCACACTATGGTATAAATCCAACACAATGTGCGGTGTGTATAGCACCTTACACTAAATCACACTATGGTATCCATCCAACACAATGTGCGGTGTGTATAGCACCTACACTAAATCACACTATGGTATCAATCCAACACAATGTGCTGTGTGTATAGCACCTTACACTAAATCACACTATGGTATCAATACAACACAATGTGCGTGTGTGTATAGCACCTTACACTAAATCACACTATGGTATCAATCCAACACAATGTGCTGTGTGTATAGCACCTTACACTAAATCACACTATGGTATCAATCCAACACAATGTGCAGTGTGTATAGCAACCTTACACTAAATCACACTATGGTATCAATCCAACACAATGTGCGTGTGTATAGCACCTTACACTAAATCACACTATGTTATCAATCCAACACAATGTGCAGTGTGTATAGCACCTTACACTAAATCACACTATGGTATCAATCCAAAACCAATGTGCAGTGTGTATAGCACCTTACACTAAATCACACTTGGTATCAACTAACACAATGTGCAGTGTGATAGCACCTTACACTAAATCACACTATGGTATCAATCCAACGCAACGTGCAGTGTGTATAGCACCTTACACTAAATCACACTATGGTATCAATCCAACGCAATGTGCAGGTGTTATAGCACCTTACACTAAATCACACTATGGTATCAATCCAACCAATGTGCGGTGTGTATAGCACCTTACACTAAATCACACTATGGTATCAATCAACCACATGTGCAGTGGTATAGCACCTTACACTAAATCACACTATGGTATCAATCCAACACAATGTGCGGTTGGTATAAGCACCTTACACTAAATCACACTATGGTATCAATCCAACACAATGTGCGGTGTGTATAGCACCTTACACCTAAATCACACTATGGTATCAATCCAAACCAATGTGCAGTGTGTATAGCACCTTACACTAAATCACACTATGTTATCAATCCAAAACAATGTGCAGGGTGTATAACACCTACACTAAACACACTATGTATCAATCCAACACAATGTGAGTGTGTACAGCACCTTACACTAAATCACATATGGTATCAATCCAACACAATGTGCAGTGTGTATGCACCTACACTAAATCACACTATGTTATCAATCCAACACAATGTGCAGTGTGTATAGCACACTTACACTAAATCACACTATGTTATCAATCCAACACAATGTGCAGTGTGTATAACACCTTACACTAAATCACACTATGGTATCAATCCAACACAATGTGCAGTGTGTATAGCACCTTACACTAAATCACACTATGTATCAATCAACACAATGTGAGTGTGTATAGCACCTTACACTAATCACACTATGTATCAATCCAACACAATTGAGTGTGTATAGCACCTTACAAAATCACACTATGGTATCCATCCAACACAATGTGCAGTGTATAGCACTTACACTAAATCACACTATGGTATCAATCCAACACAATGTGCAGTGTGTATAGCACTACACTAAATCACACTATGGTATCAATCCAACAACAATGTGCAGTGTGTATAGCACATTACACTAAATCACACTATGTTACAATCCAACACAATGTGCAGTGTGTATAAACCTACACTAAAATCACACTATGGTATCAATCCAACACAATGTGCAGTGTGTATAGCACCTTACACTAAATCACACTATGTTATCAATCCAACACAATGTGCAGTGTGTACAGCACCTTACACTACATCACACTATGGTATCAATCCAACACAATGTGCAGTGTGTACAGCACCTTACACTACATCACACTATGGTATCAATCCAACACAATGTGCAGTGTGTACAGCACCTACACTACATAACATATGGTATCAATCCAACACAATGTGCAGGTGTGATAGCACCTTACACTAAATCACACTATGGTATCAATCCAGGACAATGTGCAGGTGTGTATCGCCCTTACACTACAATCACACTATGGTATCAATCCAACACAATGTGCGTGTGTATAGCACCTTACACTAAATCAACACTATGGTATCAATCCAACACAATGTGCAGTGTGTATAACACCTTACACTAAATCACACTATGTATCAATTCCTACACAATGTGCAGGTGTATAGCAACTTACACTAATCACACTATGGTATCAATCCAACACAATGTGCAGTGTGTATAGCACCTTACACTAAACACACTATGGTATCAATCCAAACACAATGTGCAGTGTGTATAGCACCTTACACTAAATCACACTATGGTATCATCCAACACAATGTGCAGTGTTGTATAGCCCTTACACTAAATCAACACTATGGTATCAATCCAACACAATGTGCAGTGTGTATAGCACCTTACACTAAATCACACTATGGTATCAATCCAAACACAACATGTGCAGTGTGTATAGCACCTTACACTAAATCACACTATGGTATCAATCCAACACAATGTGCAGTGTGTATAGCACCTTACACTAAATCACACTATGGTATCAATCCAACACAATGTGCAGTGTGTATAGCAACTTACACTAAATCACACTATGGTATCAATCCAACACAATGTGCAGTGTGTATGCACCTACACTAAATCACACTATGGTATCAATCCAAACACAATGTGCAGTGTGTATAGCACCTTACACTAAATCACACTATGGTATCAATCCAACACAATGTGCAGTGTGTATAGCACCTTACAAAATCACCTATGGTATCAACCAACACAATGTGCAGTGTGTATGCACCCTTATACTAAATCACACTATGTTATCAATCCAACACAATGTGCAGTGTGTATAGCACCTTACACTAAATCACACTATGTTATCAATCCAACACAATATGCAGTGTGTATCGCTCCTTACACTAAATCACACTATGGTATCAATCCAACACAATGTGCAGTGTGTATCGCTCCTTACACTAAATCATACTATGGCAGATAAAGGGCAAATAGATCTACATGCAAAGATCCCAGCCTCTTACTGTGTTTATAGCTGATTAAATATTGAGTTATCAGCAGCTCTAATGTCCTTAGAATGTTATACAGGATGGCATTGTGGGTAGGAATACAAACAGCTATGTTCAACTTTAACTCTTCTAGTGCCTGGGAAGGTTTTGCAGAGATCACTGGGTAAAAAAGCAGTTAACGCTGGAATGACTGCAGACATCCCACCCTGCCAATTTGTGCTTTCGGGCAGGGTGGGAGTGTGGGCATGCCGAGGGGGCGTGGTGATGCTCAGTGACGTCACTAATGTCACACAGTGGGCGGGGAATGCGCACAAGGGGTTTGGGCGGGGTTATGGGCTTTACGGGGCATGGTGTGGGTGGCTGGCCTCATAAAGGGGGGCGTAACGGGAAGGAGATTTAGAACTCACGGGAGACCACCCCAATTCACAGGAGACTCCCGGAGGATCCGGGAGGGGTGGGATACCTGTGACTGGAAATGCAGGGGGTTAACTTCTGACCTTGGTTTTACTAGCAGAGGTCAGAGCCAGTAAAGTAACAATCTCCCCATAGAACAGGAGGTAGGGGTTTTGCATCTATAGCACAACGCTATTTCCAAAAACATTTGGAAATGGCGCTGTGCTTTAAAATCCATCTAAAACCCACATTAACCCAAAATTTCTTCGGGTTAACGTGGGGTTTAGACGGAAAAGCCCTGTATTGAATCTCCCCCATAATATAATCGATTATAGATTACCTATTAACCCCTATAGTACCACACAGGAGTTTGAGATCAAAAACATGGACTCAAGCAGAGCTGAATGTTATAGCATGTGACCTCTCTCTGCTACAGACAGCCGCTACACTTTCTCTCTGGCTTTCTGGTAACAAACTCTGGTGGAATCTGCTGTGCATGAGTGTCCACACTGAGGACTCCGAGTGCCACCACTGACACGTGTTCCATAGGTTCGCCACCACTGATCTATGGGATGTGGATGATTCTAGTGATGATAATAAAAATCTACCACTTGATGAGGTTCAGCTAGAACTACAGCAGGTATGTGCACCTCCAGATGATTGACATTTAAATCCCCCAATCATTGTACAACAGGAGACAATCCATATAAAGGTGTAGAATATTCCCTGAATCCTCTGTTATGGTACCTGCTCATTGTAACTTTACTGTCTCCCATAATGCAAGTTTACACAGTGGGTGGAGATTGAAATTTATATTCTGCAGGACATTGTTATAAAATCATAGATAGGTAACCAGTATATCTCCATGTGCTTGAAAACTATAACACCCAGTATTCCTTGGTTATAGAGTGAATACTGGGAGTTGTAGTTTTTAAACCATCTGGATAACTACTGGTTACCTATCCCTGTCACAGATCAACAAGAAAATAGTTGCAGATAAAGATTTAAAATGAGCTGAAGCCCACGGGTAGGTAGAAGTTGTGGGACAGTAGAGGCCCATGGGTAGGTAGAAGTTGGAGACAGTAGAGGCCCATGGGTAGGTAGTTGTGTGCAGTAGAGGCCCTTGGGTAGGTAGTAGGGGACAGTAGAGGCCCATGGGTAGGTAGAAGTTGGGGACAGTAGAGGCCCATGGGTAGGTAGAAGTTGGAGAAAGTAGAGGCCCATAGGTAGGTCGACGTTGGGGACAGTAGAGGCCCATGGGTAGGTAGAAGTTGGAGACAATAGAGGCCTATGGGTAGGTAGAAGTTGGAGACAGTAGAGGCCCATGGGTAGGTAGAAGTTGGAGACAATAGAGGCCTATGGGTAGGTCGACGTTGGGGACAGTAGAGGCCCATGGGTAGGTAGAAGTTGGAGACAATAGAGGCCTATGGGTAGGTAGAAGTTGGAGACAGTAGAGGCCCATGGGTAGGTAGAAGTTGGAGACAGTAGAGGCCCATGGGTAGGTAGAAGTTGGAGAAAGTAGAGGCCCATAGGTAGGCTGAAGTGCCACCATTGATACATGTTCCATAGGTTCGCCACCACTGATCTATGGGATGTGGATGATTCTAACAATCTAAATCTGAGGTTCAGCTAGAACTACAGCAGGTATATAGACCACAAGATGGTTGACATTTAAAACTCCCCAGCATTGTACAACAGCAAAGTGCAGACAGGGAATACTGTTGTAGTTTTCAAAACAGCAATGCATGAATGTCTACACCCATATAAAGGCCCATGGGTAGGTAGTTGGGGGCAGTAGAGGCCCATGGGTAGGTAGTAGGGGACAGTATTAGTAAGGGACAGCAGGGATATATTATATAAAGTATACATTGTGTCAGAATATCAGAATGCATGCAGGCAATGCTGGGGGTTGTAGTTTTTCAGATATTTCAAGTTGAAAACCCTGCTACAAATTTTAGTGGTATGGTAGGTTTGTTTCTATGAACATATTTGGTTATGAATAAAACATTTATTTTAACTTTTAGACTTTTCTTTAACTTCCCTTTACAAATTTTAGGAAGACAGACTAAAAGCGGGTCGGGTTTCGGGTCCAAAACTTGCGGGTTGAGTATGAATTGGATTGAAATTGGTTTGCAGGTCGGGTGTGGGTATGGATTTTTCGGGTCGGGTTGGGTGTGGGTGTGGAAAATTAGACCCACGCAGGACTCTAAATCATACATATATTTATATTGCTAAAAGTTTCCAATAATTAAATATTTCCAATAATGAAAAAGTACCGATTTTAATTATTTTGTCTTTGGACACCATACACAATAATATTATCACACTGAATGTAGGACACAGTATAAATGTATATATTTGTTAATTACATTTTTTTAATTGCTCTTTGTGTGAGAATGAACAGCTGCACATTTACTTGGTAGATAAAAGAAGGGGTCGAATTTACTGAAAACTATGTCAGTACAGTGGATGATTCCTCCATTAAGAACAAATTCTGTAATTAATCCCAGAGAGGCATGGGCTGACTATGAAATATGCTGTGCATTCTGATTGCCCAAAAAGTCCGATACAAAGGTTTCATTGCATCTAGATCTCTCTGCAATAGCGCCATTAAAATGTTATTACATTCTATGTATTTCCCTTTCCATGAGGTGCCTAAATCCAATTTACTCCCACGCAAGCTCCTACATCGGGTCCCAGTATTTTTTTGTATAAAAAAAACAGCACATTTAACTATTTTTGGATCAACAGAACTAGATGGAAAAAAAATATTTGCTATTTCCTTGGTTTTTAAATTAGTCCAGAACTTTAATATCTAAATCAAAAATGGCCAACATGTGGGGCGTAGGTGCCCCCATTGCAGTACCTTATCGTTTGTTAATTTTCTTGTAAGACAAATGGTGACCTTGTCTACATTTTGTGGTGTAAGCATTTTTTTGTAATAAACTCTGTGTTTTCAAATGAAGTGGATTACACAGTCTTTTAGTTTGACCTTAGGAATGTATATGAACTTTTATGTCTAATAAAATAATATACTCTTTGCTGTAAAATGAGCACAATGTATCTGAGGATAAGGCCCCGTTGTGGTTTCATACACTTTTCCAAGTGACCAAGTGATTTTTAAATTTTCATTTATATTTTTACTGATTTTGGTTAATTATAAATAAGTTTTTTTTCACTCACAAAACAAACAAAAATTACAATTTTAATCAAACAAGCAATGACCCAAATTCAGTTCTTTTTGAAAATATACGGACACATGAAAATAAAAATATAGGGGCAAAATGTTGCAATTAGCAAGCCCTGTTTAACAGGCAAATGTCCATGATAAAGATGTAGAATTTGCAAAGGTCAAATATTAAAATGTAAAAATGCAAATATTTCTACGTAAAAAATGTAAACAAATGAATTTACAAGTACTGTCTATACAGTGGAGTCTATTACCCCCACGACCAATGGGAGACCCCCAGAGACGAAGAGGGCCTGGCCTATGTATGTACTGTAAGTAAAGGTGTGTGTGTCATCAGCTGTTTTAAACAGTAACAGGCCTGGTATCAGAGTTTTAAACAGCTGATCGTGGTACCGAGCTTGCCACTGTGGTGTGTGATGGGGGGAAGTGAGAAAGCCTGTTACATGGATCCAGTGTGCAAGTAAGAGGAATGCAAAAGTTTGCTAACAATAATTAAAGTAAAAAAGGTTAGAAGTTAGGACCTTCCAGACTGGGGTTTCCTTGACGTGGTTGGGAGGCTTTTCATTCATGTGATCACAGTAATGTATACTAAAACCCCTTAGTTTATAATGTATGCCAGTATGCAGATAATACGATATTGTATGGGGCCCAGGAATGTGCATTGATTATCTTTTCGATGTTTGTCTAAATGTTTGACCAGATCAGTCACACTTCCGCAAAATATAGTTGTAATTTAGCCTAAGTAGTGCTTCCACAATCCTTCTATTGTATGTATGTGATGGGGATCCAATTGTGGCCTGGCCTGTTGTCTATAAAAAACAGATGGCATGAGTGTCAGGCTGGCTGGTGGAATGTATGGCAGGCTGGCTGACAGACTGGTTGGAAGGCTGGCTGGTGGAATGGATGGCAGGCTGGCTGGAGGACTGGATAGCAGGATGGCTAGAGGACTAGATGGCTGGCTGGAGGACTGAATAGGAGGCTGCCTGGTGGAATGGATGGCAGGCTGGCTGGTGGAATGGATGGCAGGATGGTTAGAGGACTATATAGCAGGCTGGCTGGAGGACTGAATGGGAGTCTGCCTGGTAGAATGGATGGCAGGATGGCTAGAGGACTAGATAGCAGGCTGTCTGGAGGACTGAATGGGAGTCTGCCTGGTGGAATGGATGGCAGGATGGCTAGAGGACTATATAGCAGGCTGTCTGGAGGACTGAATGGGAGTCTGCCTGTTGGAATGGATGGCAGGCTGGCTGGTGGAATGGATGGCAGGATGGTTAGAGGACTATATAGCAGGCTGGCTGGAGGACTGAATTGGAGTCTGCCTGGTGGAATGGATGGCAGGATGGCTGGTGGAATGGATGGCAGGATGGCTAGAGGACTATATAGCAGGCTGGCTGGAGGACTGAATGGGAGTCTGCCTGGTGGAATGGATGGCAGGATGGCTAGAGGACTAGATAGCAGGCTGTCTGGAGGACTGAATGGGAGTCTGCCTGGTGGAATGGATGGCAAGCTGGCTGGTGGAATGGATGGCAAGCTGGCTGGTGGAATGGATGGCAAGCTGGCTGGTGGAATGGATGGCAGGCTTGATATTTGAATTACTACACAAAGTTTTACTGGGGGGTTTTTGTGTGTGCGCGTGACCCCACATTAAGTAATAAAATACTAATTTTCGGCAAAACTCAAGTCTGTCTCTGTTTACAATAAGGCAGTCTCCCAGCACATAGTACATTTAGGGTGAGATTCACCCAGAGCCGATATCTCTCCGGGTAAATCTCCCTTGCACAATTCAATATCACGTTTGCGCCCACAGCGTGATTTTAACGCAGGCTCTTAGTTAAAGCCACGTTAACCGATAGCAAACTTTAATTCCATTTAATTGCCCAGCGGCTCTGGTTAAATGAGCCGGTTAGTATTTAAATGATAATCGATACTTTTATAAATATATAACCAAAAGCAGGGGCGTACCTGAAGGGCCCGGGCTCCCCCGCGAGTTTGACTCCCTCCGTGCAGCCTCTTTAAACGCGCGATCAGCTGTTTTAAACCGGACCCGAACTTCCGGAACCGAACTGGAAGTTCGGGTCCGGTCTTTTAAACAACTGATCGCGCGTAAGTTTTCTTCTTATGCACGATCGGCTGCATAAAGAGGTGGATTATGGGCTTGTGGCTACCGTCCGGGCCCCCCCGTGGTCGTGGGGGCGGTGGGGGTGGCGGGGGCAGTAGTTACGCCACTGGCCAAAAGTATACGATCCCTTTACCCACATTATGACACATTGTTGTACCTAAGCTGAAAAAGCTCTAAGGAAACTTCAGTGGAATGTTGCCATTACCAAATGGAATTAAAACACACCCAATTAGTACTATTATGTTTCAATGAAGGGGAACGTTTAGGTAGATCCGGGGGGGGGGGGGTATCTCTATGCCACAATAAAGAGCAGTTATGTGAACATCTGCTTTCGACATTACCTAGAGCTTTAATGGGGCTAACGCTGTCTGTCTCAGACGTTTCCCTCCTCTGAAACTCAGATGTTTCAATGAAAACTGAGAATTAAAGGTAATTAGTAACTTAATGGATAGTGATGGCAGAGCTGGCATATGGTCAAACAGAGTGGAAGGCTCAGAGGTGTTTTCGCTGGTAAATGTGCATCGCGGTTCTAGTGGATTGGAGAGCAAGAAGAGGCCAACAGGAGGGGGGAAATCTAATGGATTGTTTCAACCTGCATCAAGGACGGTTGGTGTTGTTGAACGACAACTTGTGGAAACAGCCACATGCAAATTTTATCGATACCCAGTGGACCGGTATCAGACCCTTGCAAATGCAGGCTGCACGCTCCCGAAACTGACTAAAGCCTCGTGTGTACACAATGTGTATGCAAGGACTTAGCAGTAAAGTTTCCTCATGGAGACCCAACTCCTAAGGCGTGATGAGTGAGAATCGGTTTGTGTATGGACGCGGATGCCCATGGCAAGTTTTTACAACCTACCTCATAGACACAATGCCCGTCTACCTCCCAAACTGCAATAAGACCTGAATACGGAATCGTTACTTAATCAGGCCAACAGTTTACGGACGAACGGGTGACCGACATGGGTCGATTGGGCGGATGAAAGCAGCACAGATTTTTCGGCCCAATACACAGAAGTATTGGTCGTTTGGCCTGAAATCTGCCCATGTGTACCCAGCCTAACATACAAAGGATAAATATTCATGAAGTGTTTCAATCAACCAATCAAATTAGAGTTTACTGGTCTGGTGCTGGTAACCAGAGCCCTGAAGAGTTTCCATGTAAATGACATTAATACTTTATTGCTAATCCATTCAGATGGGGTGCAGAGGAACCCCAAATACTCAGCATTTTACAGGTTATTTTTCCATATATATTTCATTACCGGTGACTTCTCCTTTTTATACTTATTTACCATGCCCTCCGATGAGTCACATTTTCCAACCTTGGGTTCCAGAATGTAAACGATGCCGCTTCTAAATCTCTGGCAGACTTAGCAGGTGGGAGAGCAACGTTCAATTATGTCAACACATTTTCCATAGCTTGAAAGTCTAGTGTGTGACCTCCGCTTATTGGCACAAGGGTGAGCCAGTCAGTAAAGGCATGTGTGATGAACGCCCAATGGCCTGACAGCCGCGACCAGTAAGATCAGCTGTCATTGCAGAAGCCCTCTTCTCCTGTGTTTGCTCGAAACAAGCTCACAACAGGAGCAGGGGGCCATTGGCGTAACTTCAGGGGCCCAGACCCCCTGCAAGATTGGAGTCCGGGCACCTCCACGACCAGCTGTTTTTAAACAGCTGATCGCGCATAAGAATGAAACATACGTGCGATCAGCTGAACTTGCGGTTCAGTTCTGGAAGTTCGGGCAAGGTCTTTTAAACAGCTGACAGTGCGAATGTTTTTATTCATACACACGATCATCTGTTTAAAAACAGCTGATTGTGGATGTTATGGGCTTGTGGCAGGCCCTGCTACCATCCGCCAACCCCCCGCGAGGGTGGTAGTTAAACCTCTGCAGCAGTCAGCACCTAGGTGGCAAAGGGACTGGGTCAGGTAAGTCCCTTCAGGGGAATATTTGGAAATTATTGATAATGCATAAGTGGGGTTTGGGGGGTGGAAAACATTTCTAGCGGAAGTTATTTTATGTCTGGACTTGCCCTTTAATTGAACTGGCAAGAGAGATACTAGAAGACGGGACAATTACTGGCATTAAGTGTCTTCTCACCATGCAGCATCGTTTATTTACTTATTTACCTATATATATATGCTGGGACAGGAGAACTTAAGCCCCCAATATTCACATCAATTCCGTAAATTCAATCGTATTTGGACGTAATATCAATAACAGTTTTAAAAAAAAAAAAAAACTAATATGGTGCAAGGTGGAAAACCTTCCCCATCGTCCAGAACTTGTCACAATCACATTTCCAGCTGAAATATAAGATTGCTGGTGTAGGGTGGGAAATTCCGATTGTTTTGGCCTTTGTATAGATTTATAAGCTTGAATAGATGCAAACAACAATAGATGGAGGCTATAGTTTCTGCTAGTGTTTATTACTGCAGTTCACACAAATGTTTGAGGTATACAAACCTATTCTTACAGGAGAACTATAGTACGTATAAAGTTTTTCCAAAAACAGTTAAAATGAAAAGTACCTGGGGCAGGGAGGTAGGATTAGTACTTTTTTACCTCCCAATATCATTTCTATGAGGAGCACAAAGAAACGAAACACAAAGAAAACTGCTTCCTGAGTCCCTGGGCAGCACTATCTTTAATGCAGAGAGCCCAGGGCACTAATCCAGCAAATGAAAGATGTATGTGCTGTAGTTCCTCAACAAAGCAAAATTGGGAGGTAGGAAAAATCAATCCTACCTCCCTGATAAATGTTCCTTTCAGTTTTAAAAAGTAAATTCTTATAGTATAGTTGTCCCAAGTAAAAGCAAGCCCCAAATAGGGCAGCACGGTAGCTCAGTGGTTGGCACTGATGCCTTGCAGCGCTGAGGTCCTGAGTTCAATTCCACACTCTGACACATTTGCAAGGAGTTTGTATGTTCTTAATGTAAAGCGCTATATAAGAAATAAAATACATACATCATAATGGTCTTGGGGTTTGGAGTGGTGCATTTATTATATAAAAAATGAACTGACTGTAACAGTGGCCATAGTCCAACCTTTATACCCTACCCATAATGTCTGTCTACCAGTTACATAGTAACATAGTATTGGAGGTTGTATAAAGACATACCCATATGCCAACCTTTATACCCTACCATAATGTCTGTATAACAGTTACATAGTAACATAGTATTGGAGGTTGTAAAAGACATAAGTCCTCAGTCCAACCTTATACCCTACTCATAATGTCTGTATAACAGTTACATAGTAACATAGTATTGGAGGTTGTTAAAGATACATCCATCTAGTCCAACCTTTATACCCTACCCATAATGTCTGTATAACAGTTACATAGTAACATAGTATTGGAGGTTGTATAAAGACATACGTCCATCTAGTCCAACCTTATACTCCACCCATAATGTCTGTTTAACAGTTACATAGTAACATAGTATGGAGGTTGTATAAAGACATACGTCCATCTAGTCCAACCTTTATACCCTACCCATAATGTCTGTATAACAATTACATAGTAACATAGTATGGAGGTTGTATAAAGACATACGTCCATCTAGTCCAACTTTATACCCTACCCATAATGTCTGTATACAGACATAGTAACATAGTATTGGAGGGTGTATAAAGACATACGTCCCTAGTCCAACCTTTATACCTACCATAAGTCTATAACAGTTACATATGAACAGTATTGGAGGTTGTATAAAAGTCATGCATCCATCTAGTCCAACCTTATACCCTACTCATAATGTCTGTATACAAAGTTACATAGTAACATAGTATTGCAGGTTGTTAAGACATACGTCTATCTAGTCCAACCTTTATACCCTACCCATAATGTTGTATAACAGTTACTTAGTAACATAGTATTGGAGGTTGTATAAAGACATAGTCCATTTAGTCCAACCTTTATACCCTACCATAATGTCTGTATAACACATTACATAGTAACATAGTATTGGAGGTTGTATAGTCATGCATCCATCTAGTCCAACCTTTATACCCTACCAAATGTCTGTATAAAAGTTACATAGTAACATAGTAGAGGTTGTTATAAGACAATACGTCTATCTAGTCCAACCTTTATACCCTAACTATAATGTCTGTCTAACAGTTACATAGTAACATAGTATTGGAGGTTGTATAAAGACATACGTCCATCTAGTCCAACCTTTATACCCACCATAATGTCTGTATAACAATTACATAGTAACATAGTATTGGAGGTTGTATAAAGACATACGTCTATCTAGTCCAACCTTTATACCCTACCTAAGTCTGTATAACAGTTACATAGTAACATGTATTGGAGGTTGGTATAAAGACATACGTCCATCTAGTCCAACCTTATACCCTACCCATGTCTGTATAACAATTACATAGTAACATAGTATTGGAGGTTGTATAAAGACATACGTCCATCTAGTCCAACCTTTATACCCTACCCATAATGTCTGTATAACAATTACATAGTAACATAGTATTGGAGGTTGTATAAAGACATACGTCATCTAGTCCAACCTTTATCCCTACCCATAATGTCTGTATAACAAATACATAGTAACATAGTATTGGAGGTTGTATAAAGACATACGTCCATCTAGTCCAACCTTTATACCCTACCCATAATGTCTGTATAACAGTTACATAGTAACATAGTATTGGAGGGTGTTATAAAGACATACATCCATCTAGCCAACCTTTATACCCTACCCAATAATGTCTGTTAACAGTTACAACAGTAACATAGTATTGGAGGTTGTATAAAGACATACGTCCATCTAGTCCAACCTTTATACCCTACCCATAATGTCTGTCTACCAGTTACATAGTAACATTGTATTGGAGGTTGTATAAAGACATACGTCTATCTAGTCCAACCTTTATACCCTACCCATAATGTCTGATAACAGTTACATAGTAACAAGTATTGGAGGTTGATAAAGACATATGTCCATCTAGTCCAACCTTTATACCCTACCCATAATGTCTGTATAACAGTTACATAGTAACATAGTATTGGAGGTTTTATAAAGACATACGTTCATCTAGCCAACCTTTATAACCCTTCATAATGTCTGTCTAACAGTTACATAGACATAGTATTGGAGGTTGTATAAAGACATACGCCCATCTAGTCCAACCTTTATATCCTACCCCCTAATGTCTGTCTAACAGTTATATAGAACATAGTATTGGAGGTTGTATAAAGACATACGTCCATCTAGTCCAACCTTTTACCCCACCCATAATGTCTGTATAACAGTTACATAGTAACATAGTATTGGAGGTTGTATAAAGACTATGTCCATCTAGTCCAACCTTTATACCCTACCATAATGTCTGTATAACAGGCATAATAACATAGTATTGGAGGTTGTATAAAGACACTTGTCATCTAGTCCAACCTTTATACCCTACCCATAATGTCTGTATAACAGTTAATAGATAACAATAGTATTGGAGGTTGTATAAAAGACATACATCATTCTGTTGACAACATTTTATTACCTCCCATAATGTCTGTATAACAGTTACATAGTAACATAGTATTGGAGGTTGTATAAAGACATACATCTATCTAGTCCAACCTTTATACCCTACCCATAATGTCTGTATAACAGTTACATAGTAACATAGTATTGGAGGTTGTATAAAGACATACGTCCATCTAGTCCAACCTTTATACCCTACCCATAATGTCTGTATAACAGTTACATAGTAACATAGTATTGGAGGTTGTATAAAAACATACGTCCATCTAGCCAAACCTTTATACCCTACCCATAATGTCTGTCTAACAGTTAGATAGTAACGTAGTATTAGAGGTTGTATAACCACATACGTCCATCTAGTCCAACCATTATACCCTACCCATAATGTCTGTCTAACAGTTACATAGTAACATAGTATTGGAGGTTGTATAAAGACATACATACATCTAGTAAAACCATAATACCCTACCCATAATGTCTATCTAACAGTTACTTAATAACATAGTATTGGAGGTTGTATAAAGACATACGTTTATCTAGTCTAACCTAGTCTAACCTTGTTTAGCTATGTCATCAGTTATAATCAGTGTTTAGCTACTGTATGACATCAGTTATAACCAGTGTTTAGCTATGACATAAGTTATAATCAGTCATTAGCTATGTCATCAGTTATAATCAGTATTTAGCTATGACATCAGTTATAATCAGTGCTTAGCTATCTCATCAGTTATAATCAGTGATTAACTATGTTATCAATTATAACCAGTGTTTAGCTATGACATCAGTTGTAATCAGTGTTAAGCTATGTCATCAGTTATAATCAGTGTATAGCTACTGTATGACATTAGTTATAATCAGTATTTAGCTATGACATCAGTTATAATCAGTGCTTAGCTATCTCATCAGTTATAATCAGTGATTAGCTATGTTATCAATTATAACCAGTGTTTAGCTATGACATCAGTTATAGTCAGTGTTTAGCTATGTCATCAGTTATAATCAGTGCTTAGCTGTGTTATCAGTTATAATCAGTGTTTAGCTATGACATCAGTTAGAATCAATGCTTAGCTATGTCTTCAGTTATAATCAGTGATTAGATATGTTATCAGTTATAATCAGTGATTAGATATGTCATCAGTTATAATCAGTATGTAGCTATGACATAAGTTATAATTAGTGTTTATCTATGTCATCAGTTATAATCAGTCAGGGGAGGACTGGGACCTTTTGGCCCTTTCAAAGTAGATCGAGATTTTTGATAACGCCAACTTTGCTAAAGACACTTTTTTAAGACCACTATTCCCATGTGGTATGATGTGGTTAAAGGACCATTATAGTCCTAAAATCTTCACCCTCCCCGTTATAAGTACCAGGGGTGAGATCCTGAATCACTAAGACCCCATCCCTGGATAAACTTTCTAAGGCAAGTTAATCTTACCCAAAGTTTCCTCTGTTCCTAATGAACTATGGGGCTGACTAACTGTATAATAAACCGGGGGGCTGACTAACACTGGCTAATGAACTGGAGGGCTGACAACACTGCTAATGAATTGGAGGGAAGGACGATACTGGCTAACAACCTGAAGGACTGACAACACTGGCTAATGATCTCGGGGGCTGACAACACTGGTTAATCAACTGGAGGGCTGACAACAATGGCTAATGAACTAAAGGGCTTATGACACTAGCTATTGAACTGGAGGGCTGACTAACAATGCTAATGAACTGGAAGGCGGACTGGAAAACAATCTGAAGGAGGAGGAGTTTTTTGTTCCTTGCACACGTTAGAACTAGAGGCATGCGCTGTGCCTTTCAAGCACATAACTTAATAATAGCCTGTGGCAGCCTAAATTTTTCATTGGAGACCAGCCCAGGGGGCATTTGCCCCTTAGGCTACTGGACCAGTCCTCCCCTGTAATCAGTGTTTAACTATGACATCAGTTATAATCAGTGCTCAGCTATATCATCAGTTATAATCGGTGCTTAACTATGTCATCAGTTATAATCGGTGCTTAACTATGTCATTAATTATAATTGGTGATTAGCTATGTCATCAGTTTTAATCAGTGTTTAGCTATGTCATCAGTTATAACCGGTGTTAAGCTATGACATCAGTTATAATTTGTGCTTAGCTATGTCATCAGTTATAATCAGTGATTAGCTATGTTATCAATTATAACCAGTGTTTAGCTATGACATCAGTTATAATCAGTGTTAAGCTATGTCATCAGTTATAATCAGTGTATAGCTATGTTATCAGTTATAATGAGTGTTTAGCTATGATATCAGTTACAATCGGTGCTTAGCTATGACATCAGTTATAATCAGGGCTTAGCTATGTCATCTGTTATAATCAGTATATAGCTATGTTATCAGTTATAATCAGTATTTAGCTATGACATAAGTTATAATCAGTGCCTATCTATGTCATCAGTTATAATCAGTGTTTAGCTATGACATCAGTTATAATTGGTGCTTAGCTATATCATCAGTTATAATCGGTGCTTCGCAATGTCATTAGTTATATTTCCTGATTAGCTATGTCATTAGTTAAAGTCAGTGTTTAGCTATGGCATCAATTATAATTGGTGCTTAACTATGTCATTAATTACAATTGGTGATTAGCTATGTCATCAGTTATAATCAGTGTTAAGCTATGTCATCAGTTATAATCAGTGTATAGCTATGTTATCAGTTATAATCAGTGTTTAGCTATGACATCAGTTATAATCAGTGTTTAACTATGACATCAGTTATAATTGGTGTTTAGCTACGTCATAGCTATGACATCAGTTATAATCGGTGTTTAGCTATGTCATCAGTTATAATCGGTGCTTAGCTATGTCATCAGTTATAATCAGTGTTTAGCTATGTCATCAGTTATAATCAGTGTATAGCTATGTTATCAGTTATAATCAGTGTCTAGCTATGACATCAGTTATAATCGGTGCTTAGCTATGTCATCAGTTATAATCAGTGTTTAGCTTTGTCACCAGTTATAATCAGTGTATAGCTATGTTATCAGTTATAATCAGTGAATAACTATGACATCAGTTATAATCAGTGTTTAGCTATGTTATCAGTTATAATCAGTGTCTAGCTATGACATCAGTTATAATTGGTGCTTAGCTATGTCATCAGTTATAATCAGTGTATAGCGATGTTATCAGTTATAATCAGTGTTTAGCTATAACATCAGTTATAATCGGTGTTTAGCTATGCCATCAGTTATAATCAGTGTTTAGCTATGTCATCAGTAATAATCAGTGTATAGCTATGTTATCAGTTATAATCAGTGTTTAGCTATGTCATCAGTTATAATCAGTGTTTAGCTATGACATCAGTTATAATCAGTGAATAACTATGACATAAGTTATAATCGGTTTTTAGCTATGTCATCAGGTATAATCAGTATATAGCTATGTTATCAGTTATAATCAGTGTTTAGCTATGACCTCAGTTATAATCGGTGGTTAGCTATGTCATCAGTTATAATCAGTGCTTAGCTAAGTCATCAGTTATAATCAGTGATTAACTATGACATCAGTTATAATCAGTGTTTAGCGATGTCATCAGTTATAATCAGCGTATAGCTATGTTATCAGTTATAATCAGGGTTTAGATATGACCTCAGTTATAATCGGTGCTTAGCTATGTCATCAGTTATAATCAGCGATTAGCTATGACATCAGTTATAATCAGTGTTTAGCTATGTCATCAGTTATAATACGTGTATAGCTATGTTATCAGTTATAATCAGTGTTTAGCTATGTCATCAGTTATAATAGGTGCTTAGCTATGTCATCAGTTATAATCAGTGATTAGCTATGACATCAGTTCTAATCAGTGTATAGCTATTTTATCAGTTATAGTTAGTGTTTAGCTATGACATCAGTTATAATCGGTGCTTAACTATGTTATCAGTTATAATCAATGATTAGCTATGTCATCAGTTACAATCAATGTTTTGTGACTTCAGTTATAATCCGTGCTTAGCTATGTCATCAGTTATAATCAGTGATAAGCTATGTCATCTGTTATAATCAGTATATAGCTATGTTATCAGTTATAATCAGTGTTTAGCTATATCATCAGTTATAATCAGTGATTAACTATGACATCAGTTATAATCAGTGTTTAGCTATGTCATCAGTTATAATCAGTGTATAGCTATGTTATCAGTTATAATCAGTGTTTAGCTATGACCTCAGTTATAATCGGTGCTTAGCTATGTCATCAGTTATAATCAGTGATTAGCATTGTCATCAGACCTTGGCTATGTCACCAGATTTAACAGTAGCTTATTTTATCAATGTCACATGATTAATTAAAACTTGTGTTATTGGAAGTCCTTGGTGATTTTTGTTCTCTATATAATATTGAACCATAAGCATCAAATGAATTATATTCTAATAAAACTGACCAGCTATGTCATCCGTATTAAACATTGCTTATCTCATGTTCAAAATCATGATATATAACATATAAGGATATTAGTCAACAACCTATCACATGGCTATGGGCCTGCTTGTATCTGATAACCATATTCTTTATAGCAGTAGATGTGTTATTTCCAATAGATCACAACTGCAGGTTTTGCGATAACACCGAAAAAGTGGTATTATCCGTCTAATAGCGTATTAAAGGCTCAGAAAGAGAGAAATAAAAAACTCTGCCTTTACTTGTCCTTCTTATCCTTAACAAACCCTTTTATCTCATGACAGTGTTTCCTTAGATCTCGCGGCCGTACAAATTCTAGAATTGACTCAGTCGAGCGGAAAGTGAGCTCCAGGGTACAGTCGAAAAGAAGAAAAGTTGACAGAAGGTCGCTGACCATTTTCCATTGCGGTTAATTCATCGGGTTTAATTTTATTTTCTTCTTTTTAAAACGCTGCAAAGTCAAATTGTCGGAAATGAAATGAGAAACTTAGATTTTAATTTGATGTTCCTGAAGCCAGTTGGGCACTTCGGGGGTAACAGATGCAGAAAGGGAAGCGACGACCTTCGTTTCTGAAAGGAAATTACTGTATCTGTCAGCTTTGTTTTGGTTTTAATCATGGCTTGTGTTGCTCACGGAGAAGAAAGGGGCTCTCCTGATGGGCGACTGAAAGAGAAGAATAAAGAAAAAACATTAAATACTAAAAGAATTTGCAGAGACAAACACTTAGGTGCCTCCACATCAATCTGTGTCTCTCACCACGAAGTTCCCCAAACCTTTAGCTGTTCTTATATTGTTTCGTTTTTGTTTTTTTTTAATAAAACCTAATTTAAATTATAACACTGATTATAACTGATGTCATAGCTAATAACTGATTATAACTGATGACATAGCTAAGCACCTATTATAACTTCCAGCAGAAGTGGTAATGGCAAGTTCATTGAATAGCTTTAAAAAAGGCCTGGATAAGTTTCTAAAACTAAAAAATATTGAGAATTACTGGTATTAATGCATATACTGTAGTTCTGGTTGGTACGGGGATACTATATAATATTGAGAATTACTGGTATTAATACATATATTGTAGTTCTGGTTGGTATGGGGATACTATATAATATTGAGAATTACTGGTATTAATACATATATTGTAGTTCTGGTTGTTATGGGGATACTATATAATATTGAGAATTACTGGTATTAATATATATACTGTAGTTCTGGTTGGTACAGGGATACTATATAATATTGAAATTACTGGTATTAATGCATATACTGTAGTTCTGGTTGGTACGGGGATACTATATAATATTGAGAATTACTGGTATTAATACATATAGTTAGTTCTGGTTGGTAGGGATCTATATAATATTGAGATACTGTATTAATTATATACTGATTTTCGTGTGTATGTAGGGGATACTATATATATTAGAAATTACTGGTATTAATACATTACTGTAGTTCTGGTTGGTATGGGATACTATATAATATTGAGAATTACTGGTATTAATACATATACTGTAGTTCTGGTTGGTACAGGGATACTATATAATATTGAGAATTACTGGTATAATACATATATTGTAGTTCTGGTTGGTACAGGGATACTATTATTTTGAGAATTACTGGTATTAAACATTACTGTAGTTCTGGTTGGTACGGGATACTATATAATTGAGAATTACTGGTATAATACATTTACTGTAGTTCTGGTTGGTACAGGGATACTATATAATATTGAGAATTACGGGTATAATAACATATAATTGTAGTTTTGGTTGGTACGGGGATACTATATAATATTGAGAATTACTGGTATTAATGCCTATAGATCTGGTTGATCCAGGGATACTTTCCGATTGCCGTTTGGAGTCAGGAATTTTTTCCCCTTTTTTAGCTGTTTTTTTTGCCTTCCTCTGGATCAACTGTTAGGTAGGGTTAAAAAAAAATAAAAAGGGTGAATAGGTTGGACTTGATGGACGTATGTCTTTGTTCAACCGTAATTACTATGTTACTATGTTAATATAGTATTCTGTTAAAACTATAATACATAAGGCTTTGGACATTGAATGGAGAGGTGCAGTGGAATATATTCTTATAAAAACATCTTGGCTACGTAGCTAAGAGGTTTTTATAAGAATATGTCTCACTGCACCTCTCCATTCATTATACATGCAGTGTGCCACACATAATTCCGAAATGTAAATGATAATAAACAATAGGGCACAGACATTTGTTTTATCTTATAAATATATAAGATTAATGTTATAATATCCACTAAATAAATGTTCATCTCTCACACCTCTCTTTGTCTTCATGGTTAATAGTGCATGCTGCTCTAGTTAGAGAAGGAAGTATAGGGTAATGTGGAGACACTTAATGGTTATTGGAAGGCTGGTTATTTGGATAGATCAGGGACCAGATAGAAAGACAAGTGTAGGACCATGTGGACCATTTATCAATTCATAGTATTTATCTTTGGAAGCTTTCTGTGGTAACACATTGATTGGCAAGCTATTTTACCACCATGCAGTATTTTAATAAGGACCCGCCAGGAATTAAATACATAATGGGCCTATGGCTAGCTGCTGCCAAGGCCCATTGGGAATTTCCCTGCAGTTCCTGTGGTAAAGTCTATCACTGTCTACTGTTCTATTATAGATCTATTATGGAACATCAGAAGATTCTATAGGTAGCTGCAAGAAGAATCAGCTAGAAAAGGAGGGATGATGTCTGTGTTGAGATTGCAATAACAGGAGTGCATATAAAAAAAAATCTTTAAAAAATACTTGGGGCAGTGAGATGAGACGGGTAACTCCTACCTCCCAATATTGTTTCTGTAAAGAGCGCCAGCATGAATAAAAAAATGCTTCTGCCAGGCTTCCTCTGTGCTTCAGCACAATCTTTAAAGGGTATTGCCACCCCTAAAATACATTTTCTCTATAGTGTAGTGCACCCCATCCCACCCCCAACCGCTGATTTAATTTTGTAAGACAAGCTCCAGAAATATACTTGCAGTACTTTGTTCCCCTGGCTGTCTGCTCCCGGCTCTCTGCTAGCCATAAGCAGCATTGCTAGCCGTCTGTCATTGGCTGGCCAACAGCCAATCACAGATGCGACTGCTATCTATGCAGACAACCGGGGCAACAAAGGACTGTAAGCATATTTCTGGGGCTTGTTTTACAAAAGTAAATTGGGGTGGGTTGGGGTGCCGTACACTACGGAAAAGGTCTTTTATAGGTAGGGCACCAAACAGCCAGAAGGGATTCGGAGGGAGGGGGGAAGGGCTCCCTTGCGCATGTCACAGTCCTCCTACTCTTCAGTTTCCTGGACTTTGGACAAGCACTACAGGAGAACCATAAGGAGCAGAGAGGTATGGTAAGGATTTTTTTAAGCTTCACAGTGGGGCCAGTAGTGGGTTAAATTTTAGTTTCGGGGGTGGACATGCCCTTTAATACTGGATAGGCCAGGACTCTGACCTGGCAGATGAAAACTGTAAGTGCCAAAATGGTATCCTACCTCCCTGCCTTTAACTACAGTAGAACAGTCCAGAGCATGCACCAGTCTAAATGTGTTTATTAGGAACACATGACGTGTCGGTGCCTTACTTACCTTTAAACAGGTTGCAGGAGTCCCTACTTTGTGTCCTTTAACTAAAGGTTATTAATATATAAATAATAAAGTGCCCATCAGTTTCCCATAAGCTACAGCTGCGTTTTCATTTTTTTTTGTTTTTCATGGCAATCCCTCTCCTACACCCCCCGTCATTATATAATATTATGATCGTTCTTTTCAGTAAATAGCATTTTTGCTTTACCTGATGCTTTGATTGTAACAAAAAGTTGGTGCAATCAGGATATTAAATCACTTTGCTTGGGTGACTAATTTGAAAGCCGCGCAGCTGCCACAAAGTCACAAGACAGTTGATTTTTACTTAAAGGACAATTCTACTCACCTCTACCCGATCCATAGCTGCATTGTACCCAAGGTGTGGAACTAAATTGCTAAGTCTTCACCCTGGGTTTTTTATCGTTATTTTCGGACTTCAATTACCGCCGCACATCGCCGCAGAAAAATCATTATTACCGTCATAATAACGACGTGTGGCGGTAATTTGAACTCTCTTCAACACAATAATGTACTTGGCTCAATGCGCTAAGTATAGTATCACGGCGAAGGGCTCAAATCTTGATGTACAGGGCAGGGGGCTGAGAGGGGCTGCTGGGAAGGGGTTGTGCCATGGGTGGTTGCATCCGCCGCCAGAGGGGGCGAGGTGTACGCCCACCCCGCCACCCCCCCGGCGGTGGATTCTACCACCCATGGCACAACCCTTCCCAGCAGCCCTCTCAGCCCCCTGCCCCATATGCTTGCGGGGGGGGAAGTGGGGCTCTCTGGGAGGAGGGACCCGCCAGTGAGGGCACTGACAAGTGCCTTTTGGGGCTTAAGGGGTCCCACAGCTCGACCCACATACTCCGCTGGCATATTCCACATATAGCAACTGTCAATACAACTGCATACAGCAGAAGAGTTTATAATAATAACGCACTTGATTGACAGCTGAATGTAGATGTTTTAGAATGAATATCTGAATAAATAGGGGGCAGATCAACACAAATATGCTACATGGTGGTTGGGTAGAATTATAGTTTTATTAGTGAAATTTTTTTTTTCAGGTTTAGACGGAAAGTTACCGTATATACTCGAGTATAAACCGAGGTTTTCAAGCTTTAAAAAAAGCCTGAAAATCTTACCTCGGTTTATACTCGAGTCAAGCTTTCTCCCACCTTGTCCAGCGGCCGCGCGATCCGCATCCTCAGTGCGCATCCGGATGATTCACTCCACTACGGCGCCTCTCACTTTGCGGTGCCTAGTATTGACATCATCCTGAAGCGCAGAGATGTGGAGCAAGGAGCGAGCGGCCGTCGGACAAGGTAGGAAAATACCACAGGGACACCAGGGCAACATCAAACATCTTAGTGGCAATATTTACAAATAAGTGTAAAACCTTCATTATTTTGTGCATACTGTATGCACAAATAAAGAAGGATTACCCCTATTTGCCACTTAAGATGTTTGAAAACTACAACTCCCAGCAATAAGCATGCTGGGAATTGTAGTTTCAAACATCTTAGGGGCAATACTAACCCCCTCGGTTTATATTCGAGTCATATCTTTTTTTCTCTCTTTTTTAGCTAAAACTAGGTACCTCGTTTTAATATACTCGGGACGGTTTATACTCGAGTATATACGGTACTATAAAAATTCTGATTTAGCTTTCCTTTCCTACTAATAACTATATAAGGAGTAATGTATCCCCTGCTGTACATTATAAGGATATAAGTCACAGAGGAGTTCTGTGACCATATAACAGAATGAGGCCGCAGGTTGAGTACTTTTATACATGGCATGGAATTCTGAGATGACTTAAAGGGACACTATACTAAAAAAATTATTTTGCCTCATCTTAATCTATAATTGAATACATGGTTTCCCCCACAATCATAAAGACATACTGATAGGTTGTATGTGTACATAAAGTGATTAGATTGTAAGCTCTTTGGGACAGGGCCTGTTGTGAATTGAGTAAATAATTGTAAAGCACTGTGGAATATGTAGCGCTATATAAGAAATAAAATATATACATGTAAGTAGCACTTACTTTGATTTGAGTGTGGTGCTGCATGTCTTCAATCCAGCACACATTTTGTTTAGGAACAGTATCCATCCTCCCTCTTTTAACCACTCCCACTTCCATCTGACCTGAATTTTTCCCCACAAACTGACGAAACTCTGTCACCATTCCAGCTACAGTAAAACTACTCACAGAAGAATAGTTTTTGAGAGCAAGGCACTTGATTGACAGCTGAAATATAAGAAGTTTTACATTGGATATCTAAAGAAATAGGGGGCAGATCAACAAAAAAATGATACAGTGGTGGTTGGAAAGAATCATAGTTTCCAGTTATGGTCAATTTAAAATAACCTATTTTTCGGTATAGATGCCCTTTAATATACTGCTAATTTACAGTAGGAGATACATTATTCATTGTAATGTACAACTTTCCACCTGACACATTGTTTAAAAGGGCAAGTCTAGCCCTAAAATGAAAAAACAGGTAAATCACCCCCAAATCTGCAAAATGGTTTTGACAGGTGACATCACAGCCAATGACTGAATGTTAATCCCCTAGCTGCCTCTTCTGAGCATGCCCAGGCTCAGTACCAAGTCACTAAATTGCTCAGTTTCCATGAGGAACCCAGAAGCATAGCAGGCATACAGCACTGAACTCAATGGCTCTGGCATTATTATATGCCAATAGGGGCTCTGGGTGCTATTATTGGTGAACTGTAGTGCATATAATTTTTTTTTCAAAAACAGTTAAAACGAAAAGTACCTGGGGCAGGGAGGTAGGATTGGTACTTTCTACCTCCCAATATAGTTTCATTTTTTCATTTTTAACAGTATAGTTGTCCTTTAATTATTTCAAATCAAATTATTTGCAAATAAACACCAGCCAATATCATCATATAACATTGGTTGCAGCAGAGCTAATGGATATAACAACATTTAATGAGCTTATTTCGCACTCTCACATGCTTAGAGGAGGTGGTTTAGATAGCAGCAATCAGTCATTGGCCATAACAGCTGAATGCCTGAGGTGGGGCAAAGAAGGTACTTTGAGTTATACTTATCTTTTCAAAGATGCTTATGAAGTTACCTACACAACCCAGTCCCTCATAACGGCTGTCTCCTCGGCTGTTGGTATTCGCATATTTATCTGTGTTTGCTTTGTCATTAAATTATTAATGTTTAGTGAGTGCTCCTAATTCCCCCCACCCTCCCTTACTCACTGCCTCCTTGTAGTGTCTGTGACACTTATAAGTTCTGCACAGCCTCACCATGGACACTGCTCTGCTTACACATCTCCCTCCCTCCCCCTTCTTTCTTTTCTCTGCTGGTTATCTTAATTGTAGCAGAAGGTGTGCTCGCAGGCATCTTAAGATCCTAGTAAGAGGTCAGGGATGGGACACAGATTATAATTTCTGCTTCTGGATTGACAGGTCTTTCCCTGTAAATGCTGTGATTAAAATGATGATTTCTCAGGTTCCACAGCTCAGATTTAAAATCCGAAGAAGGTTTTGGAGTAGAGGGAGAGTATAGTAGAGATCTTGCTGTATCTAAATGTAAAATTTTCAGATTTTTTTTTATATAGATTACCCTTTTAAAGGTAGGTATTATGCAAATAACGTTTGGGCCTTAACCTGCATAAATTAAAGCAGTTAACATTGTCCAGGAGTTGGGGATGAATAAAGGAGTTTTGGGAAATTAATGGCAGGCCCCTTTCCAACAGTTATTCACTGGAAACTTAGTGGAACAGGCAGATTCCCATAGACAAACACTATATTTAGCTAGTATAGAATTGCTGTATACTGGATGAGCATCTTTCTTGCAAGAAAAACTTTGTACATAAATTGTTCTGACTTGGGGATCTTTAGAAACGAGACCAGATGCTTCACAGACAGAAGATGCAATGCTTGGATCCTACCACGGCAGATGATGTTTCCTTTCCGTCCTTCTGTTGCTAATGAAAAATGTAGAGAAGAATGAATAATTACCATTTAAATGAAATAGATCTGCATGCAGTTTAACGGCAGAATTAGCCAACGGAACTAGCTAAGGGATTAAAATGAAAATTTGCCTTTTTTTTCTGAGAAAAAAATGTAGAAATCTACATTTTGTTGACCAGTTTAGATATTGATTAAACGTTAATAAACTCTTCACGCTGTTATATGGAATTTATTACACATGATGCATCTCTCTGCAACTAATCATTTGTTTTTGTCATTGCTTAAGGCGCTCATAGACTGCAAGAACGCAATTCCCAGAACGTACAACCGCTGTGTATGGTATATTGACTGGCCACACCCCTGAAATCAGTCACATGATTAATCTGTCCTGTAAAAGGATTGGCTGGAGGTTACTAATGGGTGTGACCAACTGTAACACGTTCTTGCAGTATCTTAGGACTGAGCATGTGTAAAGAATATAATGGTCACTGACCACACTGTGAGGTAATGGAATGTTGGGAATAATACATACTCCATGTTAGAAAGGTACATTTCCCAACAATCATATCAAAATGAGATGTGTGATAGAGAGTACTGCTTTTATATTAAAGGGACAGTTCAGTAGAAATTCTCAATATTTGTTAAATTGTTAGTTTGTGTAATGCCTTCTTAGCTATTCTACATATTCTCTCCCATTATGAAAAATCAGTTGATTTCATACCCTTTGCTGTTCCCTGCTGTTGACATTAGTGAGCTGACATTTCAGGTTCTAACAGTCCTTCTTCTTCCCAGGATGCACCACTTCTTTGGAATGTTCCTAACAGTCATTTCTACTGATTGGCTGTTGGATGGGTCAAAGATGCTCAGATCTCTACTGAGCAACTGAATCAACCCAGGCGCTGGGTCAAGGGCAAGACCATAACGGTCTCTACTAGGGGTCCTGCAAACAGAAAGTCCGTATTTTGGTTGCATTTATTTATACACACAGACACAATGCTGAATGGGCAGATTAAGGTCATTGGGATGGAAAAATACTGCTCTTTTATCTGAAAAGTATATGTATTAGCACTGAACTTCCCCTTTAAAGTGCTCTTCCTTCTGATTCAGTGTTGATCTGAGCTTTAGTTGTCCTTTAACATCTAGCAACCTGCAAAATTAAAAAATTCTCCAATATTAATGATTAACTTATTAATTATAGAATTCATTCGCGTTTAAAGGGAAACAATATTTCAGGATTGAGAGTGGAGATTATTTACCTGGAGAGGATTATGGGTACGGAATGTTGGACTTCGTGTTTTCTTTATATTAAACGTACAGTTAGGTTCCTGTAGATCATGTGAAGATGGGAAATTGCTATTTCCCTGTGGGAAATAAATTATTTGGCAGGTTCCAGTTCTGTGTGTGGTTTTCACCCTTTGCCAGCTGTAAATGTTTGAGCTATGAATGGCATTTATTGTCTTGCAGCGATACGTGGAATGCTTTGTTCCACCAATGGGATATGCCATACTGGCACTGAAGACGGATTCATTTCTGTTTCCACTTGCTTAGTTTGTCTAATTTCAAATGAGAAATAAAATGCAAAATAAATCTACATGCTGGAAGCTAAAGGCTAAATATAAAACTTACACTATAAGCCAGTGTTGATGTTTTATTCCTTTTAAAGTTTTATACCTGTAGTTACCTTTGAAAACTGCAACAGGATTGGGCAGCTGAGGTCACCCAGACTGGCGCATTGTATAAAGGTTGGACAAGATGGACGTATGTCTTTATTCATACAGCAGAACCAAACTCCACCAGGACGGCTGATCGGGTGAAGCGGTGACAGGACGTCTTTGGAGCCGGCTGAGCAGCACTCTGTCTAGGACACGTGAGTTATCCCGACATTTATACTGGATACTCAGGGGTGCCCCTACCATGAAGCAAACTGAAACATTTGCTCAGGGCTCATCCCTGCAGAACACTTAAAAGGCCCCTTCCTGCAATACTGCATTTCAGCACCAGTCCATCAGTCAGTGTTAGTTAGCCCACCACACCCACCCTGATGATGTTTCCTGATGAAGCTATGCCCGTTTCATATGCTGCCACCCGTCTGCCTATAGGCGGTATTTAAAAGTTGTTTCAGGAGTCAACCCTACGAACACCCCTGTGGACACTGTAGAGATGTGACAATTGGTGGACAGACTGTATGCACATCGGTGAGATCCACAAACAAGTTTGGATACAATAATGAACAATATGTGGCCAATATAGGTCCTAGACAAGCAGGGTTATTCAATAAAAGTTCTTATCATTTAAAATGGTGCTAATTTTGCCCCAACCAATCAGATGTTAAATAAGTTCTGATTGGTTGGGGCAAAATTAGCACCATTTAACATGATAAGAACTTTTATTGAATCTCCCTGATAGTTCCACATTAATTTGGGTCCTGGCACTTTGACCTGATACGGGACTTGGTAAAGGACTTTTTGCTCCGGATACCTCCACTGTCTTTGTTTTACTACTGGACTCTGATTTTTAGGCTGGGGACGCCCAGCATCACCTACTTAGGGCAATTCCCCAATGCATATATCTAGGGGGATTTGGTTTTATGTGTTGCATATTATTATTGGTAATAAATAATTATTCATTGTGGCAATAAAGAAGCGTTTTTGTATTTACTAAGACACAAGTGCGTGAGTGTTTTTTGGGTGTGTCTGAGGGGTCCCTACCTTGGTACCCCCAACCTCCTTTATACTATATTCGATGTGTTCACTACACCCCAGCACTATCCATCTGGATAGCACAGTGTAAATATTGTGATCAGTGCCGCTAGCTCTTTACATATATGTTACAGAAACAGCGCCCCCCAGTGATCCAGCCATAAAACACCCAACTGCCAGGTATTCATTCAACGCACTGTATGTGTATGTAAAATGAACCATTTTCTAATCCAAAATAAAATCCCCAAAATCGAGATTTCAAGTCTAGACCATTTAGCAAAGCCCAAGGGACTCCCATTTAGCGTGAGGTTCCACTTTAAGCATTATAAGGACCCATTCAGTTCAGCAATTAATACACTGTAGCGAGAACTAAGAATCCACAGTGCGATGTTCTATATTTAGATTAACACCATTCAGTTCGTGTTCTGAAAGGAACTCATTGGTCGTAGCTGTGCTGGAGGAATTCGGGGAATGAAAATTCTATAACCTTTAACATGGTTTCAGTGAGACAATCTGTATCAGAACATTATTGGGCTTCGTCATTCATTAATCTGTTAGAACATTATCATCAATGTAACCTGTATATTCTGTTACACGACATAACCTGTATATTCTGTTACACGACATAACCTGTATATTCTGTTACACGACATAACCTGTATATTCTGTTACAAGACATAACCTGTATATTCTGTTACGTGACATAACCTGTATATTCTGTTATAAGACATAACCTGTATATTCTGTTACACGACATAACCTGTATATTCTGTTACACGACATAACCTGTATATTCTGTTACACGACATAACCTGTATATTCTGTTATAAAACATAACATGTATATTCTGTTACACGATATAACCTGTATATTCTGTTACACGACATAACCTGTATATTCTGTTACACGAAATAACCTGTATATTCTGTTATAAGACATAACCTGTATATTCTGTTACACGACATAACCTGTATATTTTGTTACACGACATAACCTGTATATTCTTTTACACGAAATAACCTGTATATTCTGTTATAAGACATAACCTGTATATTCTGTTACACGACATAACCTGTATATTCTGTTACATGACATAACCTGTATATTCTGTTATAAGACATAACCTGTATATTCTGTTATACGACATAACCTGTATATTCTGTTATACGACATAACATGTATATTCTGTTACACGACATAACCTGTATATTCTGTTATACGACATAACCTGTATATTCTGTTACACGACATAACCTGTATATTCTGTTATACGACATAACATGTATATTCTGTTACACGAAATAACCTGTATATTTTTCTTACCATCATTGTAATATTCCCTAGGCTATAGCTGCTGTGTCTTTTTGTATATACTGTGTTGCTTGTTTGTTTGCCTTAATAGCTGAACACCATTTCATTCAATTTTCCGAGCTATTAAAGGGAAGATTGCCGGTATGTTTAGAAACATGCGCTTAACAGAAATGGGCTCTGCTTTCAAGGGTGCAATTGAGCAGAATTTGCTTATTTTCCTAGTGATCAGAGATAAAACCTTATCTCGTTCATTTTCTCTAGAGACGAGATATCTCTAACTAACGATTATTAGTAATTACAGCCTTTTATTCTGTTAACGGTACATCAGATTTCCAATAATAGCGATCTCTTCTCAATGCTTCTGTGGGTTTTGCCTGAAGCATTAACATAACAGCGACAATCTCCATCTCTTCATTCATTCATTCATTCATTTGGCTTTCCTGGTTTTTGTGAATATTTGTGATTTGCCAATATACACCGTTCCTTAAATCTGACGTTAAATTGACGTTAGCTGTCAACTTCTCTACATAATGAAAAGAATGGCATTAAGGTAAATGGAATCCCTAAAGAAATGGATAACTACACACTTCCTAAACCCCAGTTAGATGCTGCCATGCCTAATCTGGCCCGTAACAGGATTGGCTAGTGGGCGTGACCAGCTGGAACAAGTTGCTGCAGTAGCTTAGAACTGGGCATGGGCAAAGAATATTATGGTCAGTGACCAAACTTTGTGATATTGGAATGCTGGGAAATAAAGCACAAACCCCCAGGGAAAAAATTCCAGCACTCAAAGAATGTTGAGACAAAGATTATTACTTTTATGTTAAGGTGCAATGCTTTCCTTTGAGACTTAAGTTGTCCTTTAATTAGCATTGCTATCACTTTAGATCTGTTTAGCTGGTCCCATCATAAAATAGCAAGGGCCCAGACCTTCGGTAGGGAGGTGGTCATGTGACTGCTGACAGTTAAAGGGCAACCAGATTCCCTTCTCTGGGAGTCACAATGTGCAGAAGTTCTGCCTCCTACCATCCCTGTCATATATTCATTTTAGATTTAGTTGCCCTTTAAGCACCATTTCGTTAACCTGGCAGATGAGAGCTGTACGTGCTGTAGCTCCTACATGAAATTAGATCGGGAGGTTGGAATAATTAAACCTACCTCCCTGCCCCAGGTACTTTTTATTTTTAAAAGATCATTGTTAGAGTGTAACAACCATTATTTATCTCTGTGTGTTCTGCATAAAGAAGGTGTAATGAGGTGTGACCTGTGTGGCATCCATCAAACTCAATGTATTGAGACATTCCATTCTGACAAAACATTATAACCTCAACCTAATTCCAGTTAATGAACAATTGTTACCAAGGATCATCATTATGATGTATGTAAACATTGCTGTTAATGACTGAACTTTTCATTAATGTGTCACGGAAGATACAACACTTTCCCTTGAAATGGTGTTATGGTGAAGAACAGGTTGGACAATTGGTCAATTTAAAGTTCACCCTTAATGCAGAATGAAAGTTACATTACAAGTGAGACTGAATGAATCCAAGTTAGATCAATCAATGTCAGGAACAGTTAGCATTCATTCTACTGGCTTTTGTTCTAAGGCTCCTGTTTACCAGTGATTCTTATTAGTTTTATCTCTGTTTAAACCTGTTTAGGTAAGTACAGGAAGGAGTCATCCAGTAGTGACTTGACAGCTTTGAAAATGTGGATAGGAGGATGTTGGCTTAAGAACTTACTGAGCAAAAAAGTCCAATCTTGATTGATCTGGCTTTAAGGGTTTAGAGGACGTTCTTCTGCTGACATTACTTCTAGGTCTGCACCACCCCTATCCTGGCAGAGCAGATATGTGCAAGATGTTGGAGAAGAACCAATGTGAGTGTCAGTGACATTAATGGAAAGAAGGATATCACTCTAGGATAGATCTGTTTGCAGGCCAGACAAAGGGACCTCTTTCTCCTATAATGACAACAAAATGGGAGGTCGGAACAATTTCTTCTACTGCAATTACAGTTTGAGGAGGGAATTTTGGAAGAATAACAGGGAATTTTATGTCAGATTAACAAATTTCCAGCGGTGTTACTTCTTAGAAATGGAAATGTTCCCGAAAGAGATATTGTTCTATCCAAAAAAGACTTGACGGAACCTTCACCCAACTTTCACCCGCTGTGACGTCAAAAATGGCGGCAGAGGAGAATTTGCCCTTTGTATCAGACAATTGGTTTCTTTAAAGTTTATCTCACACTGGCTCACATTATTCTTAATTTTGATACCTAATATGTTTAGGATAGAGCCATGAAATTGGCTAATTTATAAACCATCTCTGGCCAAATTCAATGTGCCCCCATAGCCCCCTCGATACCCCTTCGATTTCATAAAGATCTGATGGGGGGATCAGGAGAATGCAGCCCCTCAATACTTACCTCCTCTATTGCCAGTCCTTCGCTGAATGAATGGGGATCGCGGGAAGGGAGACTCCGGTGACGTCACAGGACTTCCTCCTTCTCCAGGGTCTTCCCTTAGGCTTCCCCTGGTCTGCCCCTGGTGGTCTAGTTGGGGTACTGCACTGTGATCTCCATTCAGATCGCAGTACAGTACCTGGTATAGTAAAGCTGTCAGTGTGACAGCTTTACTATACCTTTTGTGAATGAAGCTCAGAGCTTCATTCACAAATAGGATTTTTTCTAGGAAAAAAATGGAGACAGAGATCAAAATTTGGTGATCACTTCTGATCACCAAATTACTGATCTTTACCAATGAATGAAAAATCCCTTCCTGGAAAATGGATTTCCGGGAAGTGATTTTTCCGATCGGATTTCAAATTGGAAAATGGGCGTTTATGCCCAAATTCTAACAGGATTATTCAATAAAAGTTCTTATCGTTTAAAATGGTGCTAATTTTGCCCCAACCAATCAGATGTTAGCTTTTAAATGTTAAATAAGATCTGATTGGTTGGGGCAAAATTAGCACCATTTTAAACGATAAGAACTTTTATTGAATCTCCCTGTAAGTTCGTTATCATCAAATCATTGATTTGATGATCATCTTTGGGAATGATCAAAAAAAAAAGGGGGGAAATGCGCATAAAAAAATTCTTAAAAGTGATAAGCTAAAAATGAGCAAAAAAAGCTTCCCAATGTTCCCGGTGGTATCCGTAAAGTAAACGCAGATAATTATTTGTCTGATTTCAAGGGAAACTAAACCTATTTTAGTAGGAAATTTTGCAGAGGTACCAAAAAAAGGACCGAATTGAATTTTTAGGATCAGTAGTGTGCAAAAACTTCTGTGACTCTCAGTACCAACCGGTTCTCACTAAAATACCACTAAAAGGGGAAGTGTAGGTGCGTGGGGGGTGGATTGTGGCATTTTTTGATTTTTTTCTTGTAAATGCACTTGTACATGCATCACATTTGAACTAGATGGTGGCCACGTCTCTGTTTGCACCCACGCATATGGCATACTGTTTGATTTAAGACATGTGGGAGTTTGCCATTTCGTGGGTTTTTTTACTTGTCAAGTGGGTTTAGGTAGGATATCAACCTTTCAATCATATTATTTTATTTTTCACAAAATCTCCTGAAAACACAGAGTTCTTTGGATTTACTGCGACTGGAATTTTTCATGTATGTATAAAGGTTGGAACTGTAACGTAGCTGAAGGTGAGTAGATTGCAAAAATATATAGTTTGTGGGGGCATTTCCAAGTTTCGGGTCTGTTTCCTTTGAAAAAGTGTAGGCTCTTCAAATTACAGAGCACTTTGATTTTCTCTTGTAATTGCACTTGTGCATGGATCTAATTTGAACTAGTTGGTGGCCGCGTCTCTGTGTGCATCCACGCATATGGCATACCGTTTGATTCAGGACAAGTGGGAGATTGACATTTAGTGGGTTTTTTTGCTTGTCAAGTGGGTTTAGGTAGCATTTCAACCTTTGAATCATCTTGTTTTATTTTTCACAAAATCTCCTAAAAATACAGAGTTCTTTGGATTACTGCATCTGGAATTTTTCATGTATGTATGAAAGCTTGGAACCGTAATGTAGCTGAAGGTGTGTAGATTCCAAAAATATATAGTTTGTAGGGGTATTTACCAGTTTTGGGCCTGTTACCTTTGAAAAAGTGTAGGCTCTTCAAATTACAGAGCACTTTGATTTTTCCTTTTAATTGCACTTGTGCATGGGTCCCATTTGAGTTAGTTGGTGGCCATGTGTCTGTGTGCACCCATGCATATGGCATACTGTTTGATTTAGGACGTGGGAGATTGATATTTTGCAGGGATTTTTATTTATGGGAGGCATTTCCAAGTTTCGGGGCTGTGTGAAATTACAGAGCACGTTGATTCATTTCTTGTAATTGCACGTGTGCATGCTTCCCATTTGAGTTAGTTGGTGGCCATGTCTGTGTGCACCCACGCATATGTCATACCATTTGATTCAGGACACTTGGGAGATTGATATTTGGTAAGGTTTTTTTACATTACATGGGAATTTGCCATGATTTTGTAACTTTGAAATGTATTTTTCTCCATTTTTCCAGAAAATCGTGTAAAAGTGCGAACTTCTACGAAGAACTGTGCCCACACCATTGAAAGTATGAAAGAAAAAACAGCATTATGTAGCTGAAGGAGTGTAGATTCTGAGAATATATAGTTTGTGGGGGGTGTTTTGTGGGGAAAAACTGCAGACTGTTTTTACATTCCATGAGGTTTTGGCAAGATTTCTACCTTTTAAAGTTGGATATTGTTAATTTTTTCATACGAAGAACTGCGCCCACACCATTGATGGTATGAATGAACGAACTATAGCGTTACATAGCTAAGGGTGTGTAGATTTCAGGAATATATAGTTTGTGTATTTCTGAGTTACGGTATTGTTTTGTGGAAAAAAACTGCAGACTGTTCAAATTCTGAGTTGGCTAATATTTTAGCTTTTCCTGAGCCATCGTGCATTGTCTCACTTCGTGGCTATTCGCTTCCACATCTGCGTGTGTAACCACACATATGGCATACCGTTTGATTCAGGACATCTGGGAGATTGTTCTTTGGTAACTTTTTTTACATTCCATGAGGTTTTGACATGATTTCTACCTTTTTGAATGTTGTTTGATGTTAATTTCTTTTGAAAATCTGGTAAAAGTGCGAACTTTTATGAAGAACTTCGCCCACACCATTGATTGTATGAATAAACAAACTACAGCGTTACATAGCTGAAGGTGTGTAGATTTCAGGAATATATAGTTTGTGGGAGTGTTTCTGAGTTAGGGGGTTGTTTTGTGGAAAAACTGCAGACTGTTCAAATACAAAACTGGCAAATTTTTCTTTGCTGTTACTGACATTTGGCACTGGTCAGGCTCTGGGTTAGTTGGTAGCCATGTCTTCAGGTACACCCATGAATGTGGCATACCGTTTTACTCGGGAGGGGTTAGGCTTTCATATTTACAGTAAGATGCGTTTGAACTTTCCTCCACAGTTTTTAGCTGAAATTCGCATTTGATTTTGTCTCTGATTTTACAGTTGAAGAAAAAAAGGAAAATGTGAGAAAATAACTTACAATTGGACGAAGAGCTGCGTCCGAGTATCTGCATTTTGATCAAAACTTACTCATAAAATCCTGCGAGTGTGTAGTTTATAAAAATATCTCACTTGTGGGGATATTTTAGATAATTTGGTAGATATTCTATGTTAACTGTCAGTAGTGGTTATACATTTCAATTTGGTGTAATATTCTAGGAGGTGCAGTTTTAGTTTGGGGGGGTCTCCTGTACAGGAAAAGTCGGGTACCTACATATATCTGGTATCGTTGTACTCTGGAGTGTCAGAGCTTTAAGAAACAGTAAGATTTTTGTGTGTAACCATAAAACAACTATAAATAAAATGGGAAAAATCCATGAAAATTTGCAAATGTTACATTTGTTTTACATATTTTACCCATAATTCCAGTAAAATTTCCAGAAAAGTTACAAAATTCGATTAAGGCGATTAAGGGCAAAATCCTGAAAATTCTGCTGGCACTTAACACAAAAAAAAATTTAAATTCTGCTGGCACTGAAAGGGTTAAATGGACAGCAGAATTCCCATACAGTAATATTCATAATGGATTTGGCTATTACTGTATGGGAATTCTTCTGTCCATTTAAAATTCCTTGGCCAGATGTTTGGAAACTACAACTCCCAGCATGCTTTAGTTGCTGGGAGTTGTTGTTCCCAAACATCTTCAGTACCTACTGGTACTTGCCTATTTGGCTGCATGAGCTGACAGCATCTCCTGTGTGGCCTGTATGCTTGAAGCATGCTATGTATTTATTATATTTTTGGTCTCTAGTTGCACTTTAATGTAGATGTACAACAGCCCAATTTTATACAAATGTTTTGCTTGTGTGTGAACACTGTAAACTTCCCTTGTACATTCAATAAGTGTAATAAATAAAAGTAGTATTTGTGCACTAACTGGCAACTTTCTGGCTCCACCCACAATAAGTGTCCCTGACTCTCTTCTCCTTTTAAGGGTCAAAAATAAATTACTTTGCTAACACCCCTATTGTGTTATATAACCTGCTCACTTAAATCAATGACCAAAATCTAGCTACCAGAGGGTATTCGGAATGTTTAGCACCATATGTTCAGGATTGAAGCACAATTTCGGTAATTACGGTAACAGGCGTGTAATCCATCTCCCGCAGGCAATGTTCGTACGCAAAGTACAAAACCTTACAATGTCTTTTCTTCTAGTCGATTGCCCTTTTCACATACCCTGCAAGACATGTTGTACTTATTAAAGATTTGTTGCAGAGACAGAATCCCACGCAGCAAAATAAATTATTCTTTTAGAAGTAGGCAGAACTTAATTATATATTTGGAGAGCTGGTTTTCTACTATTGCACAGGGTCTGCGGTTGCAGTCGTTAGAGCAGATGTCAAGAGGAGGCTTGAGACTGAGTGATTTCAGCAAAGCCTCGAACTGTAATTTGTAAATGTATCGAGCGTTCCCTTTGCAGATATCCTCACCGAGAGGGCGGTCACCTTTGCTGGTGGAACTGACGTTTACGCAGCATCCTGCTGGGTTTTTATCCTATTGCCTTGTGTATTGTAGGGTTGTTTCCCACCGCGTTCCGCCGTTAGTTTAACTGTATCAGCTTGTGTATGTGCGCCCTGCAGGGTTATCCTGAAAGGATGGAATTGGTTCTTTGTGTGAATTTCTGTATTTTTCTTTCTTACGTACATTATACAAAATGCCTCGTTGTCAGGTTGAGCTTTTCTATTGATTGCTAGGTCTGTTAAAAAGCTAAACCTCGGAAAGGTTTTAAAGGGGAACTAAAGTATAAAAACATGGCTACATGGCTAAATGTAATGAACACTGTTCAATGCTTTTTGTCCTATTTAGCAGTAGCTTGAAAGGGAAGATATGTCCACGTTAAGGTTCTGTTTTTTTTCAGCTGTTGATGGAATTATTAGCTTTGCTGGGGCTTTAACTAGGTACACACAGTACTGATAATATGGTAATCCTGTTGGCACTGACGGGATTGGCCCTTTAATTGGCAATATGGAAGTACACAAGGCCAAAGAATGTCTTAATTCATACTTTTCCTATGATGGATACAGAATGCCAGATAACCACTGTAGAGGATTCAGAGGTTGTGTGTGTAGGAGGAGGGGGTATTATAATTCTGCTGGGTGGGGCAGTAATTCCTAGTAACACCATTGGTCAGTTTGGACCAAAAATTTCCCTTGGTCGTGGATCTGGACGCAATCGTTAGGTGTGTGGCAGCTCCGAACGATCTTCCCTTTATTTCAATATAGGGAAACTGATTACACCCTGTGTATTAACAGATTATAGACGCCATCTTACAGATTGCTCTCCGATCCCTGAAAAACAGTCGCATGCTCAACGTGGGCGCTCAGTGCATCCTCTGCCTTACCCTTTAATACTGAGAGGATTCCGGCAAATGTTCTTTTTAATTTCAGAAAAATGCCTGGAATTGGGTCACATGGTTAGATTCATTTAATCTACAATCACGTGTTAATTAGAATAAAACCTCGTGAACAGATCATCCTTTTCTCCAGGTGGTGAGGAATGCTGGGAGCATTTAAAATGTTTTGTATCGAGATAGAGACTCGTTTACCCAGAGCTGCATTGTATTTAATACCGGATTTGCGTCTAGGGGTGAATCCCGAAACAAGAAAGACGTTAACTGGTGTTAAATAGTAGCACAAAAACGATCACAAAACCCGGTATTAAATACATACAGGCCTTTGTAACAAAAGTTCTTAGCGTTAAAAATATCAATATCTGTTAGTGCAAGTTTAACCCCTTATTTTTGTGCATCGCCCAAAAATATTGTCCAGAAATGTTGGGAGCTGTAGTTTAATCATCAACATCAAGAAAATTGAATGTATAGTCTTATTTATATACATAACCAATCGGGGACGCATCACTGTACAATAAAGCATAACTATATAATGGAAAGATCTATTTTTATATATAATATAGAAAGTTTATCTTTACCCTGTAATATAAAGAGCAGCACTCAATATAGTAGAACCAGCCGACTATGGTAATAACGATGGTGCTCAGGGAGTAAGGTAATATATCATTAGAGTAAATGGAGAGAGAGATCTCCTAAAGACATCCATTGGTCTATATCAATCAAAAACCACTGAATATAAGCACTATCCTTTATGAATGTGCCTTCAGTAAATAGGATATAACATACAAAAAAGAGAGGTGGCTAGGGCTGGAAACACACAAAGTTTACATAAAAATGCATAACTTTATTATAAATGTCTAAAAACCAACTAACCCTAAAGAAAACCCCAAACTGGAACAAATCACAACTATAACTGTCCCTTCCAAGAAACAGTTAAGGTGAAGGTCAAGATGACGCCCGGCTATCTGACAAATTTGTGCTCTAGGTATCAGCAAAGTAGCAAAGCAGCACCCTGTAGGGAGGCAGCGGGTTTGGTGCCACGAAAAAATAAACATTTTTTTTTCTGGCATCATGTTCCTGGGGGACATGATTTTTCCATGTGCCTGGGGCCCACATGCCAGGGCCCCCCAAAAATGCTGTTTGTAAAAAAAACACGATTTTGGGAAGTACTGTCACTTTAAATAGCAGGGGAATCCGTGACTTTCATTGCACAACAGAATACAGCTACAACTCCTCCCCCTCCATTCTGACTGGCAATTCATTTGATCAAAATCAATGTTTATCAGCCCTGCAGATCATTTACCAGTCACTGTGGGCATCTAATACCAAGTGGTAATACCAAGTGGTGCTTGAGAAAGGACGTTTGGGTCCAAAATATGTAGCACGCATGTTTTTTCACTAAAAACGTTATTTTTCACAGCCATAGTTCTGTGCCTTCATATGTTACACTGTATATTATGTCTATTGGGCAGCTAATACCAGTCGCTGTGGGCATCATTTACCAGTCATTGTGGGCATTATTTACCAGTCTTGTGTATAAAGCCCCTCCCACTCATGGACAAGCCAACCCCACTTCCGGACAAATCACCACTTGAATTATAAAACCACACCCCTTCTGGCGGCGAGGGGGGGGACAGCAATTAGGATTTTTTTTTTCAGGTCCCAAAAAGTCTAGAGACGGCCTCCCATTCTTAAATCAATATCTCAGGAGGCAAGTATATTTACCTTTCGCGCGATCCACCATTGCAGAGCTGAAAATCTTCGATCACTTCCTGGTGCATGCGTGCTATAGTGGATTAGAACCAGGAAGCAGTCAGGATGTGTCATTTCTGCAGCAATGGATCACCCGAAAGGTAAATATTACTTACTTACCTTTATCCCTGCCTCCTGAAATATTGATTGAAGAACGGGAGGTAAGGCATAGCTCCTTAACCTCCTGTGTTTCAATCAATGCATTAAAGTGAATATATATAGAATAATAATTTGAGTGAACTATTCCTTTAATTAATTAGTCGTCTATAGTTCTCCTTTACAAGCCGGGGCAATGTAACTATTGGTTTGTGAGCTTTACATCCACACTCAGCCTCATTTACCTAGATTCGCAACTTGCTCCAGGCAAATGTGGCTTCGGGTATTTAATACCGGATTTGCTCCTGGGGGTAAATCCCATCATAGCTCCATTAGCTGGTCTTAAATTGTGGAGTTAAAAGTGATGCAAATCCTTTATAAATACAGTGCGCCCGTTACACAGGCGTCTTTTGCGAAACTCGCGCAATATTGGTGAGTGTGAGTTTAGCCCCGTTTTTTAGCACAGCACGCCTGGGTAAATTAGCCCCATACAGGGCGATTTACCCAGAGCCCCTTTACCAAGGGTAAATCTTGCAAACGCGTAAACTGGGTAAATATGGCGTTTGCGCACGTGATCCATAAAATCAAAGTTTAATCATTGATCTAGAGGTAATATTGTGACGTTAGTGTTTAACAGACCTGGGATGATCTACATCCAGTGTAAGGTCTGCACTCCAGGGATCAAAGAGGCTAAACTGGAATTTTTAAGACCAATGAGTCTATTGAACGGGACATTGATTTCAGTGACAGATTTTTTTTTGTAGCATTAACATTTTTTCGTGTAGTCAGCCTTGCCTGTGTTACAGTAACATCTATCGTGTTGAGTTTGATTAACTGGACTTTTTACAAGTGACTTAAAGAATGAAATGTGTCCCAATCAGCATATACCAGCCAGGGGTCAAGGATCACCCGAATGCAAGGTGTTAAAGGTCACTGTATGTCCACCCCCTAAACGAAATTGTGGCAGGAAAAGGCTGTAAACCTGGACCTCGCGAGATGTCACGAAATGTACTTACCAGCCTTTGTTCCCCGACGCCTTCTGCTTAACCGTGCCTTTACCGTCCACAGAAGTCAAGCAAAAGGGGCTCGACCGGCATCCGCTCCTGTGATTGGCTAAGGCCAAGGTTTACAGACTTTTCCTGCCACAAACTAAAATTTTGTTTGGGGGGTAGACATTAGAGATGGACGAACTTCATAAAGTTCGGTCCGTTTTAAAACTTTTGAAGTTTGAAAGTTCGAATTCGGATCCATTAAAGTCAATGGGGAGTGATAGTTCAAAAAGTCAGAGTGATTTTTAGCTAAACTAACAATGGTAACTTACTGTAAATGGCTGTGGCACCTGGGAAATGGTCTGGGGAACATGTCACTATCACTTGTTAAAACACTTCTTAAACACGAGCGGGCAATTGTCAGGTTTTGCGCAAGCTACATTCAAGGCAGGGGTGCCCCTACCATGAAGCAAAGTGAAAAATTTGCTCAAGGCGCACACCTGTGGAACACTGAAAAGGCGCCAGTTAAAAAAAGATCAATACATTCTAGGGTTAGTGAACGGCTCTTAAATAATCGTTTTTTTCTATAATTATCGAAAATACAGCCGCAAGTCCGAAAAACAAACTAATTCGAACCCAAAATATTCTTTGTCCAATATGTTTACAATCTTTAAACATATGTCCTTTATCCTAAAATGTAGGTGCCTGGCTGAGTCCTGACCCAAATCAGATACAAATAAATACCAGAGCACTGTTAACTGCACTGTACTGTGAATGTGATGTTAATCCTCTTGTGTTTCGGTATTGGGTCTTTTGAACAGTCTTATAAGAGGGTAATAACCATTTTTCCCATTTCCATGATCCTTTGCTTCCTGCATGTGAGCTAATGCAGATTAATGGTAGCCATTTATGCCTCATACACTTGTGCGATCACAGGGGCTGCCCAGCCGATAATACACCCATACACGGCATGATTGTGGGCTGAAACAGCCATGCATACACATCCTGCGTCACGGATTGGCCTCCACAATCGCGATCCCCGAATGCACTCTTAGTGACATTATCATTCCATTATCACTTCGTGTATAGTGCCCGGTTTGATTTATTATGAGTTATCGGGGTGGGCGGAAATTTTGTCTGATCAAATCTGATCTATGGCCACCCTTAAGGGTCGTACACACGTTCGATCGCTGACCCGCGAAGCATAATGTGTACGAGCGGCCGTTTCGGACGATAATCGGCCTGCATACGTGCACTTTATCGGACAAAATAGCCACATGTACGGAAATCTGCCTGGCGGATCGGCCAGTGATTCCCAAACGAGCGTACATTTTGGACAATAAAGTTCCCATACATGGGCAGATTATAGGCCTAAACGGCCGTTTGTGCACATCATGCATCATGGGTCAGCACCCGCGATGGCACATGCGTACAAACCTTTAGTCTCAGACTTCAGCGGAAAGCAAAGGATCATGGTCTCTATACTAAGGGAGTAATCTATACATTGACCTTTTTTACAGAAGCCTCCAATGATCTCATGACCCCCCCACTTGTGTATTCTATGGTTTAACCCAATCAGAAAATGGTAAATCAAGCTGGATATGAGATCTCATAAAAATATATATCTACAAGAATTTTTAAAGAATATATTGTGTATAAAAAATATATATATATATTGTGGCCTCATATAGATGTGTACAGATCACTATTCTTCTATTTCATCATCTGTAAGTAACATGCATGTGTTATAGATAATGGGCAGCATGGTGGCTCAGTGGTTAGCACTAATGCCTTGCAGCGTTGGAGTCCTGAGTTCGATTCCACCCTTGGACACATCTGCAAGGAGTTTGTATGTTCTCCCCGTGCTTGTGTGGGTTTCCTCCGGGCACTCCGGTTTCCCCACAATCATAAAGACCTACTGATAGGTTGTATGTGTCAATGTGCTATATAATAACAATAATAATAATGTAGCCATAGACTGAGCAATATAGCTAACCTCCATGAATTAAGGTGGCCATACATATGCGATTTCCACAGCATGTGGTGCGACAGATCACATTGGTATATGCCGGCACACATGCTGTGGGAACAACACACATGGACCCGGTATGGGGATCGGTTGGCCGTGCTTCCATGCACAGTTCAATCGGATCGGATCTCTGTACTTAAAGTAAAGGGAGCCGATACTGACCATAGGGAATTTTCCGTCATTCCCGACGGTCATTCGCCGGCACTCCGATCGGGATTTATGCATTATTGTTCGTGTGTATGGCCACCTTAAGTCAATAAATGTCCATTTAACTCACCTTAGAATAAAGACTGTTCCATACAGATCATAGACCCAATCCACAGAGCTCCGATATGATAGACAATGCACCTCCTTTTGTTTCATCCAATCATATGGACCGTTTTTTTTGCGTTTGGCACATGATTGGATCCCCCAGGAATCGGTGTGACCTTGCTTTGGTTTTTCTGGTGTGTTGTAAGTCACTAAATCACCTCCAGCACATTGTAACATCTACATGTTTAGTTAATACTGTTTCTTTAAGGCATAGAGGCAAGCTGGGAAAAAGGGGCAGTACCAGGAAGTAAGCGAGGGAATAGCATGGGATGAGAAAGTGTGATGTACCTGTTGCTCTGTTTGAATAAATCAAGTTCCCTCTACATTCCAAGTGTTTTCTTGCTCTTGAACAATATAACAAGGGAGACATAACACACATAAGCACTTAGGCCTGTGTTTGAAAGACTGCAAACTGTGTAATTACTGTCACAGAGAACACAAGATGAAGGCTGTGATGTATTATCAGGATCAAAGCCCAACAAAAATGATCTGCTGAAAACAGATTGTTATAATGGACTCACAAAGGAATGTCTTTACATAGGAGGAGACACAAAAAAGGGTGAATTCTCAGAAGGAACCGTGGATTCTCCGTTCTGTTAATAGAGAAAAAACAATAAATACAGAGAATAGTTTCTGTAATGTGGCTGATTTATTTATGTCAATTTCATATTAAAACAGAACACTGGGTAAGTAGGAATAGACGGGCGCTTGTTGGACTAAGGCAAGCAGCGAAGGTGAAATTTCAACCCAATTTACAACATTTTTTTATTTACGCCATTTAAAAACGAATTTTCGGCAAACGCAATTTAGGCCTTTTACACATTGTTCTATATGGTAAAGATCACAGCGGTATTTATAAAACGGTAAAAACTGGATTTTTGCCCAAAAATGATCTAAAATTGATCTTCAAGTCTGATGTGGTGTTGATACATCTATACAGTGGAGTATTCAAGTCTGATGTGGTGTTGATACATCTATACAGTGGCGTATTCAAGTCTGATGTGGTGTTGATACATCTATACAGTGGCGTATTCAAGGCTGATGTGGTGTTGATACATCTATCAGTGGCATATTAAGTCTGATGTGGTGTTGCACATCTCTACAGTGGCGTATTCAAGTCTGATGTGTGTTGCTACATCTATACATGTGGATATTCAAGCTGATGTGGTGTTGATACATCTATCACAGTGGCGTATTCAAGTCTGATGTGGTGTTGATACATCTATACAGTGGCGTATTCAAGTCTGATGTGGTGTTGATACATCTATACAGTGGCGTATTCAAGTCTGATGTGTTTTTGCAATCTATACAGTGGCGTATTCAAGTCTGATGGTGTTGCTACATCTATACAGTGGAGTATTCAAGTTGATGTGGTGTTGATACATCTATACAGTGGCGTATTCAAGTCTGATGTGGTGTTGCTACATCTATACAGTGGCGTATTCAAGTCTGATGTGGTGTTGCTACATCTATACAGTGTCGTATTCAAGTCTGATGTGGTGTTGATACATCTATACAGTGGCGTATTCAAGTCTGATGTGGTGTTGATACATCTATACAGTGGCGTATTCAAGTCTGATGTGGTGTTGATAACTCTATACAGTGGCGTATTCAAGTCTGATGGTGTTGAACATCTATACAGTGGCGTATTCAAGTCGATGTGGTGTTGCTACATCTAACAGTGTCGTATTCAAGTCTGATGTGGTGTTGATACATCTATACAGTGGCGTATCAAGTCTGATGTGGTGTTGCTCACTCTAACAGTGGAGTATTCAAGTCTGATGTGTGTTGCTACATCTATACAGTAGTATTCAAGTCTGATGTGGTGTTGATACATCTATACAGTGGCGTATTCAAGTCTGATGTGGTGTTGATACATCTATACAGTGGCGTATTCAAGTCTGATGTGGTGTTGCTACATCTATACAGTGGCGTATTCAAGTCTGATGTGGTGTTGCTACATCTATACAGTGCGTATTAAGTCTGATGTGGTGTTGATACATCTATACATGTGCGTATTAAAGTCTGATGTGGTGTTGCTACATCTATACAGTGGCGTTAAAGTCTGATGTGTGGTTGATACATCTATACAGTGGCGTATTCAAGTCTGATGTGGTGTTGATACATCTATACAGTGGCGTATTAAAGTCTGATGTGGTGTTGATACATCTATACAGTGGCGTATTCAAGTCTGATGTGGTGTTTGCGTACATCTATACAGTGGCGTATTCAAGTCTGATGTGGTGTTGATACATCTATACAGAATGCCATAGTTAAGTCTGATGTGGTGTTGCTCATATCTACAGTGGCGTATTCAAGTCTGATGTGGTGTTGCTACATCTATACAGTGGAGTATTCAAGTCTGATGTGGTGTTGATACATCTATACAGTGGCGTATTCAAGTCTGTCTGATGTGGTGTTGATACATCTATAAGTGGCGTATTCAAGTCTGATGTGGTGTTGATACATCTATACAGTGGCGTATTCAAGTCTGATGTGGTGTTGCTACATCTATACAGTGGCGTATTCAAGTCTGATGTGGTGTTGCTACATATCTACAGTGGAGTATTCAAGTCTGAGTTGGTGTTGATACATCTATACAGTGGCGTATTCAGTCTGATGTGGTGTTGCTACATCTATACAGTGGCGTATTCAAGTCTGATGTGGTGTTGCTACATCTATACAGTGCGTATTCAAGTCTGATGTGGTGTTGATACATTATACAGTGGCGTATTCAAGTCTGATGGGTGTGATACATCATTACAGTGGCGGATTCAAGTCTGATGTGGTGTTGATACATCTATACAGTGGCGTATTCAAGTCTGATGTGGTGTTGATACATCATACAGTGGGTATTCAGTCTGATGTGGTGTTGCTACATCTATACAGTGTCGTATTCAAGTCTGATGTGGTGTTGATACATCTATACAGTGGCGTATTCAAGTCTGATGTGGTGTTGCTACATCTATACAGTGGAGTATTCAAGTCTGATGTGGTGTTGCTACATCTATACAGTGGAGTATTCAAGTCTGATGTGGTGTTGATACATCTATACAGTGGCGTATTCAAGTCTGATGTGGTGTTGATACATCTATACAGTGGCGTATTCAAGTCTGATGTGTGTTGCTACATTATACAGTGGCGTATTCAAGTCTGATGTGGTGTTGCTACATCTATACAGTGGCGTATTAAAGTCTGATGTGGTGTTGATACATCATACAGTGGCGTATTAAGTCTGATGTGGTGTTGCTACATCTATACAGGGGGTATTAAAGTCTGAGTGGTGTTGATACATCTATACAGTGGCGTATTCAAGTCTGATTGTGGTGTTGCTACATCTATACAGTGGCGGTATTAAAGTCTGATGTGGTGTTGATACATCTATACAGTGGCGTATTCAAGTCTGATGTGGTGTTGCTACATCTATACAGTGTCGTATTCAAGTCTGATGTGGTGTTGATACATCTATACAGTGGCGTATTCAAGTCTGATGTGGTGTTGCTACATCTATACAGTGGCGTATTAAAGTCTGATGTGGTGTTGATACATCTATACAGTGGCGTATTCAAGTCTGATGTGGTGTTGCTACATCTATACAGTGGCGTATTCAAGTCTGATGTGGTGTTGATACATTATTACAGGGGCGTCTTCAAGTCTGATGTGGTGTTGCATACATCATACAGTGGCGTATTCAAGTCTGATGTGGGTTGTACATCTATAAAGTGGAGTATTCAAGTCTGATGTGGTTGTTGATACATCTATACAGTGCGTATTCAAGTCTGATGTGGTGTTGCTAACATATACAGTGGCGTATTCAAGTCTGATGTGGTGTGCTACATCTATACAGTCGTATTCAAGTCTGTGGGTGTTGATACATCTATACGTGGCGTATTCAAGTCTGATGTGGTGTGATTACATCTATACAGTGGGTATTCAAGTCTGATGTGTGTGTGTTGATACATCTATACAGTGGCGTATTCAAGTCTGATGTGGTGTTGATACACATCTATACAGTGGCGTATTCAAGTCTGATGTGGTGTTGCTACATCTATACAGTGTCGTATCAAGTCTGATGTGGTGTTGATACATCTATACAGTGGCGTATTCAGTCTGATGTGGTGTTGCTACATCTATACAGTGGGTATCAAGTCTGATGTGGTGTTGTTGCTACATCTATACAGTGGCGTATTCAAGTCTGATGTGGTGTTGATACATCTATACAGTGGCGTATTCAAGTCTGATGTGGTGTTGATACATATACAGTGGCGTATTCAAGTCTGATGTGTGTTGCTACATCTATACAGTGGCGTATTCAAGTCTGATGTGGTGTTGCTACATCTATACAGTGGCGTATTAAGTCTGATGTGTGGTGTTGATACATCTATACAGTGGCGTATTAAGTCTGATGTGGTGTGCTACATCTATACAGTGGAGTATTAAGTCTGATGTGGTGTTGATACATCTATACAGTGGCGATTCAAGTCTGATTGGTGTTGTACATCATACAGTGGGTATTAAAGTCTGATGTGGTGTTGATACATCTATACAGTGGCGTATTCAAGTCTGATGGTGTTGCTACATCTATACAGTGCGTATTCAAGTCTGATGTGGTGTTGATACATCTATACAGTGGCGTATTCAAGTCTGATGTGGTGTTGCTACATCTATACAGTAGCATATTTAAGTCTGATGTGGTGTTGATACATCTATACAGTGGCATATTCAAGTCTGATGTGGTGTTGATACATCTATACAGTGATATTTAAGTCTGATGTGGGGGTGATACATCTATACAGTGGCGTATTCAGTCTGATGTGGTGTTGCTACATCTATACAGTAGCATATTTAAGTCTGATGTGGTGTTGCTACATCTATACAGTAGCATATTTAAGTCTGATGTGGTGTTGATACATCTATACAGTGGCATATTCAAGTCTGATGTGGTGTTGATACATCTCTACAGTAGCGTATTGAAGTCTGATGTGGTGTTGATACATCTATACAGTGGCATATTTAAGTCTGATGTGGTGTTGATACATCTATACAGTGGCGTATTTAAGTCTGACGTGGTGTTGATACATCTATACAGTGGCGTATTTAAGTCTGATGTGGTGTTGATACATCTATATGCAGTTATGCCCCTAAGTCTCTGGCTTGAGCATGCCCACTTGTATCCTATAGCTGGGACAGAACATAATCAGCTGCATCATAAGTCCTGCCCAAATTTCTTCATCATTTTCTGTGCTAGTCACAAGCTATTCAATATAAATATCGATCCTGTGTATGTTGTTTTTATTGACCACTCGACAATATTAATAATTTTTTCAGAAAAACAAAAATCAAGCTTTACTTGCTTCAGAAAGATCAATTTTTGGGGGTGAGGCTTATGACATTTGACTTTAAAAATCCCAAGGTGCTCAGAATATTATTGTGTATTGGATTCCAGAGTGTGTACCTTCATAGGGCCCTATTTATAAAGGCGCAGTATGGCTAAGTAACAATACCGCACATTTAACACATTTTATCACCGTGATTGTACTGTCATAAAATTACAATCGTACAATTATGATTGTATGATTATGATTGTATGATTTTGATTGTATGATTATGATTGTATGATTATGATTGGAGTTTACTACCAATTGATATTGTACGGCCATAAATGTTCGACCGCGGCTACAATAACAAGGACCTTTGTGAGTCGGGAAGTTGGATAAACATATACACACATGCACGCAGTACACACTTACACAGTACACACACAGTACACAAACACAGTACATACACATACAGTACACACACACACAGTACACACACACACACACACACTACACACACACAGTACACACACACATACACAGTACACACACACATACACAGTACACACACACAGTACACACACACACACACACACACACAGTACACGCACACACATTACACGCACACACACAGTACACACACCCACAGTACACACACCCACAGTACACACACACACAGTACACACATACACAGTACACACACACACACAGTACACACACCCACAGTACATACACACACAGTACACACACAGGCTGATTTTCCAGATTCCTCTCACGGGAGAATTTTATGTTGGACGCAGACATATAAATTAAGAAGAAAACCCACTGCAAGTTGAATCCAATGAGATAAAAGCAATGGAATGTGCCCAGGCAGAAACAATAGTGTTATCTGATTGGGTGAGACAGGCAGGCGCTGAGGGAGGAAGCAGAGGAGGTGGAGAGAAACACTGATATCTAGTAGTTGGGTCAGTGGTAAAACACTTTGCTACAGTGGGAAGGAATCCATCTGATTTTGTGCTTATGTGAGGCAGAAGTCAGGCTGTTTTTTTAAAGGGGAACTAAAGATAGAAGATCAAATTTCCAAATAATACTTCCTCTTATCATCACCCCCCTAACCAGCGTCTCTTGCTCACACCCTCCAGGGTCCCTATGTACAAGGCACTTTATAGTAGTAGAAGAGCCCCTGCCTGTTCAGTATAAATGATACGCAGAGGGTGAACTTGCCTGAACTGGGGAACATTCCAAACCTCCTGTATATCACATGGATCAGATTTAATCCTACTTCCTCTTCCCAAAGCAGCACATGTCCTAAGAGACTTTTCCAGCTGTTCCTACAGATGTTCAGATAGGATAGAATCAGAAATACTTCCAGTTATGACTTTACTGGGGATTGGGGGACCAGCACGATAGGTTTCAGGCTATCCCATCCTTCCTCAGATACATCAAATGGAATCCACCCAAGGAAGGTTTGCATTGTCTGGATCCCCAATAAAGTCATAACTGGACTTTAAAGGACAACTCCACCCTCATAAGAACATCTTTTAGAAAGAATGGCCTCTTTAAAATATGTCGATATATCATAGTTTGTCCTATGAATTCATTACTGTATCCCTGCTATGCTTCTGGATGCCTCATGGAAACAGAGCAATTTAGGAACCTGTACTGAGCCTGGACTGAGCTTGGGCATGCTCAGAAGAGGCAGCTAGGTGATAAATCATTCAGTCATTGGCTGTGATGTCAACTGTCAAATCCACAACTGACAGTTGCTAACTGGAAGAACCAGGAAGTAGAAACAGGGGAAACAGGACATTGTGCAGGATTTCAGGTTAGACTTATATATTTCACATTTCAAACTATTACCGTTTAGGGTTTTGGGGGTGATTTACCTGTATGTAAGTTTTCATTTTGGGGCTGGACTTGCCCTTTAAATAAGTTCCCCCTGTCTTATTGAAGATCTAATTCTGTATTTTCAGAAGCATTGCAAAACAATTGTCAACAGGTTTCTCGCTTATCTCATTGTTCCCAGTGAGTGCTAATTAGTTTCATCACTGCTCAGCCCAGCTCAGGTACGTTCAGGAAGTGATTATCCAGTAATAAATTGACAGCTCTGGCATGTTTGGAAAAGAAGGAGGGGCTAGAGGACTAATCATTGAGCATGTGCATGTTTCCAATTAACTCTTAGCACTGAATTGTCTATTATCGGTTCCTGAAACATTGAACCATCTGCAACCAATAGTCCATAACCCTCCCACTTATCAGCCATTTCAAGAAATGGAACCTACAAGAGTAATAAATTCCATCATTTTCCAGCAGAATTCACCCATTTAGTCTCTCTCTCTCACCACAATATACTGGCTCACGTTATCAGAGAATCTGGATAATGTAACACACCATGTTGTTGCCTGTATCCAGAGCATGATACCTTCCTTTTTCCATAAAGACCCTTAGGTTGGCTATGTGTAACCAGATATTTAATGAGAAACAACTGAAAAACTTTACAATAAATACACTTTTTTGCCTTGCTTATGAAGGTTCTCATTCATCCAGGTCATGGTATATCTGTTGTATTCAATTAGATCAACTGGACTTGAAATGTAGTTCTTGAAGACGTTTCGCTAGTCATCCGACTGGATCTCTCAATTCAGAATGACTTGTACAAGAATCTGTGGCAATTATGTACCCTGGAAAATAACAAATTAGCATATCACAGCCAGGTGTTAAGGGCGTGATTAGATAGTGGCTAAGAGGTGTTATAGGAACGCCCAGAGTAAGGTGTCAAAACAGCATTGTACATGGCATTGTACATGTCGAACTTTTTTGCCTTCAAGACTGGTGTGCACTCTGGATTCTATTTCGGTCCGTTCTGCCTCCTCCCTTGGTTCACAGAACTTTTTATAAACTTGGGCATGTGCAGAGGTGGCAACTGGTGAATCGGCAGTTAATCATTGGCTGTGATGTCAGTTGTTACAACCTTGATTGACTGCATGGAGGGAGGAGCCAGCTTACTCTGCCAGAATGGGGACAATCATTATCCTTAAACATCTGGTTAGTAATGCAGGTAATAAAGTACAAAATATATTAGGGTTGGGGGCAGGTAACAGACAATTGACCAGTTTTTTGTTTTCAGGGTGGACATAACATTTAAATAGATCAGATATATATAAAAGTATAAACCGACCCGAGTATAAACCGAGGCACCAACTTTTCCTTCAAAAAGAAGTAAAAGTAATTGACTCGAGTATAAACCGAGGGTAGAAAATAGGACCACAACTGCCTTCTGATTCTGTATTGTTTTGAGGCTTTAGTTGCCCTTTAAATGGACAGCAGAATTCTCATACAGTAGTCCCATACAGTAATAGGCAAATCCAATATGGCTATTACTGTATGGGAATTCTGCTGTCCATTTAAAGGGCAACTAAAGCCTCATTAACAATACAGAATCAGAATGCAGCAATAGATAACATTCTCCTTCTGATTCTGTATTGTTTTTAGGATTTAGTTGCCCTTTAAATGAACATCAGAAGTCCCATACAGTAATAGCCATACTGTATTTGGCTATTACTGTATGGGAATTCTTAGGTCCATTTAAAAGGCAACTAAAGTCTCATTCCTTGCCACTGCAGATGATTGGAAACTACAACTCCCAGCATGCTTTAGATGCTGGGAGTTATAGTTTCCAAACATCTGCAGTGGCAAAGAATTGCCACTGCAGGAATTACTGTGCCCTTCTCCCCTTCTATCCCAGTTGCTCTCTCCTACCTGCTCCATATGTTCCCCTGCAGGCTGCTCTGGATCCTCTTCTCTGTTCCGGCGGCCGCATGCTTCACATTCCTCTGCTGGCTGACGTCATTAGTGACATCAGCCAGCAGAGGATGCGGAGCGTGCGGCAACCGGAGCAGGTAAGTGCTTGACTCGAGTATAAACCGAGACTCGATTTTCAGGCAATTTTTTTAGCTAATATACTATTAGGGATCCCTCTAACAAGGAGGCTATGGAACCACAGAATGAATTAAATGTCTGTTAAAAATATATAAGTGGTACTTACTGCACAACTGTTACAGATTTGTTGATTAATACCTGTATGGAAATTGTGCTAGATCCCATATACAACGGCAGTAAAAATGAAAATGATATTTTTTACATGTGCAGATTATATTTTGTGTCGGTAATTTGCAAAATCTGCCAGCGATGATATAATGAGAATGGCTGTGATAATGTTCTCCGCTGGGGATAGAATACATTTTCAGAACTTTATGTATAAAAAGATGCAATTAGACAGTGAATGGTCATAATACACTGTATTTACCACTACAAAGCAAATGTAAACACTGTAAAAGTCAATGGACCTTCATTATTAATGTCCCCCAAGTCAATTTGCTACGGTTAAAGGGCATCTATACATTTTTTGTTGATCTGTCACTTATTTCTTTAGATTTCCAGTCTAAACCATCTTACATTATAGCTGTCAATCAAGTGCATTATTACCATAAACCCTTCTGCTTTGTGCAGTTTTACTATAACTGGACGTTGTAGGAAATTCCCTCTACCAGTGCTGCCTCAGTAATTACTGAGCATGCTTGACTTCACAGAAAGTCATGTCAGGTGGCTCTCAGTGAATAACCCCTATAGTTTCTCCATCCCCAATTTGTGATTCGGTTCTCCATTCTACAGAAAATTTGCTATGTTAACAAGTCCACCCAAAGTCTCTGTATACTATTTGCAAGTCACAAATATCTAGCATAGGAGAATGTGAACATTTTGTTAAAAATGATAATAACAAGGACTCTGGCTTCTAGGGGGCGCTATAGTATGGAAACAGTCAATTTAGAGGATAGAGTTGAATTCATGCAAGGTTAATTAATTGAACTTGGATTTATTTTCAATACCATTTTTCAATACCTAGGGGCATATTTTTGTTAACGCTGGACTTTTGTGTTATCAATGTATTTTTTAAAATGTTGATTATGAAGATTTTTTCCACGCCGATATGAGGCGGTAAAATCACCAAACTTAGTAAAATAACTAGATTGTAAGCTCTACAGGACAGGGACCTCATTACCTCTTGTGACAAAGCCCTAGCACTTCTATTTATATAATTTATATATTTATGGACTGAACTATCTATGTATTTATCCCCCTTGAATGACTTTATTGTATTTTGTTACTGTACAGCGCTGTGTCCCCAAGTGGCGCTTTATAAATAAACTATACATACATACTGTATAATCTGTATTGTTATAATGTACAGCGCTGCGTACCCTAGTGGCGCTATATAAATAAACTATATACATACATACTGTATAATCTGTATTGTTATAATGTACAGCGCTGTGTCCCCAAGTGGCGATATATAAATAAACATATACATACACACTGTATAATCTGTATTGTTATAATGTACAGCGCTGTGTCCCCAAGTGGCGCTATATAAATAAACATTAACATACATACTGTATAATCTGTATTGTTATAATGTACAGCGCTGTGTATCCAAGTAGTGCTATATAAATAAACATATACATACATACTGTATAATCTGTAGGTTTAATGTACAGGCTGTGTACCCAAGTGGGCTGTATATAATAAACATATACATACATACTGTATAATCTGTATTGTTATAATGTACAGCGCTGTGTACCCAAGTGGCGCTATATAATAAACATATACATACTACTGTATAATCTGTATTGTTATAATGTACAGCGCTGTGTACCCAGTGGCCTAATAAATAAACATATACATACATACTGTATAATCTGTATTGTTAATGTACAGCGCTGTGTCCCCAAGTGCGCTATATAAATAAACATACATACTGTATAATCTGTATTGTTATAATGTACAGCGCTGTATACCCAAGTGGCCCTATATAAACATATACATACATACTATATAATCTGTATTGTTATAATGTACAGCACTGTGTCCCCAACTGGCGCTATATAAATAAACATATACATACATACTGTATAATCTGTATTGTTATAATGTACAGCGCTGTGTCCCCAAGTGGCGCTATATAATAACATGTAACATACATACTGTATAATCTGTATTGTTATAATGTCGCTCTGTGTACCCAAGTGGCGCTATAATAATAACATATACATACATACTGTATAATCTGTATTGTTATAATGTACAGCGCTGTGTACCCAAGTGGCGCTATATAAATAAACATATACATACTACTGTAATATCTGTATTGTTATAATGTACAGCGCTGTGTCCCCAAGTCTCGATATAAATAAACATATCAATACATACTGTATAATCTGTATTGTTATAATGTACAGCGCTGCGTACCCAAGTGGCGCTATATAAATAAAACATATCATACTGTATAATCTGTATTGTTATAATGTACAGCGCTGTGTACCCAAGTGGCGCTAATAAATAAACATATACATACATACTGATAATCTGTATTGTTATAATGTACAGCGCTGTGTACCCAAGTGGCCTATATAAATAACATATACATACATACTGTATAATCTGTATGTTATAATGTACAGCGCTGTGTACCCAAGTGGCACTATAAATACATATACATACATACTGTATAATCTGTATTGTTATAATGTCAGCGCTGGTACCCAAGTGGCGCTATATAATAAACATATACATACATACTGTATAATCTGTATTGTTATAAATGTACAGCGCGTGTACCAAGTGGCGCTATATAATAAACATATACATACATACTGTATAATCTGTATTGTTATAATGTACAGTGCTGTGTACCCAAGTGGCGCTATATAAATAAACATATACATACATACTGTATAATCTGTATTGTTATAATGTACAGCGCTGTGTACCCAAGTGGCGCTATATAAATAAACATATACATACATACTGTATAATCTGTATTGTTATAATGTACAGCGCTTTCTCCCCAAGTGGCGCTATATAAATAAACATATACATACATACTGTATAATTCTGTATTGTTATAATGTACAGCGCTGTGTCCCCAAGTGGCGCCATATAAATAAAAATCATACATAGTATAATCTGTATTGTATAATGTACAGCGCTGTCCCAAGTGGCGCTATATAAATAAACATATACTACATACTGTATAATCTGTATTGTTATAATGTACAGCGCTGGTACCAAGTGGCGCTATATAAATAAACATATACATACATACTGTTAATCTGTATTGTTATATGTACAGCGCTGTGTCCCAAGTGGCGCTATATAAATAAACATATACTACATACTGTATAATCTGTATTGTTATTATGTACAGCTGGTCCCAAGTGGCGCTATATAAATAAACATATACATACAACTGTATAATCTGTATGTTATAATGTACAGCGTGTCCCCAAGTGGGCTGCTATAAAATAACATATACATACATACTGTATAATCTGTATTGTTATAATGTACAGCCTGTGTCCCAAGGGGCGCTATATAATAAACATATACATACATACTGTATAATCTGTATTGTTATAAGTACAGCGCTGGTACCCAGTGGGCTATATAAATAAACATATCATACATACTGTATAATCTGTATTGTTATAATGGACAGGCTGTGTCCCAAGTGGCCTATATAAATAAACATATACATCACATACTGTATAATCTGTATGTGATAATGTACAGCGCCTGGTCCCCAAGTGGCGCTATATAAATAAACATATACATACATACTGTATATCTGTATTGTTATAATGTACAGCGCTGTGTCCCCAAGTGGCGCTATATAATAAACATATACTACATACTGTATAATCTGTATTGTTATAATGTACAGCGCTGTGCCCCAGTGGCGCTATATAAAAAAAACATATACATACTGTATAATCTGTATTGTTATAATGTACAGCGCTGTGTACCCAAGTGGCGTTAATAAATAACATATACATACATACTGTATAATCTGTATTGTTATAATGTACAGCGCTGTGTCCCCAAGTGGCGCTATATAAATAAACATATACATACATACTGTATAATCTGGATTGTTATAATGTACAGCGCTGGTACCCAAGTGGGCTATAAATAAACATATACATACATACTGTATAATCGTATTGTTATAATGTACAGCCTGGTCCAAGTGGCGCTATAAATAAACATATACATACATACTGTATAATCTGTATTGTTATAATGTACAGCGCTGGGTCCCAGTGGCTATATAAATAAACATAACATACATACTGTATAATCTGTATTGTTATAATGTACAGCGCGTGTGTCCCCAAGTGGGCTATATAAATAAACTATACATACATACTGTATAATCTGTATTGTTATAATGTACAGCCTGTGTCCCATGGCCTATATAAATAACATATACAACATACTGTATAATCTGTATTGTTATAATGTACAGCGCTGGTACCCAAGTGGCGCTATATAAATAAACATATACATACATACTGTATAATCTGTATTGTTATAATGTACAGCGCTGGTCCAAGTGGCGCATATAAATAAATATACATACATACATACTGTATAATCTGTATTGTTATAATGTACAGCGCTGTGTACCCAAGTGGCGCTATAAAATAAACATTACATACATACTGTATAATCTGTATTGTTATAATGTACAGCGCTGGTACCAAGTGGGCTATATAAAAAACATATACATACATACATACTGTATAATCTGTATTGTTATAATGTACAGCGCTGTGTCCCCAAGTGGCGATATAAATAAAAATATACTACATACTGTATAATCTGTATTGTATAATGTACAGCGCTGTGTCCCAAGTGGCGCTATATAAATAAACATATACATACATACTGGATAATCTGTATTGTTATAATGTACAGCGCGTGGTCCCAAGTGGGCTATATAAATAAACATATACATACTACTGTATAATCTGTATTGTATAATGTACAGCGCTGTGTCCCAAGTGGCGCTATATAAATAAACATACAATATACTGTATAATCTGTATTGTTATAATGTACAGCGCGTGTCCCCAAGTGGCGCTATATAAATAAACATATACATACATACTGTATAATCTGTATTGTTATAAGTGCAGCGCTGTGTCCCCAAGTGGCGCTATTAAATAAACATATACTACATACTGTAAATCTGTATTGTTATAATGTACAGCGCTGTGTCCAAGTGGCGCTATATAAATAAACATATACTACATACTGTATAATCTGTATTGTTATAATGTACAGCGCTGTGTCCCCAAGTGGCGCTATATAAAAAACATATACATACATACTGTATAATCTGTATTGTTATAATGTACAGCGCTGTGTACCCCAGTGGCGCTATATAAATAAACATATACATACAATTGTATATCTGTATTGTTATATGTACAGCGCTGTGTACCAAGTGGCGCTATATAAATAAACATATACATACATACTGTATAATCTGTATTGTTATAATGTACAGCGCTGTGTCCCAAGTGGCGCTATATAATAAAATATACATACATACTGTATATCTGTATTGTTATAATGTACAGCGCTTGGCCCCAAGTGGCGCTATATAAATAAACATATACTACATCCTGTATATCTGTATTGTTATAATGTACAGCGCTGGTCCCCAAGTGGCGCTATATAAATAAACATAATACATACATACTGATAATCTGTATTGTTAAATGTACAGCGCGTGTACCCAAGTGGCGTATATAAATAAACATATACAATACCATATGTATAATCTGTATTGTTATATGTACAGCGCGCGTCCCCAAGTGGCGCTATATTAAACATATACATACATACTGTATAATCTGTATTGTTATAATGTACAGCGCTTTGTACCCAAGTGGCGCTATATAAATAAACATATACATACATACTGTATAATCTGTATTGTTATAATGTACAGTTTATTTATATAGCGCCACTTGGGGACGCAGCGCTGTACATTATAACAATACAGATTATACAGTATGTATGTATTGTTTATTAATAGCGCCACTTGGGACACGCAGGCTGTACATTATAACAATACAGATTATACAGTATGTATGTATATGTTTATTTATATAGGCCACTTGGGTACACAGCGCTGTACATTATAACATACAGATAACAGTATGTATGTATATGTTTATTTATATAGCGCACTTGGGGACACAGCGCTGTACATTTAACAATACAAGATTATACAGTATGTATGTATATGTTTATTTATATAGCGCCACTTGGGGACACAGCGCTGTACATTATAACAAATACAGATTTACAGTATGTGTGTATATTTATATAGCGCACTTGGGTAACAGCGCTGTACATTATAACATACAGATTATACAGTATGTATGTATATGTTTATATAGCGCCACTTGGGGACACACGCGTGTCATTATAACAATACAGATTACAGTATGTATGTATATGTTATTTATATAGCGCCATGGGGCACAGCGCTGTACATATAACAATACAGATTATACAGTATGTATGTATATGTTTATTATATAGCGCCATTGGGACCAGCGTACATATAACAATACGATTTACAGTATGTAGGATATTTATATATACGCCATTGGGGACACAGCGCTGTACATTATAACAATACAGATTATACAGTATGTATGTATATGTTATTTATATAGCGCCACTGGGGACCAGCCTGTACATTATAACAATACAGATTAACAGTATGTATGTATATGTTTATATTATATAGGCCACTTGGGGACACAGCGCTGTACATTATAACAATACATATACAGATGTATGTATATGTTTATATATAGCGCCACTTGGGGACCAGCCTGTACATTATAACAATCAGATTATACAGTATGTATGTATATGTTTATTTATATGCGCACTTGGGACAGCGCTGTACATATAACAATACAGATTATACAGTATGTAGTTATGTATTTATATAGCGCCATGGGTACACAGCGCTGTACATTATAACAATACAGATTATACAGTATGTAGTATATGTATTAATAGCGCACTTGGGTACAGCAGCTGTACATTAAACAATACAGATTATACAGTATGTATTGATATGTTATTATAAAAGCCCACTTGGGGTACCAGCGCTGTACATATAACAATACAGATTATACAGTATGTATGATATGTATTTATATAGCGCCACTTGGGGACACGCGCTGTACATATAACAATACAGATTATACAGTATGTAGTAATGTTATTTATATTCGCCATGGGACCAGCGCTGTACATTTAACAATACAGATTATACAGTGTATGTATATGTTTTTTATATTAGCGCCACTTGGGGACCAGCGCTGTACATTATAACAATACAGATTATACAGTATGTATGTAATGTTTTATAGCGCCACTTGGGGACCAGCGCTGTACTATAACAATACAGATTATACAGTAGTTGTATATGTTATTTATATAGCGCCACTTGGGGACCAGCGCTGTACATTATAACATACAGATATACAGTATGTTGTATATGTTTATATAGCGCCACTTGGGACACAGCGCTGTACATTATAAACATACAGATACAGTAGTATGTATAGTTTATTTATATAGCGCCCTTGGTAACAGCGATGCTACATAACATTTATATTCTGTTATAAAGACATAACCTGTATTTTCTGTTATCAGACATAACCTGTTATTTTTTTTTACACCACTAACCGTATCAATCTGTTATAGAGACATAACCTGTCTATTCCTGTTTATAAGACATAACCTGTATATCTGTTATAAGACATAACCTGTATTATCGGTTAAACAACACGACATAATAACCTGATATTCTGTGTTGCACGACATAACATGATATTCTGTTACACGACATACCTGTATATTCTGTTATAAGACACATAACTGTAAAATTCTGTTATACAACATACTGTATATCTGGTACGTGACATACCTGTATCTTCTGTTATAAGACATAACCTTATAGTCTGTTATAAGACATAACCTGTATATTCTGTTAAAACATAACCTATATATTCTGTTACACGACATAACATGTAATCTTCGTGTTATACCGACAATAACAATGTATTTCTGTTACACGACAAACTTATATTCTGTTATAAACGCATAACCTGTATAGTCTGTTATAGAATAACCTGTATATTCTGTTTAAGACATAACCTGTATATTCTGTTCCAGACGAAACCTGTATTTCTGTATTAAGACATAACCTGTATATATTCTGTTATACGACATAACCTGTATATTCTGTTATAAGACAACCTTTATCTTCTGTTACACACATACCCTGTATATCTGTGATACAACACTAACCTGTATATTCTGTTATAATACATAACCTGTTATATTCTGTTATACGACATAACCTTATATTCTGTTTTAGACATCACAAAAAAAACACGAATTAAACACCTGTTTTTGTATTTTTTTGTATATTCTGTTATAAAGACTAACCTGTATATTCTGTTATAAGACATACTGTATATTCGTTTCACGACTAACTTATATTCTGTTATAAACATAACCTGTATAATTCTGTTATAAAGACATAAGCTGTATATTCTGTTATAAAGACATAACCTGTATATTCTGTTATAAGACATAACTGTATATTTTGTTATAGACATAACCTTATGTCTGATACGTGACATAACCTGTATAATTTCTGTTATAAGACATAACCTGTATATTCCTGTTATACGACTAACCGTAATCTTCTGTTATAAGACAGAAACCTATTTTGTTATAAACTAACCTGTATATTCTGTTATAATACTAACCCTTATATTCTTTTACATGACTATACCCTGTATATCTGTTACATGACATACCGGTATATTCCTGTTCTAAGTAATAACCTGTATATTCTGTTTATAAGACTCACCTGTATATCTGTTATGACATAACCTGTATATTCTTTATAGACAATAACATGTATATTCTTTACGACAAATCTGTATATTCTGTTACATGACACGAATAACCTGTATATTCTGTTACAAGGACACGACATAACCGTATTCTGTTATAATAGCATAACCTGTCTATTCTGTTACCGCATAACCCTGTAGATTCTGTTACATACATAACCTGTAATATTCTGTTTTTAGACATCACATGTATATTCTGTTACAACGCCATAACCTGTATATTTCTGTTATAAACCTAACATGTATATTCTGTTATAAGCCATAACCGTATATTCTTTTCTAGACAGAACCTGTATCTTCCTGTTTATCAAACTAACCTTGTATATTCCTGTTATAAAGACATAACCCTGTCTATTCTGTTATACGACATAACATGTATATTCTGTTGACACGAAATTAACCTTTATATTCGGTTATAAGAGTGACATAACCTGTATATTCTGTTATAATACATAACCTGTATATTCCTGTTACGTTGACATAAGCTTATATTCTGTTATAGACATAACCCTGTATTTCTGTTATAAGACATAACCGTATATTCGTTACACCCATACCTGTATATTTCCCCCCCCTTGGGGGGTTTTTTATAAACATAACCCTTATATTCTGTTACACGACATAACCCTTAATATTCTGTTCCAAATAACCTGTATATTCGTTATCGACATAACCTGTAGATTTGGTTACGTGACATACATGATATCTGTTATAAGACATCACTGTATATTCTGTTTATAAGACAAACATGTTATTCTGTTTATAAGACATAACTGTGAGATTCTGTTATAAGAACACTAACCTGTATATTCTGTTATAACATAACCTGTATTATTCTGTTATAGAAACATAACATGTATATTCGGTTACAGACACGAATCTGTATCTGTATAACTACTATCTGTTTAAGGACTAACCTGTATATCTGTTTAGACACCTGTTATTCATAATGCTTATTCTGAAAGACTACCTGTATATTTTTGTTATAAGACATAACGTATTTTTATACACACATGTATATTCTGTTACCAACCATTAACCTGTATTTCGTTATAAGACATAACCTGTATAGTTCCTGTTACACGAATAACTCGTAATTTCTGTTACCCAATAACCTGTATATTCTGTTATAAGACATAACCCTGTTATTCTGTTACTGTACATAACAGTTATACGGTATAAGAGACATACCTGTATATTCTGTTATAGACATACCATGTATCTCTGTTACCCTAAATAACAGAATCTGTTATAAGCACTAACCTGTATATTCTGTTACACGAAATAACCTGTATATTCTGTTATACGACATAACCTGTATATTCGGTTATCAGACAACAACCTGTATATTTGTACACCAAACCGACCTAGCATATTCTCTTTACAAGCGAATACCTGTATATTCTGTTATAAACATAACCTGTATATTATGTTACCCGACATAACTGCTATTTCTGGTACATGACATAACCTGTATATCTGTTATAAGACATAAACTGTATATTCTGTTAACGACATAACCTGTATATTCTGTAACGACGACAAACACCCTGTAATTCTGTTACACGACTATTTATTTTTACGCACTGTATATGTCTGTTATACAATAACCTGTAATATCGTTAACTAACGGATATTAGCAACATGAATATTTGTTACAACCGCAATAACCCTGTATATTTTTTCTTACCATCATTGTAATATTCCCTAGGTATAGGCTGCGGCTGTCTTTTTGTAATACTGTGTTGCTGGTTTTGTTTGCCTTAACCCGTAGCGGACCACCATTTAATTCAATTTTCCGAGCATTAAAGGGAAGATGCCGTTTTGAAAACTGCGTACAGAAATGGCTCTGCTTTCAAGGGTGCAATTGAGCAGAATTTCTTTTTCTAGTGGATCAGAGATAAAACTTATATCGTTCCTTTTCTCATTCTAAGAACAGATATCTCTAAATACGAGTTATTAGTAATTACCCAGCCTTTTTATCGGTTAACGGTCATCAGATTTAAAATCAAGAACGATCTCTTCTCAATGCTTCTGTGTGTTTTGCCTGAAGCATTAAACATAACCAGCGACAATCTCATCTCTTCATTCATTCATTCATTCATTTGTGCTTTCCTGGTTTTGAATATTTGTGAATTGCCAATATACACGTGCCTTAATCTTAGACTCTAATTGAAGTTAGCTGTCAACTTCCTTCCTACATGATGAAAAAATGGCAATTAAGGTACATGGAACCCTAAAGAACATGGATAACTACACACCTTCCTAAACCCCGCATTAGATGCGCCATGGCCTAATCTGGACCCGTAACAGGATTGGCTAGTGGGCGTGACCAGCTGGAACAAGTTTGCTGCGACTAGAACTGGGCTGGGCCAAAGGAATATTATTGTCAGTTGACCAAAACTTTGGATATGGAATGCTGGAAATAAAGCACACAACCCCGGGGAAAAATTCAAGCACTCAAAGAATGTTGAGACAAAGATTATTACTTTTATGTTAAGTGTGCATGTTTCCTTGAGTACTTAAGTTGTCCTTTAATTAGTCAATTGCTATCACTTTAGAGATGTGTTAAGCTGGTCCCATCATAAAAAGCAAGGGCCCAAACACTGTCGGGAGGGAGGTGGTCATGTGTGACTGCGACAGTTAAGAGGGCAACCAGATTCCCTTCTCTGGGAGTCACAATGTGCACGAAGTTCTGCCTCCTACCATCCCCTGTCATATATTCATTTATAGTTTAGTTGCCCTTAAGCACCATTTCGTTAACCTGGGCAGATGAGAGCTGTACGTGACTGTAGACTCCTACATGAAATAGATCGGGGGTTGAATAATTAAACCTACCTCCTTGCCCCAGTACTTTTTTATTTTAAACGATCCAATTGTTAGAGTTAACAACCATTAATTATCTCTCTGTGTGTTCGCTAAAGAAGTGTGTTAATGCAGGTGTGACCGTTGTGGCATCCATCAACACTCAATGATTGAGACCTTCCATTCTGACACAAAACATTATAACGCTCAACCTAATCTCCACTTAAGAACATTGTACCAATGATCATCATTATGATGTATGTACCATTGCTGTTAATGACTGAACTTTGTCCTTAATGGTGTCACGGAAAGATACAACCACTTTTCCTTGAAATGGTGTTATGGTGAAGAACAGGTTGTGACATTGTCAATTTAAAGTTCACCCTTAATGCAGATGAAAGTTAACTTACAAGTTGAACGATAATCCAAGTAGATAATCAATGGTCAGGAACAGTTTAGCATCATTCTACTGGCTTTTGTTCTAATGCTCTGATGTTTCCAGTGATTCTTATTAGTTTTTATCTTGTTTAACCTGTTTAGGTAAGTACAGGCAAGGAGTCACCCGTAGTGACTTTGACAAGCTTTGAAAGTGGTGGAGGCATGTTGGCTTAAGAACTTACTGAGCAAAAAGTCCAATCTGATTGATCTTGCTTTAAGGGTTTTATAGGACGTTCTTATGCTACTTCCTTCTAGGTCTGCACCCCTCCTACTCGGCAGAGTCAGATATGCAAGATGTTTGTAGAAGCAACCAAGTTAGGGGATGTCATGTGACATTAATGAAAGAAGTGATAATCACTCTAGGATAGATCGTTTGCGAGCCAGACAAAGGGACCTCTTTCTCCTTATATGCAACAATGGAGGTGTCGGACAATTTCTTCTACTGCACTTACAGTTGAGGAGGGAAATTTTGGAACAATAACGGGAATTTATGGTCAGATTAACAAAATTTTCCAGCGGTTTTACTTCTTAGAAATTGAAATGTTCCCGAAGAGATTATTGTTTCTATCCAAAAAAAGACTTGCACGAACCTTCACCCAACTGCTCATTCCACCGCTTGACGTCAAAAATGGCGGAGAGGTAGAATTTGCCCTTTGTTATTTTAGACAATTGGTCTTTTCTTAAGTTTATCTCACACTGCTCACTCCATTATTCTTAATTTTGATATACTAATATGTTTTAGGCATAGATTCCATGAAATTGGCTAATTTATTAAACCATCTCTAGGCCAAATTCAATGTGCCCCCATAGCCCCCCTCGATACCCCATCGATTTCATTCAAAGACTGAGGGGGATCAGGAGAATGCAAGGCCCTCAATTACTTCCACCCTCCTCTATTGCCAAGTTCCTCGCTGAATGAATGGGATCGAGGGAAGGGGAACTCCGGTGAGTCACAAGGACTTACTCTTCTCCAGGGTCTCCCTTGAGGCTTCCCTGGTCTGCCCTGTGGTCTAGTTGGGTACTGCACTGATCTCCATTTCGATCGCAGTACAGTACCTGGTCTAGTAAAGCTGTAGTGTGACAGCTTTAACTATACCTTTGTGATGAAGCTCAGAGCTTCATTCACAAATAGGATGTTTTTCTAGGAAAAAAATGAGCCAGAGATCCAAAATTTGGTGATCACTTTTGAGCACAATACTGATCTGTTACACAATGAAGAAAATAGCCTTCGTAAATGGATTTCCGGGAAGTGATTTTCCGATCGGGATTCACATTGGGAAAATGGGGCTTTATTCCCAAATTCTAACAGGTATTATTCAAATAAGTTCTTATCGTTTAAAATGGTGCTAATTTTCCCCAACCAATCAGATGTTAGCTTTTAAATGTTAAATAAGATCTGATTGGTGGGCAAAATAGCACATTTTAAACGATAAGAACTTTATTGAATCTCCCTGTAGGTTCGTTATCATCAAATCATTGATTGATGATCCATCTTGGGAATGATCAAAAAAAAAAGGGGTGGAAATATGCGACCAACTAAAATTCTTGAAAGTGATAAGCTAAAATGAGCAAAAAAGCTTTCCCAATGTCCCCGGGTGGTATCGTAAAAGTAAACGCAGATAATTATTTGTCTTGATTCAAGGGAAACTAAACCCTATTTTATAAGGAAATTTTGCATGATGTACCAAAAAAAAGGAACGAATTGAATTTTAGGATCAGTATTGTGCAAAAAACTTCTTGTGACTCTCAGTACAACACCGGTTTCCTAAACATCCACTAAAGGGGAAAGTGTAGGTGCGTGGGGGGAGTGGGGATTGTGGCCTTTTTTGATTTTTTTCTTTTAATGGCACTTTACCTGCATCAACATTTGAACCTAGTGGTGGCCACGTCTCTGTTTGCCCCCACGCATATGGTCATACTGTTTGATTTAAGACATGTGGGAGTTGCCATTTTCGTGGTTTTTTTTACTTGTCAAGTGGGTTGAGGTAGTGATTCAACCTTTCAATCAGATTATTTGGTTTATTTTTCACAAAAATCTCCTGAAAAACACAGAGGTCTTTGGATTTACTTTATGCACTGGAATTTTTCAGTGTATGTATAAGGTTGGAACTGTAACTACTGAGGTGAGTAGATTGCAAAAAATATATATTGTGAGGGGCACTTTCCAAGTTGTGTGTCGGTTTCCTTTGAAAAAGTGTAGGCTCTTCAAATTACAGAGCACTTTGATTTTCTCTTGTAATTGCCTTGTGCATGGATCTAATTTGAACTAGTTGGTGGCCGCGTCTCTGTGTGCATCCACGCATATGGCATACCGTTTGATTCAGGACAAGTGGGAGATTGACATTTAGTGGGTTTTTTGCTTGTCAAGTGGGTTTAGGTAGCATTTCAACCTTTGCATATTTGTTTTATTTTTCACAAAATCTCCTAAAATACAGATTCTTTGGATTACTGCATCTGGAATTTTTCATGTAGGTATGAAAGCTTGGAACCGTAATGTAGCTGAAGGTGTGTAGATTCCAAAAATATATAGTTTGTAGGGGTATTTACCAGTTTGGGCCTGTTACCTTTGAAAAAGGTAGGCTCTTCAAATTACAGAGCCTTTGATTTTTCTTTATTGCACTTGTGTCATGGTTCCCTTTGAGTTAGTTGGTGGCCAGGTGTCTGTGTGCACCTGCATAGGCATACTGTTTGATTTAGGACGTGGGAGATTGATATTTTGCAGGGATTTTTATTTATGGAGGCATTTCCAAGTTTCGGGCTGTGTGAAATTACAGAGCACGTTGATTCATTTCTTGTAATTGCACGTGTGCATGCTTCCCATTTGAGTTAGTTGGTGGCCATGTCTTTGTGCACCCACGCATATTCATACCATTTGATTCAGGACACTTGGGAGATTGATATTTGGTAAGGTTTTTTACATTACATGGAATTTGCCATGATTTTGTAACTTTGAAATGTATTTTCTCCATTTTTCCAGAAAATCGTGTAAAAGTGCGAACTTCTACGAAGAAAACTGTGCCCACACCATTGAAAGTATGAAAGAAAAAAACAGCATTATGTAGCTAAGGAGTGTAGATTCTGAGAATATATAGTTTGTGGGGGGTGTTTTGGGGGAAAAACTGCAGACTGTTTTACATTCCATGAGTTTTGCAAGATTTCTAAAAAACAACTTTAAAGTTGGATATTGTTAATTTTTTCATACGAAGAACTGCCCAACCATTGATGGTATGAATGAACGAACTATAGCGTTACATAGCTAAGGGTGTGTAGATTTCAGGAATAATAGTTTGTGTATTTCTGAGTTACGGTATTGTTTGTGGAAAAAACCTGCAGACTGTTCAAATTCTGAGTTGGCTAATATTTTAGTTTTCCTGAGCCATCGTGCATTGTCTCACTTCGTGGCTATTCGCTTCCACATCTGAGTGGTAACCCACACATATGGCATTACCGTTTGATTCAGGAATCTGGGAGATGTTCTTAGGTAACTTTTTACATTCCATGAGGTTTTGACATGATTTCTAACTTTTTGAATGTTGTGTTGATGTTAATTTCTTTTGAAAATACTGGGTAAAAGTGCGAACTTTTATGAAGAACTTCGCCCACACATTGATTTGTATGAAGAAACAATAAACTACAACACAGCGTTACATAGCTGAAGGTGTGTAGATTTCAGGAATCTATAGTTTGTGGGAGTGTTCTGAGTTAGGGGTTGTTTTGTGGAAAAACTGCAGACTGTTCAAATACAAAAACTGGCAAATTTTCTTGCTGTACTGACATTTGGCATGGTCAGGCCTCTGGTGTTGGTAGCCATGTCTTCAGGTACACCCATGAATGTGGCCTACCGTTTACTCGGGAGGGGTTTAGGCTTTCATATTTAATCAGAAGATGCGTTTGAACTTTCCTCCACAGTTTTTAGCTGAAATTCCATTTGATTTTGTCTCTGATTTACAGTTGAAGAAAAAAAAGGAAAATGTGAGAAAATAATCTTACAATTGGACGAAGAGCTGCGTCCGAGTATCTGCATTTTGATCAAACACTACTCATAAAATCCTGCGATGTTGTATTTTATAAAATATCTCACTTGTGGGGATATTTAGATAATTGTAGATATTCTATGTTAACGTCAGTAGTGGTTATACATTTCAATTTGGTGAATATTCTAGGAGGTTGCAGTTTTACAGTTTGGGGGGGGGGGTCTCCTGTACGAAAAGTCTGGTAACTACTATTGGTATCGTTGTACTCTGGAGTGTCAGAGCTTTAAGAAACAGTAAGATTTTTGTGTGTAACCATAAAACAAACTATAAATAAAAATGGGAAAAATCCATGAAAATTGCAATGTTACATTTTGTTTACATATTTTACCCATAATCCAGTAAAATTTCCAGAAAGTTACAAAATTCGATTAAGGCGATTAAGGGCAAAATCCTGAAAATTCTGCTGGCACTTAACCAAAAAAAATTTAATTCTGCTGGCATGAAGGGTTAATGGACAGCAGAATTCCATACAGTAATATCATAATGGATTGGCTATTACTGATGGAATTCTTCTGTCCATTTAAAATTCCTTGGCCGATGTTTGGAAACTACAACTCCCAGCATGCTTTAGTTGCTGGGAGTTTGTTGTTCCCAAACATCTTCAGTACCTACTGGTACTTGCCTATTTGGCTGCATGAGCTGACGCATCTCCTGTGTGGCCTGTATGCTTGAAGCATGCTATGTATTTATTATATTTTGTGGTCTCTAGTTTGGCACTTTATGTAGATGTACAACAGCCCAATTTTATTACAAATGTTTTGCTGGTGTGAACACGTAAACTTCCCTTGTACATTCAATAGGTGTAATAAATAAAAGTTATTTGTGCACTACTGGCAACTTCTGGCTCCACCCACAATAAGGTGTCCCTGACTCTCTTCTCCTTTTAAGGGTCAAAAATAAATTACTTTGCTACACCCTATTGTGTTATATTAAACCTGCTCACTTATCAAACATGCCAAAATCTAGCTACCAGAGGGTATCGGAATGTTTAGCACCATATGTTCAGATGATTGAAGCACAATTTCGGTAATTAACGGTAACAGGCGTGTAATCATCTCCCGCAGGCAATGTTCGTACGCAAAGTACAAAACCTTACAATGTCTTTTCTTCTAGGCGATTGCCCTTTCACATACCCTGCAAGACATGTTGTACTTATTAAAGATTTGTTGCAGAGACAGAATCCCACGCAGCAAAATAATTATTCTTTAGAAGTAGCAGAAACTTAATTATATATTGGAGAGTGGTTTTCTACTATTGCACAGGGTCTGGGTTGCAGTCGTTAGAGCAGATGTCAAGAGGAGGCTTGAGACTATGATTGTTCGCAAAGCCTCGAACTGTAATTTGTAAGTATCGAGCGTTCCCTTTGCAGATATCCTCACCGAGAGGGCGGTCACTTTGCTGGTGGAACTGACGTTTACGCAGCATCCTGCTGGGTTTTTATTCCTATTGCCTTGTGTATTGTAGGGTTGTTTCCACGCGTTCCGCCGTTAGTTTAACTGTATCAGCTTGTGTATGTGCGCCTGCAGGTTATCTGAAAGGATGGAATTGGTTTCTTGTGTGAATTCTGTATTTTTCTTCTTACGTACATTATACAAAATGCCTCGTTGTCAGGTTGAGCTTTCTATTGATTGCAGGTCTGTTAAGAAAGCTAACCTCGGAAAGGTTTTAAAGGGGAACTAAAGTATAAAAACATGGCTACTGGCTAAATGAATGAACACTGTTCAATGCTTTTTGTCCTATTTAGCAGTAGCTTGAAAGGGAAGATATGTCCACGTTCAGGTTTCTGTTTTTTTTCAGCTGTTGATGGAATTATTAGCTTTGTGGGGCTTTAACTAGGTACACACAGTACTGATAATATGGTAATCCTGTTGGCCTGACGGGATTGGCCTTTAATTGGCAATTGGAGTACACAAGGGCAAGAAGTCTTAATTATACTTTCTAGATGGACTACAGGAATGGCCAGATAACCCTGTAGAGATTCAGAGGTTGTGGTGTTATGAGGAGGGGGTATTAATAATTCTGGTTGTTGGTGGGCAGTAATTCCTATAACCCATTGTATATTTGGACCAAAATTCCTTGGTTCGGGATCTGGACGCAATCGTTGTGTGTGGCAGCTCCGAACATCTCCTTATTTCAATATAGGGAAAACTGATTACACCCTTGTGTATTACAGATTATAGACGCCATCTACAGATTGCTCTCCGATCCCTGCAAACAGTCGGCATGCTCACGTGGGCGCATCAGTGCATCCTCTGCCTTACCCTTTAATTACTGAGATAGATTCCGGCAAATGTTCTTTTTATTTCAAAAATGCCTGGAATTGGGTCACATGGTTAGATTCATTAATCTACAATCACGTGTTAATTAGAATAAAACCTCGTGAACAGATCATCCTTTTCTCCAGGTGGTGGAATGCTGGGAGCATTTAAAATGTTTGTATCGAGAGAGACATCGTTTACCCGAGAGCGCATTGTATTTAATACCGGATTTGCGTCTAGGGGTGAATCCCGAAACAAGAAAGACGTTAAAATGGTGTTAAATAGTAGCACAAAAAACGATCACACAACCCGGTATAATACATACAGGCCTTTGTAACAAAATTCTTAGCGTTAAAAATATCAAATCTGTTAGTGCAAGTTTAACACCCCTTATTTTGTGCATCGCCCAAAAATATTGTCCAGAAATGTTGGGAGCTGTAGTTTAACATCAACATCAAGAAATTGGTATGTCTTATTATATACATAACCAATCGGGGACGCATCACTGTACAATAAAGCATAACTATATAATGGAAAGATCTATTTTATATATAATATAGAAAGTTACTTTACCGTACCCTAAAAAGAGCAGCACTCAATATAGTAGAACCAGCCGACTGATGGTAATAACGATGTTGGTGCTCAGGAGTAAGGTAATTATCATTAGAGTAAATGGAGAGAGAGATCTCCTAAAGACATCCATGTGGTCTATATCAATCAAAAACACTGAATATAAGCACTATCCTTTTGAATGTCCTTCAGTAAATAGATATAACATACAAAAAAGAGAGGTGGCTAGGGCTGGAAACACACAAGTTTACATAAAAATGCATAACTTTGATTATAAATGTCTAAAAACCAACTAACCCTAAAGAAAACCCCAACTGGAAAAAATCACAACTATAACTGTCCACTTCCAAGAAACGTTAAGGTGAAGTCAAGATGACGCCCGCTATCGACAAATTTGTGCTCTAGGTATCAGCAAAGTAGCAAAGCAGCACCCTGTAGGGAGGCAGCGGGTTTGGTGCACGAAAAAATAAAAATTTTTTTTCTGGCATCATGTTCCTGGGGGACATGATTTTTCCATGTGCCTGGGCCCACATGCCAGGGCCCCCAAAAATGCTGTTTTGTTAAAAAAAACACGATTTTGGGAAGTACTGTCACTTTAAATAGCGGGGAATCCGTGACTTCATTGCACAAACAGAATCAGCTAAACAACTCCTCCCCCTCCATTCTGACTGGCAATTCATTTGATCAAAATCAATTGTTATCAGCCCTGCAGATCATTTACCAGTCACTGTGGGCATAATACAGTGGTAATACCAAGTGGTGCTTGAGAAAGGACGTTGGGTCCAAAATATGTAGCACGCATGTTTTTTCACTAAAAACGTTATTTTTCACAGCCATAGTTCTGTGCCTTCATATGTTACACTGTATATTATTGTCTATGTGGCAGCTAATAACCGTCGCTGTGGGATCATTTACCAGTCATTGTGGGCATTATTACCAGTCTTGTGTATAAAGCCCCTCCCACTCATGGACAAGCCAACCCCACTTCCGACAAATCACCACTTAATTATAAACCACACCCCTTCTGGGCGAGGGGGGGGACAGCAATTAGGATTTTTTTTTCAGGCCCAAAAAGTCTAGAGACGGCCTCCCATTCTTAAATCAATATCTCAGGAGGCAAGTATAATTTACCTTTCGCGCGATCCACCATGCAGAGCTGAAATCTTCGATCACTTCCTGGTGCATGCGTGCTATATGGATTAGAACCAGGAAGCCAGTCAGGATGTGTCATTTCTGCAGCAATGGATCACCCGGAAAGGTAAATATTACTTACTTACCTTTATCCTGCCTCCTGAAATATTGATGAAGAACGGGAGGTAAGGCATAGCTCCTTAACCTCCTGTGTTTCAATCAATGCATTAAGTGAATATATATAGAATAATAATTTGAGGAACTATTCTTTAATTAAATTAGTCGTCTATAGTGTCCCTTTACAAGCCGGGGCAATGTAACTATTGGTTTGGAGCTTTACATCCACACTCAGCCTCATTTACTAGATTCGCAACTTGCTCCAGGCAAATGTGGCTTCGGGTATTTAATACCGGATTTGCTCCTGGGGTAAATCCCATATAGCTCCATTAGCTGGTCTTAAATTTGGAGTTAAAAGTGATGCAAATCTTTATAAATACAGTGCGCCCGTTACACACGGCGTCTTTGCGAAACTCGCGCAATATTGGTGAGTGTGAGTTTAGCCCCGTTTTTAGCACACGCACCACGCTGGGTAAATTAGCCCCATACAGGGCGATTACCAGAGCCCCTTACAAGGGTAAATCTGCAAACGCGTAAACTGGGAAATATGGCGTTTGCGCACGTGATCCATAAAATCAAAGTTTAATCTGATCTAGAGGTAATATTGTGACGTTAGTGTTTAACAGACCTGGGATGATCTACATCCAGTGTAAGTTCTGCACTCCAGGATCAAAGAGGCTAAAACTGGAATTTTTAAGACCAATGAGTCTATTGAACGGGACACTTGATTTCAGTGGACAGATTTTTTTTTGTAGCATTAACATTTTTTCGTGTAGTCAGCTTGCCTGTGTTAACAGTAACATCTATCGTGTTGAGTTTGATTAACTGGACTTTTTACAAGTGACTTAAGAGATAAATGTGTCCCAATCAGCATATACCAGCCAGGGGTCAAGGATCACCCGAATGCAAGGTTTTAAAGGTCACTGTATGTTCCACCCCCTAAACGAAATTGTGGCAGGAAAAGGCTGTAAACCTGGACCTCGCGAGATGTCACGAAATGTACTTACCAGCCTTTGTTCCCCGACGCCTTCTGCTAACCGTGCCTTTACCGTCCACAGAAGTCAAGCAAAAGGGCTCGACCGGCATCCGCTCCTGTGATTGGCCGCCAAGGTTTACAGACTTTTCTCGCCACAAACTAAAATTTGTTTGGGGGGTAGACATTAGAGATGGACGAACTCATAAAGTTCGGTCCGTTTTAAAACTTTGAATTTGAAAGTTCGAATTCGGATCATTAAAGTCTGGGAGTGATAGTTCAAAAAGTCAGAGTGATTTTTAGCTAAACTAACATGGTAACTTACTGTAAATGGCTGTGGCACCTGGGAAATGGTCTGGGAACATGTCACATCACTTGTTAAAACACTTCTTAAACACAGCGGGCAATTGTCAGGTTTGGCGCAAGCTACATTCAAGGCAGGGGTGCCCCTACCATGAAGCAAAGTGAAAAATTTGCTCAAGGCGCACACCTGTGGAACACTGAAAAGGCGCCAGTTAAAAAAAAATATCAATACTTTAGGGTTAGTGAACGGCTCTTAAATAATCGTTTTTTTCTATAATTATCGAAAATACAGCCGCAAGTCCGAAAAAAAACAAACTAATTCGAACCCAAAAATTCTTTGTCCATATTTTACAATCTTTAAACATATGTCCTTATCCTAAATGTAGGTGCTGGCTGAGTCCTGACCAAATCAGATACAATAAATACCAGAGCACTGTTAACTGCACTGTACTGTCGAATGTGATGTTTAATCCTCTGGTGTTTCGGTATTGGGTCTTTGAACAGTCTTATAAGAGGGTAATAACCATTTTCCCATTCCATGATCCTTTGCTTCCTGCATGTGAGCTAATGCAGATTAATGGTAGCCATTATGCCTCATACACTTGTGCGATCACAGGGGCTGCCACCGCTATAATACACCCATACACGGCATGATTGTGGGCTGAAACAGCCTGCATACAACATCCTGCGTCACGGATTGGGCCTCCACAATCGCGATCCCCGAATGCACTCTTAGTGACATTATCATTCCATTATCACTTCGGTGTATAGTGGCCGGTTTGATTTATTATGAGTTATCGGGGGGGCGGAAAATTTTGTCTGTCAAATCTGAATCTATGGCCACCTTAAGGGTCGTACACACGTTCGATCGCTGACCCGCGAAGCATAATGTGTACGAGCGGGCCGTTTGGACGATAATCGGCCTGCATACGTGCATTTTCGGACAAAATAGCCACATGTACGGAAATCTGCCTGGCGATCGGCCAGTGATTCCCAAACGAGCGTACATTTTGGACAATAAGTTCCCTAACATGGGCAGATTATAGGCCTAACGGCCGTTTGTGCACATCATGCATCATGGGTCAGCCCACGCCGATGGCACATGCGTTACAAACCTTAGTCTCAACTCATTCAGGGAAAGCAAAGGATCATGGTCTCTCATACTAAGGGAGTAATCTATACATTGACCTTTTTACAGAAGGCCTCCAATGATCTCTGACCCCCCCACTTGTGTATTCTATGGTTTAACCCAATAGAAAATGGTAAATCAAGCTGATATGAGATCTCATAAAAAATATATCTACAAGAATTTTTAAAGAATTATTGGTGTATAAAAACATATATATATATATTGTGCCTCATATAGATGTTGTACAGATCACTATTCTTCTATTTCATCATCTGTAAGTACATGCATGTGGTTTAAGATAATGGGCAGCATGGTGGCTCAGTGGTTAGCACTAATGCCTTGCAGCGTTGGAGTCCTGAGTTCGATTCCACCCTTGGACACATCTGCAAGGAGTTTGTATGTTCTCCCGTGCTTGTGTGGGTTTCCTCCGGGCTCTCCGGTTCCCCACAATCATAAAGACCTACTGATAGGTGTATGTGTCAATGTGCTATATAATAACAATAATAATAATGTAGCCATAGACTGAGCAATATGCTAACCTCCTATGAATTAAGGTGGCCATACATATGCGATTCCACAGCATGTGGTGCGACAGATCACATTGGTATATGCCGCACAACATGCTGTGGGAACAACACACATGGACCCGGTATGGGGATCGGTTGGCCGTGCTTCCATGCACAGTTCAATCGGATCGGATCTCTGTACTTAAAGTAAAGGGAGCCGATACTGACCATAGGGATTTTCCGTCATTCCCGACGGTCATTCGCCGGCACTCCGATCGGGATTTTATGCATTATTGTTCGTGTGTTATGGCCACCTTAAGTCATAATGTCCATTAACTCACCTTAGAATAAAGACTGTTCCATACAGATCATAGACCCAATCCACAGGCTCCGATATGATAGACAATGCACCTCCTTTTGTTCATCCAATCATATGGACCGTGTTTTTTTGCGTTTGGCCATGATTGGATCCCCGGAATCGTTGTGACCTTGCTTTGGTTTTTCTGGTGTTTGTAAGTCACTAAATCACCTCCAGCACATTGTAACATCTACTGTTTAGTTAATACTGTTTCTTTAAGGCATAGAGGCAAGCTGGGAAAAAGGGGCAGTACCAGGAATAGCGAGGGAAAAGCATGGGATGAGAAAGTGTGATGTACTGTTGCTCTGTTTGAATAAATCAAGTTCCCTCTACAGTTCCAAGTGTTTTCTGCTCTTGAACAATATAACAAGGAGAGCATAACACACATAAGCACTTAGCCTGTGTTTGAAAGACTGCAACCTGTGTAATTACGTCACAGAGAACACAAGATGAAGGCTGTGATTTATTATCAAGGATCAAAGCCCAACAAAAATGATCTGCTGAAAACAGATTGTTATAATGGACTCACAAAGGAATGTCTTTACAAGGAGGAGACACAAAAAAAGGGTGAATTCTCAGAAGGACGTGGATTCTCCGTTCTGTTAATAGAGAAAAACAATAAATAACAGAGAATAGTTTCGGTAATGTGGCGATTTATTTATGTCAATTTCATATTAAAAACAGAACACTGGGTAAGTAGGAAATAGACGGGCGCGTTGTTGGGACTAAGGCAAGCAGCGAAGGTGAAATTTCAACCCAATTACAACATTTTTTTATTTACGCCATTAAAAACGAATTTCGGCAACGCAATTTAGGCCTTTTACACATTGTTCTATATGGTAAAGATCACAGCGGTATTTATTAAAACGGTTAAAAACTGGATTTTTGCCCAAAAATGATCTAAAATTGATTTCAAGTCTGATGGTGTTGATACATTATACAGTGGTATGATTCAGTTGATGTGGTGTTGATCATCTATACAGTGGCGTATTCAGTCTGATGTGTGTTGATAGCATCTACAGTGCGTTCAAGGCTGATGTGGTGTTGAACATCTTACAGTGGCATTTAAGTCTGATGTGGTGTTGCTACATTTCTACAGTGGCGTATTCAAGTCGATGTGGTTTGCTACATCTATACAGTGGAGTTCAGTCTGATGTGGTTTTGATACATTATACAGTGGCGTATTCAAGTCTGATGTGGTGTTGATACATCTATACAGTGGGCGTATTCAAGTCTTGATGTGGTGTTGATACATCTATACAGTGGCGTATTCAAGTCTGATGTGTGTTGCTACATCTTATACAGTGGCGTATTCAAGTTCTGATGTGGTGTTGCTACATCTATAACAGTGGAGTATCAAGTCTGGATGTGGTGTTGATACATTCATCAGTGATTCAAGTCGATGTGGTTTGCTACATCTATACAGTGGCGTATGTCTGATTGGTTTGCTAATTACGTGGCGTATTCAATCGATGGTGTTGCTACATCTATACAGTGTGCGTATCAAGTCTGATGTGGTGTTGATACATCTATACAGTGGCGTATTCAAGTCTGATGTGTGTTGAAATCATACAGTGTGCTTTCAGTCTGTGTTGTGTTGATACATTATACAGGGCGTATTCAAGTCTGATGTGGTGTTGCTACATCTATACAGTGTCGATTCAAGTCTGATGTGGGTGTTGATACATCTATACAGTGGCGTATTCAAGTCTGATGTGGTGTTGATCTACATCTATACAGTGGAGTATTCAAGTCTGATGTGGTGTTGCTACATCTATACAGTGGAGTATCAAGTCTGATGTTGGTGTTGCATACATCTATACAGTGGCGTATTCAAGTCTGAGTGTGGTGTGTTGATACATCTAACAGTGGCGTATTCAAGTCTGATGTGGTGTTGATACATCTATACAGTGCGTATCAGTCTGATTGTGGTGTTGCTACATCTATACAGTGGCGTATTCAAAGTCTGATGTGGTGTTGTACATCTATACAGTGGCGTATTAAATCTGATGTGGTGTTGCTACATCTATACAGTGGCGTATTAAAGTCTGATGTGGTGTTGATACATCTCTACAGTGGACGTATTCAGTCTGATGTGGTGTTGCTACATCTATACAGTGGCGTATTAAAGTCTGGAGTGGTGTTGATACATCTATCAGTGCGTATTCAAGTCTGATGTGGTGTTGCTACATCTATACAGTGTCGTATTCAGTCTGATGTGGTGTTTGATACATCTATACAGTGGCGTATCAAGTCTGATGTGGTGTGTGACTACATCTATACAGTAGCATATTTAAGTCTGATTGGTGTTGATACATCTATACAGTGGCATATTCAAGTCTGATGTGGTGTTGATACATCTACACGTAAGGTATTTAAGTCTGATGTGGTGTTGATACATTATACAGTGGCGTATTCAAGTCTGATGTGGTGTTTGTACATCTATACAGCAGCCATATTTAAGTCTGATGTGGTGTTGCTACTCTATACAGTAGCATTTTAAGTCTGATGTGGTGTTGATTACATCTATCAGTTGGCATATTCAAGTCTGATGTGGTGTTGATACATCTCTACAGTGCGTATTGACGTCTGATGGGTTGTTGAATACATCTATACAGTGGCATATTTAAGTCTGAGTGGTGTGATACATCTATACAGTGCGTGATTTTAAGTCTGACGTGGTGTTGATACATCTATACAGTGGCGTATTAAGTCTGATGTGGTTGTTGATACATCTATATGCAGTTATGCCCCTAAGTCTCTGGCTTGAGCATGCCCCACTTGTATCCTATAGCTGGGACAGAACATAATCAGCTGCATCATAAGTCCTCGCCCAAATTTCTTCATCATTTTCTGTGCTAGTCACAGCTATCAATATAAATATCGATCCTGTGTATGTGTTTTTATTGACCACTCGACAATATTAATAATTTTTTCAGAAAACAAAAATCAAGCTTTACTTGCTTCAGAAAGATCAATTTTTGGGGTGAGGCTTATGACATTTGATTAAAAATCCCAAGGTTGCTCAGAATATTATTGGTGTATTGGATTCCAGAGTGTGTACCTCATAGGGCCCTATTTATAAAGGCGCAGTATGGCTAAGTAACAATACCGCACATTAACACATTTAATCACCGTGATTGTACTGTCATAAAATTACAATCGTACAATTATGATTGTATGATTATGATTGTATGATTTTGATTGGGTATGATTATGATTGTATGATTATGATTGGAGTTTACTACCAATTGATATTGTACGGCCATAAATGTTCGACCGCGGCGCTACAATAACAAGGACCTTTGTGAGTCGGGAGATGATAAACATTACACACATGCACGGTACACACATACACAGTACACACACAGTACACACACAGTACACACACATACAGTACACACACACACAGTACACACACACACACACACTACACACACACAGTAAACACACATAACAGTACACAACCCACAATACACAGTACAACACACAGACACACACACAACCACACCACACAAGTACACGCACACACTTACACGCACACACACAGTTAACACACACACACAGTACACACACACACAGTACACACACACACAGTACACACATACACACACACACACCACACAGTACACACACCCACAGTACATACACACACAGTACCCCACAGGCTGATTTTCCAGATTCCTCTCACGGGAGAATTTTATGTTGGACGCAACATATAAATTAAGAAGAAAACCCACTGCAAGTTGAATCCAATGAGATAAAAGCAATGGAATGGCCCAGGCAGAAAACAATAGTGTTTATCTGATTGGGTGAGACAGGCAGGCGCTGAGGGAGGAAGCAGAGGCAGGTGGAGAGAAACACTATATCTAGTAGTTGGGTCAGTTGGTTAAAACACTTTGCTACAGTGGGAGATCCTCTGATTTTGTGCTATGTGAGGCCAGAAGTCAGGCTGTTTTTTTTAAAGGGGAACTAAAGATAGAAGTCAAATTTCCAAATAATACTTCCTCTTATCATCACCCCCCTAACCAGCGTCTCTTGCTCACACCCTCTCAGGGTCCCTATGTACAAGGCACTTTAGTAGATAGAAGAGCCCCGCCGTCAGTATAATGATACGCAGAGGGTGAATTGCCTGAACTGGGGACATTCCAAACCTCCTGTAATCACATGGATCATTTAATCCTACTTCCTTTCCCAAAGCAGCACATGTCCCTAAGAGACTTTTCCAGTTGTTCTACAGATGTTCAGATAGGATAGAATCAGAAACTTCCAGTTATAGACTTTACTGGGGATTGGGGGACCAGCACGATAGGTTTCAGGCTATCCCATCCTTCCTCAGATACATCAAATGGACATCCCCAAGAAGGTTTGCATGTCTGGATCCCCAATAAAGTCATAACTGGACTTTAAAGGACAACTCCACCCCCCATAAGAACATCTTTTAGAAAGAATGGCCCTCTTTAAAATATGTCGATATATCATAGTTTGTCCTATGAATTCATTACTGTATCCTGCTATGCTTCTGGATGCCTCATGGAAACAGAGCAATTTAGGAACCTGTACTAGCCTGCGACTGAGCTTGGGCATGCTCAGAAGAGGCAGCTAGGTGATAAATCATCAGTCCGGCTTGTGATGTCAACTGTCAAAATCCACAACTGACAGTTGCTAACTGGAAGAAACCAGGATAGAAAACAGGGGAAACAGGACATTGTGCAGGATTTCGGTTAGACTTATATATTTCACATTTCAAACTATTACCGTTTAGGGTTTGGGGTGATTTACCTGTATGAAGTTTTCATTTTGGGGCTGGACTTGCCCTTTAAATAAGTTCCCCCTGTCTTATTGAAGATCAATTCTGTATTTTCAGAAGCATTGACAAAACAATTGTCAACAGGTTTCTCGCTTATCTCATTGTCCCAGTGGATGCTAATTAGTTTCATCACTGCTCAGCCCAGCTCAGGTCGTTCAGGAAGTGATTATCCAGTAATAAATGACAGCTCTGGCATGTTGGAAAAGAAGGAGGGGCTAGAGGACTAATCATTGGAGCATGTGCATGTTTCCAATTAACTCTTGCACTGAATTGTCTATTATCGGTTCCTGAAACATTGAACCATCTGCAACCAATAGTCCATAACCCTCCCACTTATCAGCCATTTCAAGAAATGGAACTACAAGAGTAATAAATTCCATCATTTTCCAGCAGAATTCACCCATTTAGTCTCTCTCTCTCACCACAATATACTGGCTCAGTTATCAGAGAATCTGGATAATGTAACACCCATGTTGTCCGATTCCAGAGCATGATACCTTCCTTTTTCCATAAAGACCCTTAGGTTGGCTATGTGTAACCAGATATTTATGAGAAACAACTGAAAAACTTTACAATAAATACACTTTTTTGCCTTCTTATGAAAGGTTTCTCATTCAGCAGTCATGGTATATCTGTTGTATTCAATTAGATCAACTGGACTTGAAATGTAGTTCTTGAAGACGTTTCGCTAGTCATCCGACTGGATACTCTCAATTCAGAATGACTGTGTACAAGAATCTGTGGCAATTATTTACCCTGGAAAATAACAAATTAGCATATCACAGCCAGGTGTTAAGGGCGTGATTAGCTAAGTGGCTAAGAGGGTTATAGGACGCCCAGAGTAAGGGTCAAAACAGCATTGTACATGGCATTGTACCTGTCGAAACTTTTTGCCTTCAAGACGGGTGCACTCTGGATTCTATTTGGTCCGTTCTGCTCCTCCCCTGGTTCACAGAACTTTTTATAAACTTGGGCATGTGCAGAGGTGGCAACTGGTGAATCGGGCATTATCATGTGCTGTGTTGTCAGTTGTTACAACCTGATTGACGCATGGAGGGAGGAGCCAGCTACTCTGCCAGAATGGGGACAATCATTATCCTAAACATAGCTGTTAGTAATGCAGGTAATAAAAGTACAAAATATTGAGGTTGGGGCAGGTAACAGGACAATTGACCCAGTTTTTTGTTTTCAGGGTGGACATAACATTAAAATCAGATATTTATATATAAAGTATAAACCGACCCGAGTATATAACCGAGGCACCAACTTTTCCTTCAAAAAGAAGTAAAGTAATTGACTCGAGTATAAACCGAGGGTAGAAAATAGGACCACAACTGCTCTCTGATTCTGTATTGTTTTGAGCTTTAGTTGCCCTTTAAATGGACAGCAGAATTCTCATACAGTAGTTCCCATACAGTATAGGCAAATCCATATGGCTATTACTGTATGGGAATTCTGCGTCCATTTAAGGGCCACTAAAGCCTCATTAACAATACAGATCAGAATGCAGCATAGATAACATCTCCTTCTGATTCTGTATTGTTTTAGGATTTAGTGCCCTTTAAATGAACATCAGAAGTCCCATACAGTAATAGCCATACTGTATTTGCTGATTACTGTATGGGAATTCTTAGGTCCATTTAAAAGGCAACTAAAGTCTCATTCCTTGCCACTGCAGATGATTGGAAACTACAACTCCCAGCATGCTTTAGATGCTGGGAGTTATAGTTTCCAAACATCTGCAGTGGCAAAGAATTGCCACTGCAGGAATTACGGTGCCCTTCTCCCTTCTATCCCAGTTGCTCTCTCTCTACTGCTCCATATGATGTTCCCTGCAGGCTGCTCTGGATCCTCTTCTCTGTTCCGCGGCCGCTGCTTCACATTCCTCTGCTGGCTGAGCGTCATTAGTGACATCAGCCAGCAGAGGATGCGGAGCGTGCGGCAACCGGAGCAGGTAAGTGCTTGACTCGAGTATAAACCGAGACTCGATTTTCAGGCAATTTTTTTGCTAATAACTATTAGGTATCCCTCTAACAAGGAGGCTATGGAACCACAGAATGAATTAAAGTCGTTAAAAATATATAAGTGGTACTTACTGCACAACTGTTACAGATTGTGTTGATTAATACCTGTATGGAAATTGTGCTAGATCCCATATACAACGGCAGTAAAAATGAAAATGATATTTTTACATGTGCAGATTATATTTTGTGTCGGTAATTTGCAAAATCTGCCAGCGATGATATAATGAGAATGGCTGTGATAAGTTCTAGCGCTGGGGATAGAATACATTTTCAGAACTTTATGTATAAAAAGATTGCAATTAGACAGTGAATGGTCATAATACACTTATTTACCACTACAAAGCAAATGTAAAACACTGTAAAAGTCAATGGACCTTCATTATTAATGTCCCCAGTCAATTGCTACGGTTAAAGGGCATCTATACATTTTGTTGATCTGTCACTTATTTCTTTAGATTTCCAGTCTAAACCACTTACATTATAGCTGTCAATCAAGTGCATTATACCATAAACCCTTTGCTTGTGCAGTTTACTATAAACTGGACGTTGTAGGAAATCCCTCTGACCAGTGCTGCCTCAGTAATTACGAGCATGCTTGACTCACAGAAAGTCATGTCAGGTGCTCTCAGTGAATAACCCCTATAGTTTCTCCACCCAATTTGTGATCGGTTCTCCATTCTACAGAAATTTGCTATGTTAACAAGTCCCCCAAAGTCTCTGTATACTCTTTCAAGATCACAAATATCTAGCATAGGAGAATGTGAAACATTTTAAAAATGATAATAACAAGGACTCTGGCTTCTAGGGGCGCGTATAGTATGGAAACAGTCAATTTAGAGGATAGAGTTGAATTCATGCAAGGTTAATTAATTGAACTTGGATTTATTTCAAATACCATTTTCAATACCAGGGGCATATTTTTGTAACGCTGGACTTTTGTGTTATCAATTATTTTTTAAAATGTTGATTATGAAGATTTTTCCACGCCGATATGAGGCGGTAAATCACAAACTTAGTAAAATAACTGATTGTAAGCCTCTACAGACAGGGACCTCATTACCTTTGTGACAAAGCCCTAGCACTTCTATTTATAATTTATATATTTATGGACTGAAACTATCTATGTATTTATCCCCCTTGAATGACTTTATTGTATTTTGTTACTGTACAACCGCTGTGTCCCCAAGTGGCGCTTTATAAATAAAACTATACATACATACTGTATAATCTGTATTGTTATAATTGACAGCGCTGCGTACCCTAGTGGCGCTATATAATAAACTATATACATACATACTGTAAATAATCTGTTTGTTATAATGTACAGCGCTGTGTCCCCAAGTGGCGATATATAAATAAACATATACTACACACTGTATAATCTGTAGTGTTATAATGTTACAGCGCTGTGTCCCCAAGTGGCGCTATATATAACATTAACATACATACTGTATAATCTGTATTGTTATATGTACAGCGCTGTGTATCCAAGTAGTTGCTATATAAATAAAAACATATACATACATACTGTATAATCTCTGTATTGTTTATAATGTACAGTGATGTGTCCCCAAGTGGCGCTATATAAATAAACATAGACATACATTTACGTGTATAATTGTATTGTGTTTAATGTACACGCTGTGTATCAAGTGTAGCTTATATAAAATAAACTATACATAAATACGATAACTTTATTGTTATAATGTACAGCACTGTGTCCCCAACTGGCGCATATAAATAAACATATACATACATACTGTATAATCTGTATTTTATAATGACAGTGATGTGTCCCCAAGTGGCGCTATATAAATAAACATATACCTACACACTGTATAATCTGTATTGTTAAATGTACAGCGCTGTGTACCCAAGTGGCGCTATATAAATAAACATATACATACCACTGTATAATCTGTATTGTTATAATGTACAGCGCTGTGTACCAAGTGCGCATATAAATAAACATATCATACATACTGTATAATCTGATTGTTATAATGTACAGCGCTGTGTCCCAAGTGCTATATAAATAAACATATACATACATACTGTATAATCTGTATTGTTATAATGTTCAGCCTGTGTACCCAAGTGGCGCTATATAAATAAAAAATATACATACACTGTATAATCTGATTGTTATAATGTACAGCGCTGTGTACCAAGTGGCGCTATATAAATAAACATATACATACTACTGTATAATCTGTATTGTTATAATGTACAGCGCTGTGTCCAAGGGGGCTATATAAATAAAAATATACAATACATACTGATAAGTATTGTTATAATGTACAGCGCTGGTACCCAAGTGGCGCTATATAAATAAACATATCATACTGTATAATCTGTATTGTTATAATGTACAGCGCTGTGTACCCAAGTGGCCATATATAAAACATATACATACATACTGTATAATCTGTATGTTATAATGTACAGCGCTGTGTACCAAGTGGCTATATAAATAAACATATACATACATACTGATAATCTGTATGTTTAAATGTACAGCGCTGTGACCCAAGTGGCCTATATAAATAAAACATAACATACATACTGTATAATCTGTATTGTTATAATGTACAGCGCTGGTCCAAGTGGCGCTAATAAAAAACATATACATACATCTGTGTAATCTGTATTGTTAATGTACAGCGCTGGTACCCAAGTGGCGCTATATAAATAAACATATACATACATACTGTATAATCTGTATTGTTATAATGTACAAGCTGTGTACCCCAAGTGGCGCTATATAAATAAACATATACATACATACTGTATAATCTGTATTGTTTATATGTACAGCGCTGTGTACCCAAGTGGCGCTATATAAATAAACATATACATACATACTGTATAATTGTATTGTTATAATGTACAGCGCTGTGTCCCCAAGTGGCGCTATTATAAATAAACATATACTAACATACTGTATAATCTGTATTGTTAATGTACAGCGCTGTTTCCCCAGGGGCGCTAATATAAATAACATATACATACATACTGTATAATCTGTATTGTTATAATGTACAGCGCTGTGTTCCAAGTGGCGCTATATAAATAAACATATACATACATACTTGTATAATCTGTATTGTTATAATGTACACGCTGTGTCCCCAAGTGGCTATATAAATAAACATATACATACATACTGTATAATCTGTATTGTTATAATGTACATTGTGTCCCAAGTGGCGTCTATAATAATAAACATATACATACATACTGTATAATCTGTATTGTTTATAATGTACCGCTGTGTACCAATGGCGCTATATAAATAAACATATACATACATACTGTATAATCTGTATTGTTATATGTACAGTCGCTGTGTCCCAAGTGGCGCATATAAAATAAACATACATACATACTGTATAATCTGTATTGTTATAATGTACAGCGCTGTGTACCCAAGTGGCGCTATATAAATACACCTATACATACTGTATAATCTGTATTGTTATAATGTACAGCGCTGTGTCCCAATGTGCCTATTAAATAAACATATAATACATACTGTATAATTGTATTTGTTATAATGTACAGCGCTGTTGGTACCCAAGTGGCGCATATAAATAAAACATATACATACATACTGTATAATCTGTATTGTTATAATGTACAGCGCTGTGTACCAAGTGGCGCTATATAATAAACATATACATACATACTGTATAATCGTGTATTTTATAAATGTACAGCGCTGTGTCCCAAGTGGCGCTATATAAATAAACATATATACATACGTATAATCTGTATTGTTATAATGTACAGCGCTGTGTACCCAAGTGCGCTATATAAATAACATATACATACATACTGTATAATCTGTATTGTTAAAATGTCAGCTGTGTGTACCCAAGTGGCGCTATATAAATAAACATATACATACATACTGTATAATCTGTATTGTTATAAATGTACAGCGCTGTGTCCCATGGCCTATATATAAACATAACATACATACTGTATAATCTGTATTGTTATATTGTACAGCGCTGTGTCCCCAAGTGGCGCTTATAAATAACATATACATACATACTGTATAATCTGTATGTTATAATGTACAGCGCTGTGTCCCCAAGTGGCGCTATATAATAAACATATACATACATACTGTAAATCTGTATTGTTATAATGTACAGCCTGTGTCCCCAAGTGGCGCTATATAAATAAACATATATACATACTTGTATAATCTGTATTGTTATAATGTACACGCTGTCCCCAGTGGCGCTATTAAATAACATATACATACATACTGTATAATCTGTATTGTTATAATGTACAGCGCTGTGTCCCAAGTGGCGCTATATAAATAAACATATACATACATACTGTATAATCTGTATTGTTATAATGTACAGCGCTGTGTACCCAAGTGGCGCTATATAAATAGACATATACATACATACTGTATAATCTGTATTGTTATAATGTACAGCGCTGTGTACCAAGTGGCGCTATATAAATAACATATACATACATACTGTATAATCTGTATTGTTTAATGTACACGCTGTGTCCCCAGTGGCGCTATATAAATAACATATACATACATACTGTATAATCTGTATTGTTATAATGTACACGCTGTGTCCCAAGTGCGCTTATAAATAAACATATACATACATACTGTATAATCTGTATTGTTATAATGTACAGCGCTGTGTACCCAAGTGGCGCTATATAAATAAACATATACATACATACTGTATAATCTGTAGTTATAATGTACAACGCTGTGTCCCCAAGTGGCGCTATATAAATAAACATATACATACATACTGTATATTCTGTATTGTTATAATGTACAGCGCTGTGTCCCCAAGTGGCGCTATATAAATAAACATAACATCATACTGTATAATCTATTTGTATATATGTACAGCGCTGTGCCCAAGTGGCGCTATATAAATAAACATATACATACATACTGTATAATCTGTATTGTTATAATGTCACACTGTTACCCAAGTGGCGCTAATATAATAAACATATACATACATACTGTATAATCTGTATTGTTATAATGTACAGCGCTGTGTACCCAAGTGGCGCTATATAAATAAACATATACATACATACTGTATAATCTGTATTGTATATTGTACACCTGTGTACCCAAGTGGCGCTATATAATAAACATATACATACATCTTTATATCTGTATGTGATAATGTACAGCGCTGTGTACCCAATGGCGCTATAATAAATAACATATACATACATACTGATAATCTGTATTGTTATAATGTACAGCGCTGTGTACCCAAGTGGCTATATAAATAAACATATACATACATACTGATATCTGTATTGTTATAATGTACAGCGCTGTGTCCCCCAAGTGGCGCTATATAATAAACATATACATACATACTTATAATCTGTTTGTTATAATGTACAGCGCTGTGTACCCAAGTGGCGCTATATAAATAACATATACATACATACTGTATAATCTGTAGTGTTATAATGTACACGCTGTGTACCCAAGTGGCGCTATATAAATAACATATACATACATACTGTATAATCTGTATTGTTATAATGTACGCGCTGTGTACCCAAGTGGCGCTATATAAATAAACATATACATACATACTGTGTAATCTGTTATTGTTATAAGTACAGCGCTGTGTACCCAAGTGGCGCTATATAAATAAACATAACATACATACTGTATAATGTATTGTTATATTGTCAGCGCTGTGTCCCCAATGGCGCTTATAAATAAACATATACATACATACTGTATAATCTGTATTGTTATAATGTACAGCGCTGTGTACCCAAGTGGCGCTATATATATAAACATATACATACATACTGTATATCTGTTGTTTATAATGTACAGCGCTGGTACCCAAGTGGCACTATATAAATAAACATATACATACATACTGTATAATCTGTATTGTTATAATGTACGCGCTGTGTCCCCAAGTGGCGCTATATAAATAAACATATACATACATACTGTATTCTGTATTGTTATAATGTACACGCTGTGTACCCAAGTGGCGCTTATAAATAAACATATACATACATACTGTATAATCTGTATTGTTATAATGTACAGCGCTGTGTACCCAATGGCGCTATATAAATAAACATATACATACATCTGTATAATCTGTATTGTTATAATGTACACGCGCTGTGTACCCAAGTGGCGCTATATAAATAAACATATCATACATACTGTAATATCTGTATTGTTATAATGTACAGCGCTGGTCCCCAAGTGTCGCTATATAAATAAACATACACACATACTGTATAATCTGTATTGTTATATGTACAGCGCTGGTCCCCAAGTGGCGCTTATATAAATAAACATATACATACATACTGTATAATCTGTATTGTTATAATGTACAGCGCTGTGTACCCAAGTGCGCTATATAAATAAACATATACATACATACTGTATAATCTGTATGTTTATAATGTACAGCGCTGGTCCCCAAGTGGCGCTATATAAATAAACATATCACATACTGTAATAATGTATTGTTATAATGTACAGCGCTGTGTACCAAGTGGCTCTAATAATAACATATACATACATACTGTATAATCTGTATTGTTATAATGTACAGCTGTGTACCCAAGTGGCGCTTTAAAATAACATATACATACATACTGTATAATCTGTATTGTTATAATGTACAGCGCTGTGTACCCAAGTGGCGCTATATAATAAACATATACATACATACTGTATAATCTGTATTGTTATAATGTACACGCTGTGTACCAAGTGGCCTATATAAAATAAACATATACATACTACTGTATAATCTGTATTGTTATAATGTACAGCGCGTGTCCCCAAGTGGCGCTATAAAATAAACTATACATACATACTGTATAATCTGTATGGTTATAATGTCACAGCCTGTGTCCCAAGTGGCGCTTATAAATAAACATATACATACATACTGTATAATCGTATTTTTATAATGTACAGCGCTGTGTACCAAGTGGCGCTATATAAATAAACATATACATACATACTGTATATCTGTATTGTTATAATGTACAGCGCTGTGTCCCCAAGTGGCGCTATATAAATAAACAATACTACTACTGTATAATTGTATTGTTATAATGTACAGCGCTGTGTACCAAGTGGCTCTATATAAATAAACATTAACATACATACTGTATAATCTGTATTGTTATAATGTACAGCCTGTGTACCCAAGTGGCGCTATATAAATAAACATTACTACATACTGTATAATCTGTATTGTTATAATGTACAGCGCTGTGTCCCCAAGTGGCGCTATTAATAAACATATACATACATACTGTATAATCTGTATTGTATAATGTACGCGCGGTGTCCCCAGTGGCGCTATTAAATAAACATATACATACAACTGTATAATCTGTATTGTTATATGTACAGCGCTGTGCCCAATTGGCGCTATATAAATAAACATATACTACATACTGTATAATATGTATGTTATAATGTACAGCGCTGTGTACCCAAGTGGCGCTATATAAATAAACATATACATACATCTGTATAATCTGTATTGTTATAATGTACACGCTGCGTACCCAAGTGGCGCTATATAAATAAACATATACTACATACTGTATAATCTGTATTTTTATAATGTACAGCGCTGTGTCCCCAAGTGGCGCTATTAAATAAACATAATACAACATACTGTATAATCTGTATTGTTATAATGTACAGCGCTGTGTCCCCAAGTGGCGCTATATAAATAAACATATCATACATACTGTATATCTGTATTGTTATAATGTACAGCTGTCGTACCCAAGGGCGCTATATAAATAAACTATACATACATACTGTATAATCTGTATTGTTTAATGTACGCTGTGTACCCAAGTGGCGCTATATAAATACATATACATACATACTGTATATCTGTATTGTTATAATGTACAGCGCTGTGTCCCCAAGTGGCGCTATATAATAACATATACATACATACTGTATAATCTGTATTGTTATAATGTCCATGATACGTAATTCCCAAGTGGCGCTATATAAATAACTACATATCGTACATACAAATAATATGTAACATGACACTCTGGCCTCTCCCAAAAACCAGACACTGGCTGTAGACATGATATAAATGTAGTTCTGGGTGTTATTTGTTTGGGTAATGGCCCTTGTTAATTTTCCAGACTAGAAAATGTCCCCGGGCAAAACCATTTTTCACCGTTTTCTAGCCGTTGCCAAGAGGATTGTTACGATTAATGGACACCTTTTATAAATACCTCCAAATTCTGACGAAAATATTTTTACTTAGTAACTATAAACTGAAAGAGTTTAATACCGTAAAGGAAACACTCCAAATCGACCGCTCTGCAGTCAGAAAACTCCCCTCCATTATGGGTATATTATAAAGTCTTTGGCTCCATTTCCTATTGCATCTGCTCTGCTTTCATTTGTCAATGCTTTGTAGGAGATGATGGAGCAAGAGATTCATAGACAGGTAGGACATAATGTATGCAATAGAACAACTGGTGTTGAAACTGTCACCTGAATCAACAGTCGGTGGAAATTTAATGGATAATTAAACTGAAATAATAGAATTATTTGCTAATATATTTTAAATGAGAAATAACAGGCCAGGTTTTCCTGAGGTTTCTCCTGGACTCTCAATGTACCTGTCCCAACGTTTATTTTTTTTCTTGAACATTCGTCGTTCTCTACGCGCCAGTTTGGGGAAAGGCAATTTCGGCCAGCTGCTGCCATGAGGTCGAGAACTCAATTCGAGAAGACAGAACGGGCAGAGAGGTGGAGGACCCCAGAAGGGTGAGTACTTTCATATGCTCCAAAAAATGTCCTGCCCACCATGATATTTTATATCCTGATAGAGATGCCTCCCAAATACCATAATATTGTTATAATCTCACTGTTCAAAACTGCCCATGAATCTATGTATATCAGCCCAAACTGGCACAAATAACCAATCTCCTTTCTGGTGGACCCCCAGTCACAGCCATGATGGATACGTCCCACTGATGACTATAGAGTTTACCCGGAGGCTTGTCCATAAGGGTAGTGGAAAGCTCAGCTGAGCTTGCTAAATCCAAACATTAACTGGCACCGATCAGACTGAATAACATTCTCATGTGTAGTTTCATGTGTAGATCAATAATCATCTAACAGGGTTATTCAATAAAGGTTCTTATCATTTAAAATGGTGCTAATTTTGCCCAAACCAATCAATGTTAGCTTTCAAATGTTACATAAGATCTTATTGGTTGGGCAAGATTAGCACAATTTTAGACATAAGACCTTTTATTGAATTCCCTGTTATTGATTGGGGGCATCAGAATCTAAAATATAATTTGGGGGTTGACAAGCCCTTTCAATCTAACCCCTCTACAATCATATACAGCAGTAGAACCCTCTCAATTTCTACCTAAAAGACATATCAGCCCAATGACTGCAGGCCCCTGTCTACTGGTCTAGATCGCGTTGGTAGGTCCTCTCTGCTTTACATGATTTTACTTTGGACTTTCCCTTTAAAAAGAACTTGCAACTTAGTGGATGAGAATTTTAGTAGATTTGAAACATGCACTGTAACTAGAGTATAGTTACATGTAGCCTCCTGCTACACAGAATAAGATGGTTTGCCAGTGACAATCACTGGGAGAGAAAACTGAGTAGAGTTTGGAGAAAGAGAAAATGTTGGCGCTCCTACCCACATGCATTAATAAAAAGTAAGAGATTAAGAAGCATGGCATTGGTGGACTAGCTGGCACAAGCTATATACAACACTGGCAGGAGGCTTTATACAACACTGTTGGCCTCTCCCTACTCACTGGCAAAGGGGGGTACAACCGTGTTTTTTAATAGCCAAAGGATGAAAACTATGCTGGTGCTCCTTAACGAAACCATATTGGGATTTTTAATGTTTGGTTGTCTTGATGTATATGTTCCACCCGCGCTGTAGAGTTTGGCTGCTATGATTTGTGTGGTGGTCTAGACAATGTAATTAAATACAGAAACACGTAGCACTTCCAGAACGGACTGTGACCCACAAAACTACAAATAAATGTGCTTGGGTAATACAAACTAGCAGCATTGAATAAATTATAAACTGGGATAGACGTTTCAATTAATGCTCAATTTAGGCCAAAGCACAGTACGATTTATAGGACCGTCTTACAACAGATCAATGTGAAAATCAATCGCTCTTAAACCCTTCATTTTCCAGCTTTAATTAACATTACCAGTATGGCAAAGATCACATTGGTTATTTATGTCGTTGTCGGCTTCTGGGTAGTAGTTTCCCAATATAAAATGAAACGTAGAAAATGTGTAGACAAGGGCAACTAAAACAAAAATGACTTCTCCTCATCTAATTTATAAATAAATATGTGGCAGCACTTGTGTTACGTAACTTCAATCCTGTATTTGGTCAGGCTCATTATCTCCCCTCCCTCCCCTTTTAACCACTCCTTTTTTCTATCTGACCCAGACTTTTATAAGCATGCTCAGTAATCACTATGAGACAGAACTGGGAGAGGGAATTTCCCACATATTGACTGTCAAAACGTTGTCACCATTCCAGCTACAGTAAAACTGCTTATAGCATTTATGATAATAGGCAACTTGATTGACAGCTGAAATGCTGGGATGCTTCAGATTGGTTATCTAATGAAATAGGGGACAGATCAACAAAAAATGGTGCACTATGGGGTGGTTGGAAGAATTATAGTTTTCAGTAATGGTCAATTTAAAATAACATTTTTTTCAGTATAGATTGCCCTTTAATATATACAGTAATCACTGAGCATTAAAGTAAGATGCTTAAATTAAAAAAAAAATGAAATGTCTTCCTCCCATTTATGACATCATAAGCGGCAAAATTATTTTCTTCCCAAGCTTCTCTGCTTCTGGAAACACCTGTCTGTGTTACATCTTTATTTGCCACAGACTTCAATGGGGAGGATTGTCACCAGCTGCCAGGACCATGGGAAATATAAGAACGTGTAATCGATTGTTGTGAAGGTTATAAAATCATTTTGTAAAACTTTTAAAATTAGCATTTGTACTACTCATAAATGAAGCTGCAGTAGGGATTTCTAATATAGTAGAGATCCCTAGTAGGGTTACTAAGACTGGGTTAAGAAGAAATGCCTTAAGCTGGGAACACACAGTACTGATTAATGGGTAATACGCCAAGTCGACAGGGATCACTTTAATCATTTGGTTGCCAGGAGTTTTTTTGGCTCCCTATACTACGTATACTAAGTCAGAGGCTGATAGATATTTCCTTAGTGGCCAATGGCAGCAGTTCGCACTAGTGTGTGTACCCAGATCTATAGCCAATGGAAACTGTCTGCTAGCTTCATTTGTGCTGCGTGTACCCGATCTATAGCATGAACTGTCTGTTAGGCTTACATTTGTACTGTGTGTACCCAGATCTATAGCCCAATGGAAACTGTCTGCTAGCTTACATTGTGCTGTGTGTACCCAGATCTTATAGCCAATGGAAACTGTCTGCTAGGCTATACATTGTGCTGTGTTGTCCCGATCTATAGCCAATGGAACCTTCTGCTTGCTAGGCTATACATTTGTGCTGTGTGTACCCATATCTATAGCCAATGGAACTGTCTGCTTCTATATATTTGTGCTGTGTGTACCCCGATCTATAGCCAATGGAAACTGTCTGCTAGGCTATACATTTGTACTGTGTGTACCCAGATCTATAGCCAATGGAAACTGTCTGCTAGGCTATACATTTGTACTGTCGTGTACCCAGATCTATAGCCAATGAAACTGTCTGCTAGGCTATAACATTTGTGCTGCGTGTACCCAGATCTATAGCCAATGGAAACTGTCTGCTAGGCTATACATTTGTGCTGTGGTACCCAGATCTATAGCCAATGGAAACTGTCTGCTAGGCTATACATTTGTGCTTTGTGTGTACCCAGATCTATAGCCAATGAAACTGTCTGCTAGGCTATAATTGTGCTGGCGTGTACCCAGATCTATAGCCAATGGAAACTGTTGCTAGCTATACATTTGTACTGTTGTACCCAGATCTATAGCCAATGGAAACTGTCTGCTAGGCTATACATTTGTACTGTGTGTACCCAGTCTATAGCCATGGAAACTGTCCTGCTAGGCTATACATTTGTCTGTTGTGTACCCAGATCTATAGCCAATGGAAACTGTCTGCTAGGCTATAAATTTGTACTGTGTGTACCCAGATCTATAGCCAATGGAAACTGTCTGCTAGGCTATACATTTGTACTGTGTGTACCCAGATCTATAGCCAATGGAAACTGTCTGCTAGGCTATACATTTGTACTGTGTACCCAGATCTATAGCCAATGGAAACTGTCTGCTAGGCTATATATTGTACTGTGTGTACCCAGATCTATAGCCAATGGAAACTGTCTCTAGGCTATACATTGTACTGTGTGTACCCAGATCTATAGCCAATGGAAACTGTCTGCTAGGCTATACTTTTGTACGTGTGGTCCCCAGATCTATAGCCATGGAAACTGTCTGCTAGGCTATACATTTGTGCTGTGTGTACCCAGATCTATAGCCATGGAAACTGTCTGCTAGGTATACATTTGTGCTGTGTGTACCCAAGATCTATAGCCAATGGAAACTGTCTGCTAGGCTATACATTTGTACTGTGTGTACCCAGATCTATAGCCAATGGAAACTGTCTGCTAGGCTATACATTTGTGCTGTGTGTACCCAGATCTATAGCCAATGGAAACTGTCTGCTAGGCTATACATTTGTGCTGTGTGTACCCAGATCTATAGCCAATGGAAACTGTCTGCTAGGCTATCATTTGTACTGTGTGTACCCAGATCTATAGCCAATGGAAAACTGTCTGCTAGGCTTTCATTTGTGCTGTGTGTACCCATATCTATAGCCAATGGAAACTTTCTGCTAGGCTATACATTTGTGCTTGTGTAACCAGATCTATAGCCAATGGAACTGTCTGCTAGGCTATACATTTGTGCTGTGTGTACCAGATCTATAGCCAATGGAAACTGTCTGCTAGGCTATACATTTGTGCTGTGTGTACCCAGATCTATAGCCAATGGAAACTGTCTGCTAGGCTATACATTTGTGCTGGTGTACCCAGATCTATAGCCAATGGAAATGTCTGCTAGGCTATACATTTGTGCTGCGTGTACCCAGATCTATGCCAATGGAAACTGTCTGCTAGGCATACATTGTGCGCGTGTACCAATCTATAGCCAATGGAAAACTGTCTGCTAGGCTATACATTGTGTGCTGCGTGTACCCGATCTATAGCCAATGAAACTGTCTGCTAGGCTATACATTTGTGCGTGTACCCAGATCTATAGCCAATGGAAACTGTCTGCTAGGCTATACATTTGTGCTGCGTGTACCCAGATCTATAGCCAATGGAAACTGTCTGCTAGGCTATACATTTGTGCTGCGTGTACCCAGATCTATAGCCAATGGAAACTGTCTGCTAGGCTATACATTTGTGCTGCGTGTACCCAGATCTATAGCCAATGGAAACTGTCTGCTAGGCTATACATTTGTGCTGCGTGTACCCAGATCTATAGCCATGGAAACTGTCTGCTAGGCTTACATTTGTGCTCGTGTACCCAGATCTATAGACCAATGAAAACTGTCTGCTAGGCTATACATTGTGCTGCGTGTAACCCAGATCTAGCCAATGGAACTGTCTGCTAGGCTATACATTTGGTGCTGCGTGTACCCAGAATATAGCCAATGGAAAACTGTCTGCTAGGCTATACATTTGTGCTGCGTGTACCCAGATCTATACGCCAATGAAACTGCCTGCTAGGCTATACATTTGTGCTGCGTGTACCCAGATCTATAGCCATGGAAACTGTCTGCTAGGCTATCATTTGTGCTGACATGGCTGCGTGTACCAGATCTATAGCCATGGAAACTGTCTGCTAGGCTATACATTTGTACTGTGGTGTACCCAGATCTATAGCCATGGAAACTGTCTGCTTAGGGGCTAATACATTTGTGCGGTGTTACCAGACTATAGCCAATGGAAACTGTCGCAGCTATACATTGTGGTGTGTACCCAGATCTATAGCCAATGGAAACTGCTGCTAGGCTATCATTGTGCTGTGTGTACCCAGATCTATAGCCAATGAAACTGTCTGCCTAGGCTATACATTTGTGCTGTGTGTACCCAGATCTATAGCCAAGGAACTGTCTGCTAGGCTATACATTGTGCGGTGTGTACCCAGATCTATAAGCCAATGGAAACTGTCTGCTAGGCTATACATTTGTGCTGTGTACCCAGATCTATAGCATGGAAACTGTCTGCTAGCTATACATTGTGCTGTGTGTACCCAGATCTATAGCCAATGGAAAACTCGTCTGCTAGGCTATACCTTTGTGCTGTGTGTACCCAGATCTATAGCCATGGAAACTGTCTGCTAGGCTATACATTTGTGCGTGTGTACCAGATCTATAGCCAATGGAAACTGTCTGCTAGGCTATACATTTGTGTCGGCTGTGTGTACCCAATCTATAGCCAATGGAAACTGTCTGCTAGGCTATACATTTGTGCTGTGTACCCAGATCTACCAATGGAAACTGTCTGCTAGGCTATTATTTGTCTGCGTTTACCCAGTCTATAGCCAATGGAAACTGTCTGCTAGGCTATACATTTGTGTACTGTTGTGTACCCAGATCTATAGCCAAGGAAACTGTCCTGCTAGGCTATACATTTGTACTGTGTGTACCCAGATCTATAGCCAATGGAAACTGTCTGCTAGGTCATACATTTGCTGTGTGTAAAACACCCCCCCAGATCTATAGCAATGGAAAGTGTCTGCTAGGCTATACATTTGTACTGCGTGTACCCAGATCTATAGCCAATGGAAACTGTCTGCTAGGCTATTCATTTGTACTGCGTGTACCCAGATCTATAGCCAATGGAAACTGTCTGCTAGGCTATACATTTGTACTGCGTGTACCCAGATCTATAGCCAATGGAAACTGTCTGCTAGGCTATACATTTGTGCTGCGTGTACCCAGATCTTATACCAATGGAACTGTCCTGCTAGGCTATACATTTGTGCTGCGTGTACCCAGATCTATAGCCAATGGAAACTTTCTGCTAGGCATACATTTGTACTGCGTGTAACCCAGATCTATAGCCAATGGAAACTGTCTGCTAGGCATTTCATTTGTACTGCTAAATTAAAAGCCTTCAGTCCTACCTTTAAAATACGTCTATGTGCATACTGTCAGAAATTATGGTGATGAAAACGTTAACACGTTCTGAAGCTTGTAATCATGCATCTGACACGCTGCTCTGCCTGCATTGATTGCAAGTATTGTTTGTATACTCTGTATTTTATAATGTACAGCGCTGAGTACCCAAGTGGCGCTATATAAATAAACATATACATACATACTGTATAATCTGTATTGTTATAATATACAGCGCTGCGTCACATACATACTGTATAATCTGTATTGTTATAATGTACAGCGCTGTGTCCCCAAGTGGCGCTATATAAATAAACATATACATACATACTGTATAATCTGTATTGTTATAATGTACAGCGCTGTGTACCCAAGTGGCGCTTTATAAATAAACATATACATACATACTGTATAATCTGTATTGTTATAATGTACAGCGCTGCGTCCCCAAGTGGCGCTATATAAATAAACACTGTGTACCCAAGTGGCGCTATATAAATAAACATATACATACATACTGTATAATCTGTATTGTTATAATGTACCAAGTGTGTCCCCAAGTGGCGCTATATAAATAAACATATACATACATACTGTATCATCTGTATTGTTATAATGTACAGCGCTGTGTCCCAAGTGGCGCTATATAATAAACATATACATACATACTGTATAATCTGTATTGTTATATTGTACGCGCTGTGTCCCCAGTGGCGCTATATAATAAACATATACATACATACTGTATAATCTGTATTGTTATAATGTACAGCGCTGTGTCCCCAAGTGGCGCTATATAAAAAACATATACATACATACTGTATAATCTGTATTGTTATAATGTACAGCGCTGTGTCCCCAAGTGGCGGCTATAAATACACTATATATCCATACTGTATAATCGTGTATTGTTATAATGTACAGCGCTGTCCCCAAGTGGCGCTATATAAAAACATATACATACATACTGTATAATTTGTATTGTTATAATGTACAGCGCTGTGTCCCAAGTGGCGCTATATAAATAAACATATACATACATACTGTATAATCTGTATTGTTTATATGTACAGCGCTGTGTCCCCAAGTGGCCTATATAAATAACATATACATCATACTGTATAATCTGTATTGTATAATGTACGCGCTGTGTCCCAAGTGGCGCTATATAAATAAACATATACATACTACTGTATAATCTGTATTGTTATATGTACAGCTCGTGTACCCAAGTGGCGCTATATAAATAAACATATACATACATACTGTATAATCTGTATTGTTATAATGTACAGCGCTGTGTACCCAAGTGGCGCTATATAAATAAACATATACATACATACTGTATAATCTGTATTGTTATAATTACAGCGCTTGGTACCCAAGTGGCTCTATATAAATAAACATATACATACATACTGTTAATCTGTATTGTTATAATGTACAGCTGTGTACCCAAGTGGCGCTATATAAATAAACATATACTACACATACTGTATAATCTGTATTGTTATAATGTAGCCGCTGTGTACCCAAGTGGCGCTATATAAATAAACATATACATACATACTGTATAATCTGTATTGTTATATTGTACAGCGCTGTGTACCCAAGTGCGCTATAATAAATAAACATATACATACATACTGTATAATCTGTATGTTATAATGTACAGCGCTGTGTACCCAAGTGGCCTATATAATAAACATATACATACTACTGTATAATCTGTATTGTTATAATGTACCGCCTGTGTACCCAAGTGGCGCTATATAAATAAACTATACATACATCATACTGTATAATCTGTATTGTTATAATGTACAGCGCTGTGTCCCCAATGGCGCTATATAAATAAACATATACAATACTACTGTAAAAATCTGTATTGTTATATGTACAGCGCTGTGTACCCCAAGTGGCGCTATATAATAAACATATACATACAATACTGTAAAATCTGTATTGTTATAATGTACAGCGCTGTGTACCCAAGTGGCCTATATAAATAAACATATACATACTACTGTATAATCTGTATTGTTATAATGTACAGCGCTGTGTCCCCAAGTGGGCTATTAAATAAACATATACATACATACTGTATAATCTGTATTGTATAATGTACAGCGCTGTGTCCCAAGTGGCGCTATATAAATAAACATATACATACATACTGTATAATCTGTATTGTTATAATGTACACGCTGTGTCCCAAGTGGCGCTATATAATAAAACATATACATAACATCTGTATAATCTGTATTGTTATAATGTACAGCGCTGTGTCCCAGTGGCGCTATATAAATAAACTATACATACATACTGTATAATCTGTATTGTTTATAATTTACAGCGCTGTGTACCCAAGTGCCGCTATAAAATAAACATATACATACATACTGTATAATCTGTATTGTTATAATGTACAGCGCTGTGTCCCCAAGTGCGCTTATAAATAAACATATACTACATACTGTATAATCTGTATTGTTATAATGTACAGCGCTGTGTACCCAAGTGGCGCTATAAATAAACATATACATACATACTGTATAATCTGTTTGTATAATGTACAGCGCTGTTACCCAAGTGCCTATATAAATAACATATCATACATACTGTATAATCTGTATTGTTATAATGTACAGCGCTGGTCCCCAAGTGGCCTATATAATAAACATATACATACATACTGTATAATCTGTATTGTTATAAGTACAGCGCTGTGTCCCAAGTGGCGCTTAATAAATAAACAATACAACATACTGTATAATCTGTATTGTTTATAATGTACAGCGCTGTGGACCCAAGTGGCGCTATATAAATAAACATATACATACATACTGTATAATCTGTATTGTAAATTGTACAGCGCGTGTACCCAAGTGGCGCTATATAAATAAACATATCATACATACTGTATAATCTGTATTGTTATAATGACAGCGCTGGTCCCCAAGTGGCGCTATAATAATAACATAACACATACATACTGTATAATCTGTATTGTTATAATGTACAGCGCTGGTCCCAATGGCGCTATATAAATAAACATATACATACAACTGTATAATCTGTATTGTTATAATGTACAGCGCTGGTACCCAAGTGGCGCTATTAAATAAACATATACTACATACTGTATAATCTGTATTGTTTAATGTACAGCGCTGGTCCCCATTGGCGCTATATAATAAACTATACTACATACTGTATAATCTGTATTGTTATAATGTACAGCGCTGTGTACCAAGTGGCTCCTATAAAATAAACTATAACATACTGTATAATCTGTATTGTTAATGTACAGCGCTGTGTACCCAAGTGGCGCTTATAAATAAACATATACATACATACTGTATAATCTGTATTGTTATAATGTACAGCGCTGTGACCCAGTGGCGCTATATAATAAAACTATAACATCCATACTGATAATCTGTATTGTTATATGTACAGCGCTGTGTACCCAAGTGGCCTATAATAATAAACATATACTACATACTGATAATCTGTATTGTTATAATGTACAGCGCTGTGTACCCAAGTGGCGCATATAAAAATAAACATACTACATACTGTATAATCTGTATTGTTATAATGTACACGCTGTGTACCCAAGTGGCGCTTTATAATACACATATACATACATACTGTATAATCTGTATTGTTAAATGTACGCGCTGTGTACCAAGTGGCGCTATATAATAAACATATACATACATACTTTATAACTGTATTGTTATAATGTACAGCGCTGTGTCACCAAGTGGCGCTATTAATAAACATATACTACATACTGTATAATTGTATTGTTATAATGTACAGCGCTGTGTACCAAGTGGCCTATATAATAAACATATACATACATACTGTATAATCTGTATTGTTATAATTACAGCGCTGGTACCCAAGTGGCGCTATATAAATAAACATATACACATACTTGTATAATCTGTTGTGTATAATGTAACGCGCTGTGTCCCAAGTGGCGCATTAATAACATATACATACATACTGTATAATCTGTATGGTTATAATGTACAGCGCTGTGTCACCCAAGTGGCGCTATTAATAAACATACATACATACTGTATAATCTGTATTGTTATAATGTACAGCGCTGTGTCCCCAAGTGGCGCTATATAAATAAACATATACACATACTGTATATATGTATTGTTATAATGTACAGCGCTGTGTACCAAGTGGCCTATATAAATAAACATATACATCAATACTGTATAATCTGTATTGTTATAATGTACAGCGCTGCGTACCCAAGTGGCGCTATATAAATAAACATACATACATACTGTATATATGTATTGTTATAATGTACAGCCTGTGTCCCCAAGTGGCGCTATTAAATAAACATATACATACATACTGTATAATCTGTATTGTTATATGTACAGCGCTGTGTCCCAAGTGGCGCTATATAAATAAACATATACATACATACTGTATAATCTGTATTGTTATATGTACAGCTGTGTACCCAAGTGGCGCTATATAAATAAACTATACATACATACTGTATCTGTATGTTATATGTAACAGTGGCTGTGTCCCCAAGTGGCGCTATATAAATAAACATATACATACATACTGTATAATCTGTATTGTTATAATGTACAGTGATACGTACCCAAGTGGCGCTATATAAATAAACTATTCGTACATACAAATAAAGAAATGACACTCTGCCTTCTCCCAAAACCAGACCTGGGCTGTAACTGATAATAAGGTGTTGGGGTTATTTGTATTGGGAAGCCCTTGTTAATTTTCCAGACTAGAAATGTCCCCGGGCAAAACCATTTTTCACCGTTTCTAGCCGTGCCAAGAGGAATTGTTACCGATTATGGACACTTTATAAATACCTCCAAATTCTGACGAAAATATTTTTACTTAAGTAACTAATAAATGAAAGAGTTTTAATACCGTAAAGGAAACACTCCAAATCGACCGCTCTGCAGGTCCAGAAAACTCCCCTCCATTATGGGTATATTATAAAGTCTTTGGCTCCATTTCCTATTGCATCTGCTCTGCTTTCATTTGTCAATGTCTTGTAGGAGATGAATGGAGCAAAGGATTCTCATAGACAGGTAGGACATAATGTATGCAATAGAACACTGGGGTTGAAACTGTCACCATGAATCAACAGTCGGTGGAAATTTAATGGATAATTAAACTGAAATAAATAGAATTATTTGCTAATATATTTTAAATGAGAAATAACAGGCCAGGTTTTTCCTGAGGTTTCTCCTGGACTCTCAATGTACCTGTCCAACGTTTATTTTTTTCTTGAACAATTCGCGTTCTCTATCGCGCCAGTTTGGGGAAAGGCAATTTCGGCCATTCTGCTGCCATGGAGGATCGAGAACTCAATTCGAGAAGACAGAGACGGCAGAGAGAGGTGGAGGACCCCAGAAGGGTGAGTACTTTCATATGCTCCAAAAAATGTCCTGCCCCAACATGATATTTTATATCCTGATAGAGATGCTCCCAAATACCATAATATTGTTATAATCTCACTGTTCAAAACTGCACATGAATCTAGTTATTCAGCCCAAAATCTGCAGCAAATAACCATGATCTCCTTTCTGGTGGACCCACAGTCACAGCCATGATGGATAACGTCCCAGCTGATGACTATAGAGTTTACCCGGAGGCTTGTCCATAGAGGGTAGTGGAAAGCTCAGCTGAGCTTGCTAAATCCAAAACATTAACTGCAGCGATCAGACTGAATAACAGTCTTCATGTGTAGTTTCATGTGTAGATCAATAATCATCTAACAGGGTTATTCAATAAAGGTTCTTATCATTTAAAATGGTGCTAATTTTGCCCAAACCAATCAGATGTTAGCTTTCAAATGTTACATAAGATCTTATTGGTTGGGGCAAGATTAGCACAATTTTAGACAATAAGACCTTTTATTGAATCTCCCTGTTATTGATTTGGGGGCATCAGAATCTAAAATATAATTTTGGGGGTTGGACAAGCCCTTTCAAGTCTACCCCTCTACAAATTCATATACAGCAGTAGAACCCTCTCAATTTCTACCTAAAAAGACATATCCAGCCCAATGACTGCAGGCCCCTGTCTACTGGTCTAGATCGCGTTTGGTAGGTCCTCCTGCTTTACATGAATTTTACTTTGGACTTTCCCTTTAAAAAGAACTTGCAACTTAAGTGGATGAGAATTTTAGTAGATTTATGAAACATGCACTGTAACTAGAGTATAGTTACATGTAGCCATCTGCTACAGAATAGAGATGGTTTTGCCAGTGACAAGTCAATGGGAGAGAAAACTGAGTAGGATGTTTGGAGAAAGAGAAAATGTATGGCAGCTCCTACCCACATGCATTAATAAAAATGTATAGAGATTAGAGAAGCATGGCATTGGTGGACTAGCTGGCACAAGCTATATACAACACTGGCAGGAGCTTTATACAACAACTGTTGGCTCTCCCTACTCACTGGCAAAGGGGGGTACAACCGTGATTTTTAGATAGCCAGAAGGATGAAAACTATGCTGGTGCTCCTTAACGAAACCATATTGGGATTTTTAATGTGTGGTTGTCTTGACTGTATATGTTCCAGCGCTGTAGAGTTTGGCTGCTATTGATTTGTGTGGGTCTAGACAATGTAATTAATACAGAAACACGTAGCACTTCCAGAACTGACTGTGACCCACAAAACTACAAATAAATGTGCTTGGGTAATACAAACTAGCAGCATTGAATAAATTATAAACTAGGGATGAGACGGTTTCAATTAATTGCTCAATTTAGGCCAAAGCACAGTACGATTTATAGGACCGTCTTAAAACAGATCAATGTGAAAATCAAGTCGCTCTTAACCCTTTCATTTTCCAGCTTTAATTAACATTACCATGTATTGGCAAAGATCCACATTGGGTTATTTATGTCGTTGTCTGGCTTCTGGGTAGTAGTTGCCCCAATATAAAAATGAAACGTAGAAAATGTGTAGACAAGGGCAACTAAAAAAAATGACTTCTCCTCATCTTAATTTATAAATAAATATGTGCAGCACTTGTGTGTACAGTAACTTCAATCCTGTATTTGGTCAGGCTCATTATCTCTCCCTCCCTCCCCCTTTTAACCACTCCTTTTTCTATCTGACCAGACTTTTTATAAGCATGCTCAGTAATCACTATGAGACAGAACTGGGAGAGGGAATTTCCCACATATTGACTGTCAAAACGTTGTCACCATTCCAGCTACAGTAAAACTGCTTATAGCAGTTTATGATAATAAGGCACTTGATTGACAGCTGAAATGCTGGGATGCTTCAGATTGGTTATCTAATGAAATAGGGGACAGATCAACAAAAAAATGGTGCACTATGGTGGTTGGGAAGAATTATAGTTTTCAGTAATGGTCAATTTAAAATAACATTTTTTTCAGTATAGATGCCCTTTAATATATACAGTAATCACTGAGCATTAAAGTAAGAAATGCTTTAAATTAAAAAAAAAATGAAATGTCTTCCTCCCATTTTATGACATCATAAGCGGCAAAATTATTTTCTTCCCAAGCTTCTCTGCTTCTGGAAACACCTGTCTGGTTACATCTTTATTTGCCAGCAGACTTCAATGGGGAGGATGTCACCAGCTGCACAGGACCATGGGAAATAGGAAGAGACGGTACATCGATTGTTGTGAAGGTTTATAAAATCATTTTTAAAACTTTTAAAATTAAGCATTTGTACTACTCATAAATGAAGCTGCAGTAGGGATTTCTAATATAGTAGATGATCCCTAGTAGGGTTACTAAGACTGGGTTAAGAAGAAATGCCTTAAGCTGGGAACACACAGTACTGATTAATGGGTAATACGCCAAGTCCGAAGGGATCAGCTTTTAATCATTTGGTTGGCCAGGAGTGTTTTTGGCTCCCTATACTACGTATACTAAGTACATAGGCTGATAGAATTTCCTTAGTGGCCAATGGCAGCAGTTCGCCACTAGTGTGTGTACCCAGATCTATAGCCAATGGAAACTGTCTGCTAGGCTATACATTTGTGCTGCGTGTACCCAGATCTATAGCCAATGGAAACTGTCTGCTAGGCTATACATTTGTACTGTGTGTACCCAGCTTTAGTAAAGGCTGACACAAACAAGCGATTTCAGTTTGTGAACACCGACGAACCAGTGGGGAACGATTGCCCATAATCGTACGTGTGTTACTGCACTCATGTACAATTATTTTCCAGTACAGACGTTTGTCTGCCTCTTGTTCATATGACGTTATGCGCATTTTCCATGGCCATTTTCGAGCCCTAATGAATTCTCCCCCGGCGCCTCCTTCCCAATTAAAACTTCTTCCAACCAGTCTACAGGATACTAGATAGGTTGCGTATCCATCTGAATTTCTCCTTTAACGTTAAAGTATGTACCGCAGTTCCCAGTGTTCCAGAGGCTTATAAACTTTCACCTCCGACCTCAGGATTGCTCGAACTGCCTGAAAATTTCCCTCTGCTGCAGTCGTCTCCCTGTGCTAAAGTATAGGAAGTCGGGCGTTGTTAAAGGAAATGTGCAGTCCCGGGCCTTTTCCCTGTACTTTACATATGTTAAATGCAATGTGTGAGCTTAAGGCTCAGTACACACTATTCAATATTTTTTGCTGACCGACCGATATTACCGTTTATCAGTCAGTTGGGCAAAAATATTGTATGGTAGACAAATGGCTGATCGGTATGCTGGTAAATAACGGCCAATCGGCGGACAGGGATTTGTCCCAGCCAACCGCTCTCTAGTGGTGAACGGCCGGGAAAAATATCGCCCCATGCGTACCCAGCCTAAGTTTATAGACAGTTACCAGTTAAGGTGGCCATACACAATACGATAAGCCAATACCGACCGATGGAAATCTTACGTCATTCCCGACCGACCATAATGGCAATTACAGTCATTCGTCGGCTCTATGATTGGTCAGGAAGAGCCCCAATGGGATTTACCCATTATCATTAGAGTGTATTGCCACCTTAAGTGTGTGCACTGGATTCGCTTCTAATATAGATCTGCAGGCTCTTATAATAACCCCTATCAATGTTCATTCCAATCTTGTATTCCTTACAGATATCTGGGTTAAATGTCTACACAGCACTCGAGAGGTCAAATGTAACCACTGCCATCTACATGTTTATTAAACTAGAGGACATTTATGGTATTTCTGCTGTATAACGTGGTGCTTATTGGGAATATTGGTTTGTGTAACCCTGGAGCAATCTTCAGACAAAAGTTTAAATAAAATTCACGCTTTGTTACCGTACCTTTTAATAGTGTCCGTCTATGAACCGATCCGGTAATAACCCAACTGCCCAGTTATACTGCACTTTGTTTCCTAAATATTTTTATAGAGTATTTCATTACCATGGCTCCTTGGAATGAGAAATAGTTGAGATGTCCTGAATTTCAAATACCCTACACTGCATTATTTCCTGTTTAGTCTCCCATCTGTTGACATGTGTCCTTGGATATTGCATTCCTAGTTGAAGAAGTATTGAAAGGAAAGCATTGCCAAGGCATGTTTGGCCTCAGTAACATTTAGAAATGTCATCCTTTCCTGAAGGTTCATACTCTTACATGAAGTCTTCATTTAACCAAGTTAAAATGAGAACATTAAAGGGGAAGTTCAGTGCAAATACATGTATTTTTTGTACTTGACCCAGCGCCTGGGTTGATTCAGTTGCTCAGTAGAGATCTGAGCATGTTTGACCCATCCAACAGCCAATCAGCAGAAATTACTGTTAGGAACATTCCAAGGTAGTGGTGCATTCTGGGAAGAAGAAGGACCGTTAGAACCTGAAATGTCAGCTCACTAATGTCAACAGCAGGGAATAGCAAAGGGTATGAAATCAACTGATTTTTCAAAATGGGAGAGAATATGTAGAATAACTAAGAAGGCATTACACAAACTAACAATATAACAAATATTGATCATTTCCACTGAACTGTCCCTAAAATTACATTAAAAAATGATGGAGGGGGAGAAGCAACATTTTGCTGGTAGTACCTATATATTTAAATTGCCAAATAAAACATTTCATGGGGAGACTTTTTCTTAGAACAGCTGAAAGGATAATTGTATTGCCGCAATGCTTTTTTTTTTTAATTGCATCAAAAGGAGTACAGGTAATGCAGCCCACCCCATACCTTTTATTTCCTGATTTCAAGCCTCTCTCTGCCTTCAATTAGCCATGCTGTGAAGGGGATGTAACAATTCTGTCTACTTCTGAAGGTTCGTACACACGCTGAATTTGTGAGCAAGGAACGACCCCCAATGACCGAGCGCTACACGCGACGAACGGCGGTTTCGGCAGAGAATTGTCCATATGTATGTGGTCGGTCGGGGGTCATTCGCTGATCCACCAGGCGGATCACCGAACGACCACCGACCGAACGCATACCCACTAATGATTCTCGACCGAAATGGCCATTCGTCGCGTGTAGCGCTCAGCCGTTGGGGGTCGTTCCTCGCTCACAAATGGAGCGTGTGTACGAACCTTAACTGTCACTCAAAGCTAGCATGTGAGAAAACACTCCTCCACCCACCCTGTCAGCTTGATTATGTAGGCTGTATCCCAGCAACAGGACACTTCAAGTTTGTTTTTATTGGCAGAGGTGGAGGACAAAGCTTGTAATAGACATTCCCACCAGCCAATGTCAAGTGCTGTGTTAACCTTGGCCCTGGGCCGGGTAGGAGGCGGGCTTTTAGCACTCATCTTTGCTGTGTGATATCTAAGGAAGGGCACCACAGTTGTAAATGTGAGTAGGCAATTTCAGCTGCTGTAAATGTGGACATGTAATGGGGGTGATATTATTTTTTTTGATATTGTTGTCTTTTAAGTCTAAATTACATTTATCCTGACTTACCAGCCCAGAAACTATTTATAAAAACAGTGGATCACAAACTAAATACTAAAACAACTAAGAGAGACAGACCAAACATCTTCTTTTTTCCCCTTCCTTTTTGGAAAGGTGCCCTCCCTCCCTGGATGAAGCCCATTGGGCATGTCCAGACCATAAAACAGGAAAAGGGGCAGACACCCAGGTCTTTAACTTTTGGGAAAAAGATTAACTTTGTAAGTGATTTAAATTGGCTTATAAGTGCATAGAGGTAGCAAGGAAGGAACATATCTCTGTACACCAATCAGGTTACCTTGTATCCAGGGTAGTTTCTGAGGGGTGGTGCTGCTACCAGGAGAGCAGGGGGCACCATCTTCTTAGTTTTCCTATGGCAGATATACCCTCCTCCCAGAAAACCACTGTGGATGAAACACGGAAAGGGGCAACGCTACTGCATCAGGTCACCACTTATCAGGCTGACTTTTATCTTGCTCCTCCCATAGTCATTGTCACTGACAATTCTTCCATTCCTGATACTAGAGATATTGAGGGATGAGCTTGAAAACTGACAGTTACTACTAGAAAGCAGTCATTTATTGCATGAGTATAATTCCCCTTTAACCCTGAGGGATACACTGGCCGAGCAGATATCTGTATACACTTATCCGCCTTGCTAGTCAGGCAGCATCACAGGTTAAAAAGCACAGAGGACATTTTAAACACAAATAAACACAACTATTTGAAATCCAGGTCTGCGTGCTATGCATGTTAAGTAGGTGTTTTTTATTAACAAACAACATATATATTTCCCACAAATTAACATTAACGTCTTTAGTTGGCCTTTCAATTTACAAAATCTTATTTGTAAAGTGATCCACGCTAAACTGTTGTCCATTACATCATTGTATTCCAAAAAATCTGCTAAAATATTGTATTTTAAATAAATTACACTCATACCATTGAAAGACCAATCAGCATCAATAAAAGACGCTTATCTACACGAAGAAGTGAGTATTGATTGATAAGTTGACTGTTGAGATTGCATCACAATCTGGCACATCGCACCACACATAAAATAATCACCTCAACACATTTCCAGAAGATAAAAGTCATTTCTTTTTGATTCATTCAGATGATAATTATTTAAATTGTTGCAAGAAAATTCCCTGCAGATGTTTTCCTCCCTTTTATCCTTCTCATCTTCACAGAAGAAACGCATCCAAACCCTTAATTATAACACAGCAACCAATGAATTATATGTTAAGAGGTATTTATCTCATAGATGACTAATAATGCAAGAATGTTATCAGGTGAAGGTTAAAATTCTTTATATTCAATTTCCCAGAGTGCTGCACAGCAACCTCCCAATAATAAATAATGAAATGAGAGCTAAACACAGAGCACATTGGAAGCTTAAAAGGTTCCATTAACTTCTACTTAAAGGACTCACTTTAAGGACCTCATCTGTGACAATTCCAAAATGTCTCCCTGCCAGCTCATTCAATGCTGGCACTCTTAAACTGTGTTAATTATTATGTCAGACTACTAGCTCATAGAGTCAGGATTCAAGCTACATGTGACTGTTCTCCACAACCCCCAGCCCACACTGTGTGTGCGCTTTAGGCTTATATTCTTTTATTTGATGTAGTTAGTGGATAAGGAGTGTTATTTTAAATGATTTTAAATTAGAAACATACATTGTATATTCTTAGATATATTATGAATAGCATAAAAGTTATGGTTAGCCCTAATTGGTTAGGTAAACCACTAAAGTGTGAAGGATAATTAAATGTTTTTAGTAATAATTTTGGACTAATAATTAGTCTCTGTATCAAACTGAACCTGGTTTCGGGATGAACTACGTTTTTTTTCTAAAATTTGCAGATCTGTTGGAACTTTCGAATCTTTGAAAGCTGGAATTTGATGTTGAAAGTTCAAAAATTCGATAACGAAACGCTGAAAAGGCAATAATTTAAAAATCGAATTCAAAACGTATCTTCAGTTCTGCTGAGCTTTGACACTTTCCTTTATACCACTGTTTTCATTCATCTCTAACTATGACTGCATCTTTGAAGACCACACATCTGGCCACGGTTGGAGTTGTACTCCTGAGTATCATTCATCTATTCTGTTAGGAACATGCTTAAAGGACTGTTAGGAACATGCTTAAAGGACAACTGTACTGAAAAAACTTAACTTTTTAAAAATGAAAAGCACATGGGTTAAGGAGATAGGATTGCTTATTCCCACTTCCCAATATTGTTTTGTTGAGGAGCTACAGCACATACAGTTTCCATCTGCCAGGTTATGGCCCTGGGCCATTCCATATTAAAGATAGTGCAGAAGCATACAGGAAGACTGGCAGAAGAAGTTTTCTTTGTCCTGCTGCTCCTCATAGAAATGATATTGAGAGGTAAAAAGCTAACCTTCGAATGTATCGTTCGCTAGCCCTCGAAAGTATCGTTAGTTTTCACTAACCCTTGAAAGTTTTGTTCGATTTCGGTAACCCTCGAATTGGCCGTAACCCTCGATTGTAGCTTGCGCAAAACGCGACAATTGCCCGCTCGTGTTTAAGAAGTGTTTTAACAAGTTTTTGTGATGGTGCCATGTTCCCCAGACCATTTCCCAGGTGCCACAGCCATTTACAGTAAGTTACCATTGTTAGTTTAGCTGTAAATAATCCGAACTTTTAAAACTATCACTCTCCCTTTGACTTTGAACTTTCGAACTTTTACTGAAGTTTGAAAGTTCGAAAACAGACCGAACTTTATGAAATTCGGCCATCTCTAATGCACACCCAATATATTACTCCAATGACAATAGATCTGCCAGATCTATGTTTTTAAAATTAACTGGATATCAGTTCTGGAAGGTCACAGATAGATAGTTGGGAAAAAGCAGTATAGTTATGTCCATGGTTGGCCTTGCATTATAACAAGCCCTGATGAATGTAGTTACTATAGATCATTATGTAATGTCCCAAACATTTGTTATTTTGTCTGCTGCTGGATGACAGAAGTTGTGCATTAAACGCTCACCTCATTATCATCTCCAAATGAATGTTTCGCAGCCCATTTTCCTAAAATGTCCTATTATCTTACTTCTGCCTTTCTGTTAAAGCCATTTTCTTTAGACATTATAAATCATTTATATTTATTACAGAAACATTTAAGATTTAGGACAGTGATGAAGATATTTTATTAACCTTGGGCAGAAGCCTCAGGGCTGGCAAATTTCCAAAAGCTCTTAGATACATTTAGGCATAATTCTGTTTTTTTTTTAAAAAGAGAAATCAATATCTGGAAGTCAGAGGGCATAGAACTATGTAAATTAGTTCTGACTGGTGCTGGACATTTTGGGGGATGGTGTCGATGATGTCAGGAAAAACTGAAGTGGTGCAGCATATATTTGGTGATGTTATCCGTTTAGTTTTTTTGCATGTAAACAGGAATTTCTGAAGGCTTCTGTTTAGGCAGGGTAACTAGACTGAATGAGAGGGGGTGGAACATTGACATCACAGTGATGTCACTATAGGCCGGACAGTGAAGACTGGACATGGCGGGGCAGAGACTGGGCTGGGCATTGACCATAGGTGGGGTTAGTGGCTTAAAGTGGCAGAGAGTGGGAGTTCCAGGGGAGTATCTGCCAGTTATCCCTCTTGGACAGGATTTCAGCCCTGATTGCGGGACTCAGGATTTTGTCCCTGCAGTCAGGACAATCCCGTCCAAATAGGGACGCCTGGCAATCCTGTGTCACTCATATTGAAAAAGCGAAGGGGTAAGCTAGTGACTTCTGGTCAGTTAAAACTATAGCTATCTGGTCATTGAGCCTTTAGCCAGTCAAACTTTGGAACCAAGATGATGGTCTCTAAGTTGCATCAAAATAAGAGGTCATCAGACCCGACACCTTGTACCGACCTTCTCCTAAACAAGATCAGGGACCGAAGCGAAAATACATTTTCCAAAAAGGAAATTAATGTAATAATAAAAAATTAATAAAGGTTATGTCCACCCCTCAAAAAAACTTTTTGTATTCTGCCCCAAAACCTCGACCTCACACTGCTGAAAAGTAAAAGTGCCCCTAAATCTACTTCTACAAGTGTACATCACTTCCTGTCAATGCCCCAAAATCCTGTCAATATTCAGGCAGATTACAGACCACATTGATCCTTCAGTCTCCAAAGTGGGGTACACACCATCCAATAATGCAGCCCAACTGACTATCATTTCAGTGTATTGGTCAAAATATTGGTTGATTTCTTTGGCCGGACGCGACCGACCAAAAGGACATGGCTACTTTTGCCGACAGTCCTGGCTTACTATTTACCTCGTATGATGTGTTACTTATTATTTATACATAACACGCACCAATATGTATTTTTTATCATTGTGTGATTTTTTTGTATGTTAATTTATATGATAGACATGTACTTGGTTCCTCTGATTAACCCTCCCGTGGGGGCTTAACTCTTTGAGAGGTTCCGGGTTTTCTTCTTTTCCTTCCTTCTGTATATTTTCTATGGAGATCGGAGAATCTCCCTGTTTGTAAGTTCCACCCCTCCCGAGTGCGGTGTCACGATTGGGGGGAGGGGACTCACCTTTTTAAACTGCTGCTCACCTGGACTCTCATTGCCTATGATTAAGGACCGTTGGTCCGAAACGCGTCAGGTGGGGAGTTCCGCTTTAATCCTGTTATGACCTTAATAAAGTAATGTACTTTTAACAAGAAACCATTGTTACCAGTGTGATTTGTGAAGACCAGTGTGCGCTGATACCTACATTTGGAGAGTGGAGTTTCAAGGTATTTTTTTATGTTGCGGTCATAAAATAAAACTATGATCGTGAAGTATCAGTAACATTATTTTACGATTGCAGTATTACCTAAAAGCCATGATGTAATGAAACATCACAGAGGTTCGATATTGCCCCATTTTAAAGGAATAGTTCACCGAATACATTGATTAAAGAACAGGAGGTAAAGAACCTATGACTCACCTTCATTCCAGGTTCCTGTACAATTGATTGAAGAACAAAAGTTAGGTACTTAGGTGCCTGCATAGGTGCCTGCATAGGTGCCTGCATAGGTGCCTGCATAGGTGCCTGCTTTAACTAACCATTGGATAAAAACATATCCAAAAAAGGCAGACATTATGAAAATATTCCCAAAGAGCAAATGTCTATTTTCTCGAGGAAATCGTTTTCACGTGTAAATAGTTACAATGTGAGTAAGACAAATGGAATTGGATTGCTGAGGGACAACATTGCCAGAAATGTCTGGGTAAGTATAACCCTAATCCCATCCATATGGCCTTCTGTATTTGCAGATTTCATGGAAAGAAGATTTTAAGCTAAAGTTTCGTACATGTGATGTATACAAACAAATGGTCATTCATTCAAAGGTCGTTGCACAACCAACTGGGCAGATCTCCGAACGAACGACCATTTCGACCGATAAAGTGCCCATACATGGGGTCGGGACACGCGATCGCACGTGTGTACGAACCTTAAAAGTAAAGGTACCTGTATCTGGAAACATGATTCTAATATCATTCTCATATGGAATGGAGTCTAATGTTTAGACCTCGAGGTCAAAGGAAACCCCAAAATAAACAGAATCAAGTCCATAACCTCAGGGCTGGTCCTCAAAGATAAACTCTGCCCAATTGATCCCCCATCCAATCTTTTCTTTGGATTCCCTGGGGTAGATTTATAAAACCCAGCAGCCAACCAAAAGCCTCCAAATCATTTTTCAGCCAATTAGTCCTGCTGATAAATTATGGGCCAAAATGGTTTCCTCCTGTCTATGAGACTATTTATTGTCCAATATCTTGGACATGTTGGAATATTAAGCCTCGTACACACGTCCAGTGCACAACCCTGTGCGTTTAGGCTGGCAATCGCACATGTTTATGCGTTCTTTTATTGATCTGCCATGGCGGACTATTGGGTGATACGGGCGTTCATCTCCCTGTGTCTTGTGCTCGGGGGATGGACCGGATCTGCTCAAAGAAATCTCTAGAGTAGACAGAAACATATTCCAACAAGACAATGCGTATTTGTACTTTTACCATTGACATTTTTTCTCAAAAGGGCCCATATGATTTTGGAGGGCCCCAATTGAAAAAACAAGTAAACAAAAAGTAAAATGTGTTGTGTAGCAGTGGTGGAAAGTGAAGAACACATTCCACAGCTAGTTTGTGTTATTTGTTTTGGCGCTGGTATCTATTAGATAACATTGTTCAAATGTTTTCACGCTCCTTGAGATAGATGGCCCCTAATGAAAGAAATGTTTTGCTTTTTTTCCCCCTTTTCAGATTCTAATCCTCCTACAGGACTGGGTGCTTAGGAAATACATTCTTGCAAATCCTAAAGCACGCGCCCAGCCTCAATTCCATCTCATGCTGTAGTTCTGCACTTACCAGAGTTATGGCTTAAAGGGCATGTCCATCCCCAAACCCCCGTCCATCTGCACAACCGGAAGTCGTGTCCGTGATTGGCTGCCTCTCAGCCAATCATGGACGCGGCTGCCGGTCCGGCCCCCTGCTTGCAGTTTCATGCAAGCAGGGGGCCGTGACACATCGACGGGGGAAAGAGTGATGTAAGTACAGATCGGGGGTGTTTTGTGTGAAACTACTATGGCGTTTGGGGTTGGGGGAGGGAGCCCTACACTACAGAAAGAAGTTATAAAATGGGATGGACATGCCCTTTAAAACACAGGCCACCTAATCTACATGTGAAATTATAAGGGCTCGTTCATACTAAAAACGCAACATAAAAACGCATTGCGTAAAGTGACGTTTCATGTGTTTGCGTGTGCGCTATTATCCATTTGTGTCTGTTGCGTTTACATACGTTTTTGACCGCATTTTTAAGGGGGCAGGACAAAGAACACAAAATCATGATGTCACTTCCTGGGAATGTGACAGTTTCAGGCCTTTATCATAAAGTTGAGGATGACCCTGTACTGCATTTATTAATTCATCAATTGACAAAAAAATGTTTCTGCCATTGTGGCAGACTGGCTTGCTGGAAATTGCAAAAGAGCTGGCAGACTGACTTGCTCATGGCTGGTAGCTGACAGGCGAAATGGCGCCTCTCCCGCGTGTTCCTTATAGCCTGCTGATCGGAAATGACATCACAGGAACTCCCAGGCATCCTTTTCGAAAAACGTACACAAACGCAAACACTTGCGTTGTTATCCATTGTACAGCATTTTCATGCATTTAAAATGTGTGCTGCACTGCGTTTTTAAAACGCACTGGAGCGGAATGGAATATAACGCAGCAAGTGTGAACGATATTATGAAATCCTATGGAGTTTTACTGTCTGTCTGCATTTCAAAAACGGATACAAACTGATGTAGTGTGAACAAGCCCTAAACCAATTAAATGGTGAGCAGAAAAAACTCTTTTTGTTCTAATCTTAAAGTGTTGTCTATGTTCTTCTTATGCAGGACCTCAGGGGAGGACTGGGCCAGTGGACAGAGGGGCAAATGCCTACTAGGCCGCTCTCTGCTACACTAACTAGGCCATGGCTGTTAGACACTCCACGTGACCTCGCTGAGTTAGACTGGCCTGCTAATGGCCCCACCACAGTATTAAGCTGGATACCCAATGTCCAATAATTCTGCCCGGCCGACATGACAATGTATCGTTCGAATCAGATGAACGAATGATCGGACACGGCGGAAAACCACAACCGATTATGTGGTTCTCTGTGGACCACACGCTCGGTTACGGCAAACTGTCTGACTTTTGTCGCAACCGATAGTCTTTCTTCCTGGCTGACTAGTCCATAGAGACGAACAGTCAGTCGGGGAAGGCGTGTACCCAGTTCTGGCTGCTCCTTTGCATCTTGGGCTTCAGCAATGTTGTGTATAGTGAAATTCCTTCATGTACCCGCAGTATAACCCCGATTGTTCTTTAGAAGGGCCTGCCCACTGATAGAATTGGCATATTCGCATGCAAGAAAGGACAGTGAAAGGACCAATTTAATCTGTTTAATCCAAAAGGTCCCAGTCCTCCCCTGCAGGCCATACACTTTTATATGTGTATAATACTATTGTATGACCTATCCATGTGTGTGTACAAAGTGATCATGTTCATACATCAGGAATATGAATGAATAACCCTAGCTTACCAAGCTTATCTTCATAGTTATACATTTATTAACTATTTAATGAGCTATTCCTCAATGAAACCCCAGAAAGCACTGGGGCAGTGAGATCACCCAGGGAGAAAGAGAGGAATTCTCTCATGGTAAAAAAAAATAGACATATTAGCCCAATACATGTAGTAAAAAGTAGAGTGATCGACCCTCTTTATTAGGTCATAGCAGTACTCTGTCTATGTGATGACTTTTCTCATCACCTAGATCAGCTACATAGAGGCTAATACAATATAAGTGGCAAATGTTTGCCCTAGTCTATCTGCAGCAACCAATCAGTGTTATCTAACTGCAGTAACCCATTAAAAAGCTAACATCTGATTGGTTGTTGCAATAAAAATTGCATGGGAAAACTTTGGGGGAAGGGAGTAAAATTGAAATTTAAAAGAAATGGCTTCTCTGTAGTAAAATAATTTATTGTTTTTAAACAGCTATATCTTATGTTGTGAATTACATACAAAGACCAGACATACATATTTTAAATCAACAGTTTCTGGCCTATAAGCCAGGATTACATGTGTTTTAGAGTAGAGTTCTCCTTTAAGAAGACTTTTTTTTGCTGTGTTTTACTATAACAGGGCATTAAACTTTACCCATTTCTGGAAATAAAACATTCAATGGGTTAATAGTGACAGTTAATGGCATTGGCTTTAGAGAAAGCATGAAAAAAAATCTTTATATCATCTGACCTGGGGGTTGATACATTTCTGTGGATTTCTGACTTCCTTTCATATTCTGCAAAACCTTCATCAGTCAACAGGGTAAAGCTTTCCCATACAAATACAGGTCACAACTTTCTACATTTCTTCCCCTAAACCTTTCTGCTCGTACAGTTATTAAATTACTGGCACAGAAGGAATCCAGACGTGATCTACATATTACACAATGCTTTCCTTATCTCACAGGGGTAAAACATTTGGCAGGTTACTAAAATTTATAGCTCGGAATAGTGGCCTTAAAAGTATGATGCAATATGGTGTTTCAAAATATTTGGCACAAAAACTTCATCTGAGCAGGACTGATAAATTACTGTGCAGCGGCTTCCTTTCCATGTGCGGAAATACCTTTTATCAATGCTATAAGGAGCTATAAGGAGAATTAAGCAACTGGAATGAAATGTGCAGTGCCTAAAGCAAATTTATTAAAGGCAAATGAATGAAAATCTAAGGCTGTGTACACACCATGCAGTGTATCGGGTCCCAAAAAATGGATGGGTTTTCGGGCGATCGTGCTGTCCTCTATGGACCACAAGCTCGGTTATGGCGGTCTGTCGGCCACAGCCATTTTTGCCTTGACCGACAATCCTTTGGCCAGTCTGAAGTGTCAAACAGTTCAGGACAAAGCATCCTATGGTACATTTTTGGCTTCCAGAGAGGTGTAATCAGAAGCAGAGGAGTATGAAAAGAAGAGGAGGAGAAGGCACAGCGTGCCTTCCAATTGGCCTCGTCACCGACGGGGAGGAGGGGTAGAGCCTACCAGAGCAGCGTTGAATAACTAAGACATAGAATAACTAAGACAGTGCTTTAGGTTACGCGAACCCAGGGGTGAGGACCTAGCGGTTCAGGTCCTCACCCTGGGTAAAAGGTAATGAACCAAGAAGAGGAGCGGAGGGAAGGTGAGTATAATTGTCCTTTAATATACATTTTTAAGCAACTAATAATATGGTAAAAAATGGTAAAATGGTAAAAAATGTAGCAGTTTGGATTATCATTACACAGAGAATCACTTGCACTTAGACTTTAATTAAGGGAAGTTAAATGGTATGTCCACCCTCCCAAACAAATATTAAAATCTAATAAAACACACCCATAAAGCTAGACCTTGCTGGACCGGCAGCAGCTTCAGTGATTGGCTGAGGCGATGTCAGCCAATCACTGATGCCGTGTCGCGGCTGGTCCGGACCCCTCTGCTGCTTCCGTGCACAGAAAAGGCACAGAACAGCAGCAGAAGGCAGCCAAGTAAACAAGGGCTTGGTAAGTATGATAATGGTTTAGACCTTGAGAGATCTAGGTTTTGGGGGTGTTCAATTAGATCTCTTTTTGTTTGGGGGGTGGACATACCTTTTAAAGGGAAGTAAAAAATGTAAATAAAAAATATACTTGTGGTTTACTGAAAATGGCTTTAGTTTTGATGATGTTATGTCCAGGCCAGGGACGTATGAAAACATACTCAATCGTTAAAGGGGAAGTTCACTGCAGATACATATGCTTTTCAGAAAAAAAAGCATTATTTTTTCAATCCCAATAAACCTTAATCTGCCCATTCAGCATTGTGTCTGTGTATAAATAAATGCAACTGAAATACTGACTTTCTCTTTGCAGAGACCGTTATGAGACCGTTATGGTCTTGCCCTTGACCAAGCGCCTGGGTGGATTCAGTTGCTCAGTAGAGATCTGAGCATGTTTGACCCATCCAACAGCCAATCAGTAGAAATAACTGTTAGGAACATTCCAAGGTAGTGGTGCATTCTGGGAAGAAGAATAACCGTTAGAACCTGAAATGTCAGCTCACTAATGTCAACAGCAGGGAATAGCAAAGGGTATGAAATCAACTGATTTTTCAAAATGGGAGAGAATATGTAGAATAACTAGGTAGGCATTACAGAAAATAACAATTTAACAAATATTGATCATTTCCACTGAACTGTCCCTTTAACATTCTAAATCAGGGATTCTCAAACGTTGTGCCTCCAGATGAACTACAGTCAGCATTCCTCAACTACAGAGGGAATCTAGAGAATGCTGGAAGTCGTAGTTTTCAACATCTTGAGGCACAACGTTTGAGAATCCTTGTTCTCAGATGAAGCCTTGGAGTGATCTTTGACTCCTCTCTCTCCTTCCATCATCACATTAACTAGGTCGCTAGGTCGCTAGGACCTGGCGTTTTCTCCTTCGCAATATTGCAGAGATTCGCCCTTTTCTCTCTCTCCACTACTAAAATGCTCATCCATGCCCTTATAATCTCCCCTCTTGACTACTGTAACATTCTACTACTTGGACTCCCGGCCTCTCATCTCTCTCCTCTCCAGTCTGTCTTAAACTCAGCAGCTCGGATCATCTCGCTCTCCTCCAAAAGAGAACCCGCAACCCCCATAGGGTGGCTTCCCATCAAACAAAGAATCATATTCAATACCCTGCTTTTAACCTTTAAATCCCATCGCTCTACTGCACCTCCCTACTTATCCTCTCTCTTGGTCCCTTATGTTCCAGGCCGTGCCCTTCGCTCCTCGCAAGGAAATCTTCTCCACAGACCCCCAACTAACACTGCTGCCTCCCACCTTAAACCATTCTCTCTTGCTGCTCCCTACCTTTATAACTCTCTCCCTCTCTCGCTTTGCCTGGTGACATCCATTAATACTTTCACATCTAGACTGTTATCCTACCTTTATAACTCTCTCCCTCTCTCGCTTTGCCTGGTGACATCCACTAATACTTTCAAATCTAGACTGTTATCCTTCCTTTATAACTCTCTCCCTCTCTCGCTTTGCCTGGTGACATCCATTAATACTTTCAAATCTAGACTGTTATCCTACCTTTATAACTCTCTCCCTCTCTCGCTTTGCCTGGTGACATCCATTAATACTTTCACATCTAGACTGTTATCCTACCTTTATAACTCTCTCCCTCTCTCGCTTCGCCTGGTGACATCCATTAATACTTTCACATCTAGACTGTTATCCTACCTTTATAACTCTCTCCCTCTCTAGCTTCGCCTGGTGACATCCATTAATACTTTCATATCTAGACTGTTATCCTACCTTTATAACTCTCTCCCTCTCTCGCTTCGCCTGGTGACATCCATTAATACTTCACATCTAGACTGTTATCCTACCTTTATAACTCTCTCCTCTCTCTCTCTTCTCATGCTTTGCCTGGTGACATCCATTAATACTTCACATCTAGACTGTTATCCTACCTTTATAACTCTCTCCCTCTCTCACTTGCGCCTGGTGACATCCATTAATACTTTCACATCGACTGTTTCCAACCTTTTAACTCTCTCCCTCTCTCGCTTCTGGTGACATCCATTAATACTTCATATCTAGACTGTTATCCTACCTTTATAACTCTCTCCCTCTCTCGCTTTGCCTGGTGACATCCATTAATACCTTTCACATCTAGACTGTTATCCTACCTTTATAACTCTCTCCCTCTCTCGCTTCGCCTGGTGACATCCATTAATACTTTCACATCTAGACTGTTATCCTACCTTTAGAACTCTCACCCTCTCTCGCTTCGCCTGGTGACATCCATTAATACTTTCATATCTAGACTGTTATCCTACCTTTATAACTCTCTCCCTCTCTCGCTTTGCCTGGTGACATCCATTAATACTTTCATATCTAGACTGTTATCCTACCTTTCTGAGCATCAGCATAACTAATGATTGTTAGCCCTTTTAAGCACTTTGTACCCATCCCCCCCACTTGTATCTGTATGTTGTCGTCCCCACTTAGATTGTAAGCTCTTCAGGGCAGGGGTCTCATTCCTAATGTGTCATGGCTTGTTGTACTTATATCCATTTATACATAATTTATATATATGTATTCTTAACCGATGTATGAAATTGTATTTAATTTAATTTTTTATCTATCTGTTATAATGGCTTTCACCTTATCCCCTTGTTTGTATACTCTGTATGTTATAATGTCAGCGCTGCTTACCAAGTGGCGCTATATAAATTACACCATATACATACATACTGTAATCTGTATTGTTATAATGTACAGCGCTGCGTACCCAAGTGGCGCTATATAAATAAACCTATACATACATACTGTATGAATCTTGTATTGTTATATGTAAAGCGCTGCTGTACCCCAAGTGGCGCTTTTATAAATAAACATATACATACATACTTATAATCTGTATTGTGTATAATGTACACAGCGCTGCGTACCCAATGTGGCGCTATATAAATAACACTATACATACATACCATTATACCTGTATTGTTATAATGTACAGCGCTGCGTACCCAAGTGGGCGCTATATAAATAAACATATACATACATACTGTATAATCTGTATTGTTATAATGTACACGCTGTGTACCCAAGTGGCGCTATATAAATAAACATATACATACATACTGTATAATCTGTATTGTTATATGTACCGCTGCGTACCCAAGTGGCGCTATATAAATAAACATATACATACATACTGTATAATCTGTATTGTTATAAGTTACAGCACTGCGTACCCAAGTGGCGCTTTATTAAATAAACTATACATACATACTGTAATCACTGTATTGTTATAATGTACATCGCTGCGTCCCCAAGTGGCGCTTATAAAATAAACATATACATACATACTGTAATAATCTGTATTGTTAAATGTACAGCGCTGTGTCCCCAGTGGCGCTATTAATAAACATATACAATACATACTGTATATCTGTATTGTTATAATGTACGATGCTGTGTCACCCAAGTGGCTCTATATAAATAAACATATCACATACTGTATAATCTGTATTGTTATAATGTACAGCATTGCGTACCAGTAGGCGCTTATAAATAAATATACATACATACTGTATAATCTGTATTTATAATGTACAGCGCTGTGTACCCAAGTGCGCTATATAAATAAACATATACATACTACTGTATCTCTGTATTGTTATAATGTAACAGCACTGGTACCCAAGTGGCGCTTATAAATAACCATATACTACATACTGTATAATCTGTATTGTTATAATGTACATCGCTGCGTCCCCAATGTGGCGCTTTATAAATAAAAATAACCATCAAAACTGTATAATCTGTATTGTTATAAATGTACAGCGCAGTGTACCCAAGTGGCGCTATATAAATAAACATATACAATACATACGGTATAATCTGTATTGTTATAATGTCACGCTGTGTCTCCCAAGTGGCGCTATATAATAAACATATGCTACATACTGTATATCTGTATGTTATAATGTACAGCTGCTGCGTCCCCAAGTGGCGCTATAAAATAAACATATACTACATACTGTATAATCGTATTGTTATAATGACGCGCTGTGTCCCCAAGTGGCCTATATAAATAACATATACTACATCTGTAAATCTGTCTGTTATATGTACAGCGTGCGTACCCAAGTGGCGCTTTTAAATAAAATTATACATCGAATGCACTAAGGGTCTGTGACTAAGAGGCGACAAAGTTTAGCCTGCCCTAATTATAATTTGCACAATTAATCCGATGTAGCTTCTTCACTGGTTACCCAGTTAGACAACATTGATTGGTTGCTGTGTAAAATAGCACAGGCAACTTTTTGCCCCTTTCAATGAATTCCCTTGGGAGCTTTGTGTATATACCGGGGAAAGGGTCTGCTTTCGTTAGTATTAATGAAGCTATGAATGTCAAACCAAGTCTGAATAGAGGTTTGACATTTATTTTCCACCATGTACAATTCTGTCTTGACAACCTTACCCTGAGAAGTTTAATAACACCTTCTGGCCTAATGCAATAATGCCTTGTAATCAGAGGTCCCTGACCCTTGTTGTTTATTTGCTGATTGGGACACATCTATGTAGTTATTGCCACAGATTCTTGTACAAAGTCATTCTAAAAACGAGAGGATCCAGTCGGATAACTAGCGAAACGTCATCAAGAACTAAACTTCAAGTCCAGTTGATCTAACCTAATCCAACAGATATACCGTGACCTGGATGAAAATATTACAGATATGCCATGACCTGGATGGATGAATATTACAGATATACCATGACCTGGATGGATGAATATACAGATATACCGTGACCTGGGATGAATGACTATTACGATATAACCGTGACCTGGATGAATGAATATTACAGATATACCATGACCTGGATGAATGAATATTACAGATAACCATGACCTGGATGGATGATTTACAGATATACCTGACCTGGATAATAATATTACAGATATACCATGACCTGGATGAATAAATATTACTGATATACCGTGACCTTGGATGAATAAATATTACAGATATACCATGACCTTGGATGGATGAATATTACAGATATACCGTGACCTGGATGAATATATTACAGATATACCATGACCTGGATGAATGAATATTACAGATATCCACGTGACCTGGATGAATAAATATTACAGATATCCATGACCGGATGGATGAATATTACGATATACCATGACCTGGATGAATGAATATTACAGATATACCATGACCTGGCTGATGAAATGAATATTACAGATATACCATGACCTGGATAATGAATATTACAGATATACCATGACCTGGTCAATGAATATTACACATACCATACCTGGATGGATGAATATTACAGATATACCGTGACCTGGATGAATAAATATACGATATACCATGACCTGGATGGATGATATTACAGATCTAACCGTGACCTGGATGGATGAATATTACAGATATACCATGACCTGGATGAAGAATTTACAGATAACCATGACCTGGATGGATAATATAACGGATATACCGTGACCCTGGATGATGATATTACAGAATAACCGTGACCTGGAAAAAAAAATGAATAATATTACAGAATACCTGACCTGGATGGCTGAATGTATTATCATATTACCGTTAACCGGATGGTGAATATTACAGAATACCATGACCTGGGAATGAATATTACAGATATACCATGACCTGGATGAATGAAATACAGATATACCATGACCTGATGGATGAATATTACAGATATACCGTACCTGGATGATAATTACAGATAACCGTGACCTGGATGAATGAATATTAACAGATATTCCATGACCTGGATGAATAATATTACAGATATACCGTGACCGTTGGATGAATTTACAGATATACCGTGACCTGGTGAATAATATTACAGATATACCATGACCGGATGGATGAATATTACAGATATACCATACCTGGATGATAAATATTACAGATATACCATGACCTGATGAATGAAATATACAGATATATATCAGATATACCATGACTGGGATAATGAATATATACAGATATACCATGACCTGATGGATGAATATTACAGATATACCATGACCTGGATGATGAATATTACAGAATACCATGACCTGGATGAATGAATATTACAGTATATCATGACCTGGATGAATGAATATTCAGATATACCATGACCTGGAAGGATGAATATACGAATAACCATGACCCTGGATGAATGAATATTACAGATATACCATGACCTGGATGGATGAATATTACAGATATACCATGACCTGGATGAATGAATATTACAGATATACCATGACCTGGGATGGATGAATATTACAGATATACCGACCTGGATGAATAAATATTACAGATATACCATGACCTGGATGATGAATATTACAGATTACCATGACCTGGATGGAATGATATTACTATAACAATGACTGGATGAAATATTACGATATACCGTACCTGGATGAATGAATATTATCAGATATACCATTGACCTGGATTAATGAATATTAAAGATATACCATGACCTGGATGGATGAATATTACAGATATACAATGACCCTGGATGAATGAATATTACAGATATACCGACCTGGATGAATGAATATTCAGATATACCGTGACCCCCTGTGAATAATATCTACAGATATACCGTGACCCTGGATGGAATGAATATTACAGATATACAGTGACCTGGATGAAATAATATTACAGATATAACCGACCTGGATGATGAATATTAAAGTATACCGTACTGGATGAAATATATTACAGAATACCTTGACCTGGATGGATAATATTACAATATACCGTGACCTGGATGGATGAATATTACAGTATAAACCGTGACCTGGATGGAATGAATATTCAGATATCCGTGACCTGGATGGATGAAATGACAGATTACCTGACCTGATGATGAACTATTACAGATTAACCAGTGACCTGGATGATGTTGAATATACAGATATACCATGACCTGTATGAATGTATTACGAATACCATGACCTGGATGAATGAATATTACAATATACCATGACCTGGATGAAATTAATATTACAGATATACCATGACCTGGATGAATGAATATTACAGATATAACAGACCTGGTGAGTGAAATATTACAGATATACCATGACCTTGGGATGAATATCACGAAATACCATGACCTGGATGAATGAATATTACAGATATACCATGACCTGGATAATGAATATTACAGATATACCATGACCTGGATGAATGAATATTACAGATATACCATGACCTGATGAATGATATTACAGTATACCATGACCATGATGAATGAATATTACAGATATACCAGTGACATGGATGAATGAATTTACAGATATACCATGACCTGGATGAATGAATATTACAAATATACCATGACCTGGATTGAATGAATATTACAGATATACCATGACCTGGATGGATAATGAATATTACAGATATCATGACCTGGATGAATGAATATTACAGATATCCCATTACCTGGATAAATGAATATTACAATATCAGACCTGATGATGAATGAATATACAATATACCACCTGGATGAGAATATTACAGATATACCATGACCTGGATGATATGATAACAGATATACCATGACCGATGATGAATGAATATTACAGATATACATGCCCTGGATGATGAATATTACAGATATACCATGACCGTGGATGATGAATATTAACAGATGATACCATGACCTGGATGAATGAATATTACAGATATACCATGACCTGATGAATGAATATTACAGATATACCATGACCTGGATGATGAATATACATATATACCATGACCTGGATGTGATATTACAGATATACCATGACCTGGATGGATGAATATTACAGATATACCATGACCTGGATGAATGAATATTACAGATATAAACTGACCTGGATGAATGAATATTACAGATATACCATGACCTGGATGAATGAATATTACAGATATACCATGACCTGGATGAATGAATATTACAGATATACCATGACCTGGATGAATGAATATACAGATATACCATGACCTGGATGAATGAATATTACAGATTACCACATGACCTGGATGAATGAATAGTACAGATATATACCATGACCTGTAATGATGAATATTACAGTATACCATACCTGGATGAATGAATATTACAGATATACCATGACCTGAATGAATGAATATTAAAGAATACCATGGACCTGGATGAAAATATTACAGATATCCATGACTGGATAATATATCTCAGATATACCATGACCTGATGGATGATATTACAAGATATACCACTGACCTGGATGAATGAATATTACAAATATACCATGACCTGGTGAATGAATATTAAAGATTACCATGACCTGGATGAATGGAATATTACAGATATACCCATCCTGGATGGATGAATATTAACAAGATATACCATGACCTGGAATGAATAATTTACAGATATACCATGACCTGGATGAATTAATATTACAGTATACCTACCGGATGAATGTAAATTACAGATTATACCCTGACCCTGGATGAATGATATGATAGCAGGAATATATACGATCATGACTGGATGAATGAATATTACAGATATATCTGACCTGGATGAAGTAATTTACAGATTATACCATGCCTGATGAATAATATTACAGATATACCATGTTCTGGATGAATGAATATTACAGATATATACCATGACCTGGATGAATATTATTACCGATAATACCAGGCTTGGATAATGACTATTAAGATATACGTGACTGGTGAATGAATATTACAGATATACCGTGACCTGGATGAATGGATATTCCAGATATACGGACCTGGATGAATGAATATTACAGATACCCATGACCGGGATAAGATACAACAGATATACCATGACCCTGGATGAATGAATATTACATATATACTGGACCTGGATGAATGAATATTATACAAATATACCAAGAACTGGATGTAATGAATATTATCATGATCGCCTGACCTGGATGAATTAATATACAGATATACCATGACCGGATGAATGAATATTACAGATATACCATGACCTGGTGATGAATTACAGATATACCATGACCTGGATGGATGAATTTACAGATATACCATGACCTGGATGGTGAATATTACAGATATACCATGACCTGATGAATGAATATTACAGATATAACATGACCTGGATGACGTGAATATTACAGATATACCATGACCTGGATGAATGAAATTACGATATACCGACCTGGATGAATGAATTACAGATATACCATGACCTGGATGAATGAATATTACAGATATACCATGACCTGGATGGATGAATATTACAGATATACCATGACTGAGATGAATATATTCAGATATACAGTGACCTGATGAATGAATATTACAGATATACCATGAACCTGATGAATGAATATACAGATATACCATGACATACTGACATGATATGAATATTACAGATAACCGTGACCTGGATGAATAATATTAACAGATATACCTGACCCTGGTAAATGAATATACAAGATATACCGTGACCTTGATGGATGAATTTACAGATAATACCATGATTGATGAATGAATTTACAGAATATACCATGACCCTGGATGAATGAATTTACAGATATACCATGACCTGATGAATAATATTACATATACCCTGACTGGTATGGATGAATATTAACAGATATACCATGGACCTGGATGAATAAATACAATATATACCGTGACCTGGATGAATGAATATTACAGATATAGCCATGACCTGGATGAATATATTAACGATATACCTGACCTGGATGATGAACTATTACAGATATACATGACCTGGATGAATGAATATACGAATAACCATGACCTGGATGAATGAATATACAGATATACCATGACCTGGAATGAATATTACAGATATACCATGACCTGGATGAATACTATTCAGATATCCATGATTTCTGGGATGAATGAATATTACATTTATACCAGGCTGGATGAATGAATATTACAGATTTACCATGGCTGGATAGATGAATATTAAAGATATACGTGACCTGGATGAATTGAATATTACAGATATACGTGACCTGGATGAATTAGGATTTACAGATATACCATGTGACCTGGATGATGAATATCAAAAGATATACCACTGACCTGGATGACATGAATATTACAGATATACCATGACCTGGATGAATGAAATTACAGATATACATGACCTGGATGAATGAATATTACAGATTACCATGACTGGATGAATGAAATTACAGATATGCCATGACTGGATATAATGACATTTACAGATTACCATGACCTGGATGAATGAATATTACAGATATACCATGACCTGGATGAATGAATATTACAGATATTACCATGACCTGGATGGATGAATATTACAGATATACATGACCTGGATGAATGAATATTACAGATATACCATGACCTGGATGAATTAATATATACAGATATACCATGACCTGGATGAGATCATTTATCAGATATACCATTGACTGGATGAATGAATATTTACAGATATACGCATGTACCTGGATTGAATGAATGTTCCGTATAATCCAGTGACCTGGATGAATTAATATACAGATATACCAGTGACCTACCGGATGAATTGAATATTACAGATATACCTTGACACTGGATGAATGACATATTACAGATATACCGTAACCTGGATGAATGAATATTACAGATTACCAGTGACCTGATGAAATGAATATAAGATATACCGTGGACCGTGACTGATTGATGATGTACAGATAAACCATGACTTTATGGATATATACAGATATACCATGACCGGATGAATGAAATATTACGATATACCATGACCTGGATGAATGAATATTACAGATATACCAGACCTGATTAACTGAATATTACAGATATAGCCATGACCTGGATGAATGAATATACAATATACCTGGACCTGATGAATAATATTAACAGATATACGTGACCTTGGATGGCTGAATATTACAGATATACCAGTGACCTGGATTGGATGAATATTACAGCATATCCTGACCTGGATGGTGATATTACAGATATACCCGTGACCTGGATGGTGAATATTCAGATATACCCATCGGACCTGGATGGATGAATATTACAGATATACCAGGACCTGGATGGTGAATTACCGATAACCGTGCAGACCTGATGAGATGAATATTACAGAATACCGTGACCTGGATGAATGATTATAACATGGACCTGGATGAATAATATCGATACAAGACCTGGATGAATATGAATATTACAGATATACCATGACGTGGATTAATTTTGGAATATTACAGATATACCATGACCTGGATGAATGAATATTACAGATATACCATTACCGGATATGAATGAATATACATATCTACCATGACCTGGAATGAAATGAATATTACGATTATACCATGACCTGGATGAATGATATTCAAAGAATAATACCATGACCTGGATGAAGTGAATATAACAGATATCCTGACGCGATGAATGACATATTAACAGTACCATGACCGATGAATGATATTACCGATATCACATGACCTGATGAGTGAATATAACAGATATACCGTGAACCGGATGAATGAATATTAAGATATACCATGCCTGATGAATGAATATCATACTATATACATGACCTGGATGAATGAATATTACAGATATACATGCACTGGCTGAATAATATTACAGATATACCATGACCGGCTGAATGAATATTACAGATATGACCATGAACTGGATGAATAAATTTACAGATTACCATGACCTGGATGAATGAATATTACAGATATACCATGACCTGGATGAATGAATATTACAGATATACACATGACCTGGATGAATGAATATTACAGATATACCATGACCTGGATGAATGAATATTCACATAGTACTGACCTTCCATGACCGATGATGAAATATACAGATATACCATGACCTACTGAATGAATGAATATTACAGATATACCATGACCTGGACTGAATGAATAATGTACGAGATTACCATGACCTTGATGAGACTGAATATAAGATATACCATGACCTGGATGAATGAATAATTACAGATATACCAATGACCTGGATAATGCAATGTTACAGATATACCATGACCTGGATGAATGAATATTACAGATATACCATGACCTGGATGGTGATATTACAGATATACCATGACCTGGATGAATAATTATTACAGATATACCATGACCTGGATGTAATTAATATTACAGATATACCATGACCTGGATGAATAATATTACAGATATACCACTGACCTGGATGAATGAATATTACAGTATATAGCATGTCCTGGATGTGAATAATTTACAGATATACCATGACCTGGATGAATGAATATTTACAGATATACCATGACGCTGGATGAAATTAATATTACAGTATACCATTCCTGGATGAATGAATATACAGATATACATTTTCTGGATGAATGAATATTACAGATATACCATGACCTGGATGAATGAATATTACAGATATACCATGGCCGGATAGATGACTATAAAGATTACCGTGACCTGGGTGAATGAATATTACAGATATACCGTGACCTGGATGAATGGATATTACAGATATACCATGACCTGGATGAATGAATACAAAAGATATACCATGACCTGGATGAATGAATACAACAGATAATATTACATATATACTGTGACCTGGATGAATGATTTACAAATATATCAGAACGGATTTTATGAATATTACAGATATGCCCCCCCATACTGGATGGAATGAATATTACAGATATACCATGACCTGGATGAAGAAATTACAGATATACCATGACCTGGATGGTGAATTTCAGATATACCATGACCTGGATGAATTAATATTACAGATATACCATGACCTGGAGGATGAATTACAGATATACCATGACCTGGATGGATGAATATTACGATATACCATGACCTGGATGGATGAATATTACAGATATACGCATGACCTGGATGAATGAATATTACAGATATACATGACCTGGATGGATGAAATATTACAGATATACCATGACCTGGATTGATGAATATTACAGATATACCGTGACCTGATGAAGAATATTACAGATATACCATGACCTGGATGAATAATATACAGGATTACCATGACCCTGGATGAATGAATATTACAGATATACCATCTGGATGTACACGATATACGGATGAATACTATACAGAATACCATGGCCTGGATAGATATTAAGATATACCATGCCTGGAGTGAATGAATTTACAGATATACCATGACCTGGATGAAATGATATTACAGAATACCATGACCTGGATGGATGAATAACAAATATATAACATACCTGGAGAAGGATACAACAATAATATACTAATACCTGTGTTATAATGTACAGCGCTGTGTCCCCAAGTGGCGCTATATAAATAAACATATACATACATACTGTATAATCTGTATTGTTATAATGTACAGCGCTGCGTACCCAAGTGGCGCTTTATAAATAAAATTATACATACGAATGACACTAAGGGGCTGATGACATAAGAGGCGACAAAGTTAGCCTGCCCTATTAATTTGCACCAATTAATCCGATGTCAGCTTCTTACTGGGTTACCACAGTTAGACAACATGTGATTGGTTGCTGTGTATAAATAGCACAGGCAAACTTTTGCACCTTTCAATGAATTCCTTGGGAGCTTTGTGTATATACCGGGGAAAGGGTCTGCTTTCGTTAGTATTAATGAAGCTATGAATGTCAAACCAAGTCTGAATAGAGGTTTGACATTTATTTTCCACCATGTACAATTCTGTCTTGACACCTTAACCTGAGAAGTTTAATAACACCTCTTGGCCTCAATGCAATAAATGCCTTGTAATCAGGAGGTCCCTGACCCCTTGTTGTTATTTGCTGATTGGGACACATCTATGTAGTTATTGCCAACAGATTCTTGTACAAGTCATTCTAAAACGAGAGATCCAGTCGGATAACTAGCGAAACGTCATCAAGAACTAAACTTCAAGTCCAGTTGATCTAACTGAATCCAACAGATATACCGTGACCTGGATGAATAAATATTACAGATATGCCATGACCTGGATGGATGAATATTACAGATATACCATGACCTGGATGGATGAATATTACAGATATACCGTGACCTGGATGAGATGAATATTACAGAGATACCGGACCTGGATGAATGGAATATTACAGATATACCATGACCTGGATGAATGAATATTACGAGATATACCATGAACCCTGGATGGATGAATATTACAGATATACTGACCTGGATGAATGAATTACAGATACCAGACCGGATGAATAAATTACTGATATACCTGACCGGATGATAATATACAGATATACTGACTGATGGATGAATATTACGATAACCGTGACTGATAAGATCACGATATACACATGACCTGATGAAATGAATATTACAGATATACCGTGACCTGGATGAATTAATATTACAGATATACCATGACCTGGATGGATGAATATTCCAGATATACCATGACCTGGATGGATGAATATTACAGATATACATGACCTGGATGAATGAATATTACAGATATACCATGACCTGGATAAATGAATATTACAGATATACCTGACTGGATAATGAATATTACAGATACCTGACCGGATGATGAATATTACCAGATTACCTGACCTGGATGAATAAATATTACAGATATACCATGACCTGGATGGATGAATATTACAGATATACCGTTGACCTGGATGGATGAATTACAGATATACCATGACCTGGATGAATGAATTACAGATATACATGACCTGGATGATGAATATTACGATATACCGTGACTGGATGGATGAATATTACAGTATTACCATGACCTGGATGAATGAATATTACAGATATACCATGACCTGGATGGATGAAATATTACAGATATACCCTGACCTGGATGGATGAATATTACAGAATACCATGACCTGGATGAATGAATATTACAAGTATACCATGACCGGATGAATGAATATTAGATATACCATGACCTGGATGGAAATATTACAGATATACCGTTACCTGGATGAATGAATATTACAGATATACCTGACCTGGATGAATGAATATTACAGATATTACCGTGACCTGGATGAATAAATATTACAGATTATACCGTGACCTGGATGGATGATATTAACAGATATACCATGACCTGGAGATAATATTACAGATATACCTGACCTGGATGATGAATATACAGATATACCATGACCTGGAGGATAAATATTACAGATATACCATGACCGATGAATGATTATAAGATTAGATATTACAGTATACCATGACCTGAGAATGAATATTACAGATATACCATGACCTGGATGGATGAAATTACAGATATACCATGACGGATGGATGAAATTACAGAATACCATGACCTGGATGAAGAATATTACAGATATACCAGACCTGGATGAATGAATATTACGATATACCATGACCTGGATGGATGAATATTACAGATATACCATGACCTGGATGAATGAATATTACAGATATACCATGACCTGGATGGATGAATATTACAGATTACCATGACCTGGAAGGAATGGAATATTACAGATATACCATGACCTGGATGAGTGAATATTACAGATATACCTGACCTGGATGAATAAATATTACAGATATACCATGACCTGGATGGAATGAATATTACAGATATACCATGACCTGGATGATGAAATATTACAATTACAATGACGGGAATGAATATTAAAGATATTACCGTGACCTGGATGAATGAATATTACAGATATACCATGACCTGGATAATGAATATTACAGATATACCATGACCTGGATGATGAATATTACAGATATACCTGACCTGGATGGAATGAAATATTACAGATATACCATGACCTGGATGAATGAATTATACAGATATACCGTGACCTGGATGAATAAATACTAAGATATACCGTGACCTGGATGGATGAATATACAGATATACCAGTGACCTGGATGAATGAATATTACAGATATACCGTAACCTGGATGAATGAATATACAGATATACCTGACCTGGATGAATAATATTACAGATATACCGTGACCTGGATGGGAGATATTACAGATATACCGTGACCTGGATGATAATATTACAGATATACCCTGACCTGGATGATGAATATTACAGATATACCTGACCTGGATGGATGAAAATGACAGATATACCTGACCTGGATGGATGAATATATTACAGATATACCGTGACCTGGATGGATGAATATTACAGATATACCATGACCTGATGAAGAATATTACAGAAAATCCATGACCTGGATGAATGGAATATTACGATATACCATGACCTGGATGAAGAATATTACAGATATACATGACCTGGATGAATGAATATTACAGATATAAACATCGACCTGGATGAGTGAATATTACAGATATACCATGACACTGGATGGGTGAATATTACAGAATACCATGACCTGGATGAATGAATATTACAGATATACCATGACCTGGATGAATGAATATTACAGATATACTGACCTGGATGAAGAATATTACAGATATCATGAACTGAATAATGACTTAAGTATTACCATGACCTGGATGATGAATATACAGATATACCATGACCTGGATGAATGAATATTACAGAGATACCATGACCTGGATGAATGATATTACAATATACCTGACCTGGATGAGAATATTACAGATATACCATGACCTGGATGGAATGAATATTACAGATATACCATGACCGGATGATGAAATATTACAGATATACCATGACCTGGATATGAATATTACAGATATACCTGACCTGGATGGATGAATGGATATTACAGATATACCCTGACCTGGATGAATGAATATTTACCGATATACCATGACCTGGATGGATGAATATTACAGATATACCATGACCTGATGAATGAATATTACAGATATACCATGACCTGGATGATGATATTACAGATATACATGACCATGTGAATGAATATACAGATATACCTAGACCGGATGAATGAATATTCAGATATACCATGACCTGGATGAATGAATATTACAGATATACCATGACCTGGATGGAATGAATATTACAGATATACCATGACCTGGATGGATGAAATTACAGAGATACCTGACCTGGATGATGAAATTACAGATATACCATGACCTGGATGAATATATTACAGATATACATGACCTGGATGAGTGAATATACAGGATTATACCATGACCTGGATGAATGAATATTACAGATATACATGACTGGATGAATGAATATTACAGATATACAATGACCTGGAATGAATGATATTACAGATATACATGACCTGGATGATGAATATTACAGATATACCATGACCTGGATGAATGAATTACAGTATACCATGACCTGGATGAATGAATATTACAGATATACCATACTGGATGAATGATATTACAGATATACATGACCTGAGGAATGAATATTACAGATATACCATGACCTGGATGATATGAATATTACAGATATACCATGACCTGGATAAATGAATATTACAGATATACCATGCGACCTGAGGATGAATATTAACAGATATACCATGACCTGGTGAGATATTACAAATATACCATGACATGGATGAATGAAATTACAGATATACCATGACCTGGATGAATGAATATTACAGATATACCATGACCTGGATGTGAATATTACAGATATACCATGACCTGGATGATGAATATTACAGATATACCATGCCTGGATGATAATATTACAGATTACCATGACCTGGATGAAATATTACAGATATACCCTGACCTGGATGATGAATATTACTATACTGTGAAGATATTACAGATATACCATGACACTGGATGAATGAATATTACAGATTACCATGACTGGATGAATAATATTACAGATATACCATGCCTGGATGAATGAAATTACAGATATACCATTTTAGGATGAATAATATTTACAGATATACCATGACTGGATGAATGAATATTAAAGATATACCATGGCTGGGATAGATGCTATTAACGATATACCGTGACCGGTGAATGAATATTACAGATATAACCGTGACCTGGAGAATGGATATTACAGATATACTGACCTGGATGAATGAAATTACAGATATACATGACTGGATGAATGATACAACAGATATACCATGACCTGGATTGATGAATATTACATATATAATGTGACCTGGAGAATGAATATTACAAAGATACAAGAACTGGATATGAATATTACAGATATCCATGACCTGGATGAGATTAATATTAAAGATATACCATGACCTGGATGAATGAATATTATCAGATATACCATGACCTGGAGGGATGAATATTAACAGATATACATGACCTGGATGGATGATATTACAGATATACCATGACCTGGATGGATGAATATTACAGATATACATGACCTGGATGAATGAATATTACAGATATAACATGACCTGATGAGTGAATATTACAGTATACCATGACCTGGATGAATGATATGAAGAGATATGACATTTGACCTGGATGAATGAATATTACAGATATACCATGACCTGGATGAATGAAATTACAGATATACCATGACCTGATGAATGAATATTACAGATATACCATGACCTGGATGATGAAATTACAGATATACCATGACTGACATGATATTACGAGTATACCATAACTGGATGAATGAATATTACAGATATACCAGACTGAATGAATGAATATTACAGATATACCATGACCTGGATGAATGAATATTACAGATATACCATGACCTGGATAAATGAATAATTACAGATATACCATGACCTGATGGATGACATATTACAGATATACCTGACTGGATTAAATGAATATTACAAGATATACCATGACCTGGATGAATGAATATTACAGATATACCATGACCTGGATGAATGATATACAGATATACCCATGACCTGGATGGATGAATATACAGATATACCATGACCTAGAATATACAGTATACATACCTGGATGAATAATATTACAGATATACCAGACTGGATGGAATGATATACAGAATAACCTGACTGGATGAATGAATAACAGATAACCATGTCCTGGATGAATGAATATTACAGATATACCATGACTGGAGAATGAAATATACAGATATTCCAGACGGATGAATTAATATACAGATATACCATGACCTGGATGAATGAATATTACAGATATACCTTTTCTGGATTGAATGAATAGTTACAGATATACATGAACCTGGATGAATGAATATTACAGATATACCATGACCTGATAGATGACATTAACAGATATAACTGACCTGGTGTGAATGAATATTACAGATATACCTGACCTGGATGAATAATGGATTATACAAGATTACCGTGGCCTGGATGAATGAATACAAAAGATATACATGACATGGATGAATGAAGTACACAGATATACACATGACCTGGATGAATGAATATTACATATATACTTGAACCTGGATGAATGAATATTACAAGATATACCAATGAAACCTGGGATTAGAATATTACAGATATGCCATGACCATGGATGAATGAATTTACAGATATACCAATGACCTGGATGATGAATTATTACAGTATCCGACATGGATGATGAATATTACAGATATACCATGACCTGGATGAATGAATATTACAGATATACTGACCTGGATGAAGAATTATACAGATATACAGACCTGGATAATGAATATTACGATATACCAGACCTGGATGAATAAATACAGAATATACCAGACCTGGAATGATGAATATTACGATTATCCTGACCTGGATGAATGAATATTACAGATTACCGTGACCTGGATGAAAAATATACAGATATACCGTGACCGGATGGATGAATATTACAGATATACCTGACCTGGATGAATGAATATTACAGATTACCGTACCGGATGAATGAATTTACAGATATACCTGACCTGGATGAATGAAATATTACAGATATACCTTGACCTGGATGGATGAATATTACAGATATACCATGACCTGGATATGAAGTATTACAGATATACCATGACCTGGATGAATGATATTAGATCGTATACATGACCTGGAAATGATATACGATATACATGACCGGATGACAGAATATTAGACATATACCGACCTGGATGGATGAATATTACAGATATACCGTGAACGGATGATAAATATTACAGATATTAACAGTACAGGATGGATGAATATACAGATATACCGTGACCTGGTGGATGAATGATACAGATATACCGTGACCGGATGTGAATATTACAGATATACCGTGCCTGGTGGATGAAATATTAACAGATATACCAGTGACCTGGATGATGAATATTACAGTATAACTGACTCATGTGAAACACTATGATGAATAGACGAATCCGACCTGGATGAATGAATATTACAGATATAACGCATGACCTGGATGATGAGTAAAGATATTACCATGACACTGGATAGGTGAATATTACAGATATACCATGACCTATGGTGATTACAGCGAATACCGACGATGAATGAATATTACAGATATACCATGACCTGAATGAATATGATATTACAGACTATACTGACGATGGATGAATGAATATTACAGATATACCAGACCTGATGAGTGAATATAAACAGATATACCGTGACCGGGATGAATGAATATTACAGATAACCTGATGGATGAATGATATTACAGATATACATGACCTGGATGATGAATTACAGATATACCATGACCGGGAATGAATGAATATTACGATATATCATGACCTGGATGAAGTGAATATTACAGATATACCATGACCTGAGAATGAAATTACAGAATACACATGACCTGGATGATGAATATACAGTATACCATGACCTGGATGATGAATATTACAGATATACCATGACTGGATGAATGAATATTACAGATATTTGTGGTGTTACCTGTTATGTGACCCTGGATGAATATGAATATACAGATATACCATGACCTGAATGAATGAATTTTACTTACAGATTATACCATGACCTGGATGATGAATATTACAGTATATCATGACCTGAGTGATGAAGGATTACCGATATACAGACCGAATGACTATGAATATTACAGATATACCAGACCTGGATGAATGAAATTACAGATATACCATGACCTGGATGAATGAATATTACAGATTACATGACCGATGGATGATATTCAGATATATACCATGACATGGATGAATGAAAGATTACCAAGATACATGACCTGGATGAATAAATATTACAGATATACCATGACCTGGCGATGAATGAATAGTACAGATTATACCAGGACCTGGATGGATGAATATTACGATATACATGACTGGATGAATATATATTACAGATATTACCATGACCTGGATGAATTAATATTACAGATATACCATGACCTGGATGAATGAATATTACAGATATACCCTGACGGATGAATGAATATTACAGATATAGCATGTCCTGGATGAATGAATATTACGATAACCAGACCTGGATGAATGAATATTACAGATATACCATGACCTGGATGAATTAATATTACAGATATACCATGTCCTGGATGAATGAATATTACAGATATACCATTTTCTGGATGAATGAATATTACAGATATACCATGACCTGGATGAATGAATATTACAGATATACCATGGCCTGGATAGATGACTATTAAAGATATACCGTGACCGGGTGATGAATTACAGATATACCGTGACCTGGATGAATGGATATTACAGATATACCATGACCTGGATGAATGAATACAAAAGATATACCATGACCTGGATGAATGAATACAACAGATAATATTACATATATACTGTGACCTGGATGAATGAATATTACAAATATATCAAGAACGGATTATGAATATTACAGATATGCCATGACCTGGATGAATGAAATTACAGATATACCATGACCTGGATGATAGAATATTCACAGTAACCATGACCTGGATGGATGAATATACAGATATACCATGACATGGATGAATTAATATTACAGTATACCATGACTGGATGGATGAATATTACAGATATACCATGACTGGATGGATGAATATTCAGATACCCCGACCTGGATGGATGAATATTACAGATATACCAAGACCTGGATGAATGAATATTACAGATATAACATGACCTGGATGAGTGAATATTACAGATATAACATGACCTGGATGGAATAATATACAGATACCATGACCGGATGAAGATGAATATTACAGATATACCATGACCTGGATGAATTAATATTAAGATATACCAGTCCTGGATGAATGAATATTACAGATATACCATTTCATGGTAGAATGAATATACAAGATACCATGACCTGTGATGAATGAATATTACGATATACCATGGCCTGGATAGATGACTATTTAAAGATATACCGTGACTGGGTGAATGATATTTCAGATATACCGTGACATGGATGACATGGATTATTACAGATATACCATGACCGGTGAATGAATACAAAAGAGATACCATGACCTGGATGAATGAATACAACAGATAAATACATATACTGTGACCTGGATGAAGAATATTACAAATATATCAGAACTGGATTATGAATATTACAGATATGCATGACCTGGATGAATGAATATACAGATATAACAGACCTGGATGAATGAATATTACAGATCCTGACAGGCATGGATGAAATATTACAGATATACATGACCGGATGAATGAATATTACAGATATACCAGATGGATGATGAATTTACAGATATACCATGACCTGGATGGATGAATATTACAGATATACCATGACCTGGATGGATGAATATTACAGATATACCATGACCTGGATGAATGAATATACAGATATAACATGACCTGGATGAGTGAAATTACAGATATACCATGACCTGGATGAATGAATATTACAGATATACAATGACTGGATAGAATGAATAGATATAATGACATATATTACAGATATACCATACTGGATGAATGAATATTCAGAATACCAGACCTGGATGAATGAATATTACAGATATACCATGACCTGAATGAATGAATATTACAGGATATACCATGACCTGGATGAATGAATATTACACGATATACCATGACCTGAATGAATGATAATTAAGATATACCATGACCTGGATGAATGGAATATTACAGATATACCATGATGGATGAATGAATATTACAAGATTACCAGACCTTGATGGATGAATTATACAGATATACATGCCGTAATGATATTACAGCTATGACCATGACCTGGATGAATGAATATTACAGATATACCATGACCTGGATGGAATGAATATTACAGATATACCATGACCGGATGGATGAATATACAGATATACCAGACCTGGATGATAATTTACAGATATACCATGACCTGGATGAATTAATATACCAGATATACCATGACCTGGATTAATGAATATTACAGATATACCCTGACCGGATGAATGAATTTACAGATATAGATGTCGGATGAATGAATATTACAGATATACCATGACGGGCTGGATGAATATTACAGAATATTACCATGACCGGGTATGAATATATACAGATATACCAGTCCTGGATGAATGAGATATTACAGATATACCATTTCTGGATGAATGATATTACAGATATACCATGACCGGATGAATGAATATACAGATATACCATGGCCGGGATAGATGACTATATAAAGATATACCGTGAACCTGGGTGAATGAATATTACAGACATACCGTGACTGGATGAATGGATATTACAGATATACCATGACCTGGATGAATGAATACAAAAGATATTACCATGACTGGATGAATGATACAACAGATAATATTACATAATACTGTGACCTGGATGAATGAATATTACAAATATATCAAGAAACTGGATTATGAATATTACAGATTTACCATGACCTGGATGAATGAAATTACAGATAACTGACGAGATGAATGAATATTACAGATATACCATGACGGATGGATGATATATCAGATATACCATGACCTGGATGAATTAATATTAACAGATTACCATGACCTGGTGAATTTGAATGTACAGATATACAACATGACCTGGATGAATGAATATTACAGATATACCTGGACCTGGATGGATTATATTACAGATATACCATGACCTGGATGGATGAATATACAAGATTACCATGACCTGGATGGATGAAATTACAGATATACCGTGACCTGGATTGAATGAATATTACAGATATACCGTGACCTGGATGGATGAATATACAGATTACCTGAACCTGGATGAATGAATATTACAGATATTACCGTGACCTGGATGATGAATATTAACAGATTATACGTTACCTGGATGGATGAATATTACAGATATACCGTGACCTGGATGAATGGATATTACAGATATACCATGACCTGGATGAATGAATATTACAGATATAATTAATATGCACCAAAATCACTCAAATCAACCGGCAGGATTCATCCATCCAGGTCATGGTATATCTGTAATATTCATTCATCCAGGTCATGGTTATCTGTAATATTCATCCATCCAGGTCATGGTATACTCTGTAATATTCATTCATCCGGTCATGGTAATATCGTAATATCATTCTCCAGGTCATGGTATATCTTAATATCATTCATCGGGCATGGTATATCTGTAATATTCATCCATCCAGGTCAGGTATATCTGTAATTTCATTCATCCAGGTCATGGTATATCTGTAATATTCATTCATCCAGGTCATGGTATATCTGTAATATTCATTCCATCCAGGTCACGGTATTCTGTATATTCATTCATCCAGGTCACGGTATATCTGTAATATTCATCCTCCAGTCATGGTATTCTGTATATTCATCCATCCAGGTCATGGTATATCTTTAATATTCATCATCCAGGTCATGGTATATCTGTATATTCATTCATCCAGGTCATGGTATATCTGTAATATTCATTCATCCAGGTCATGGTATAATCTGTAATATTAATCTCCAGTCATGGTATATCTGTATATCATCTCCAGGTCATGGTATTCTGTATATTCATTCATCCAGGTCATGGTATATCTGTAAATATTCATTCATCCAGGTCATGGTATATCTGTAATATTCATAAATCCAGTTTCTTGATATTTTGTGAATATTCATTCATCCAGTCACTATATTGTAATATTTCTGTTGTATTCATTCATCCAGGTCATGGATATCTTTTGTATTCATTCATATTT
>CM033474.1:14082612-14221507 GCA_019447015.1 Hymenochirus boettgeri
TTAATCTGTTAATATATCATTATTTATCCAGGTCATGGTTTCATGTATATCTGTAATATTCATTCATCCAGGTCATGGTTATAATCTGTAATATTCAGTTGCATTCAGGTCATGGTTGTATCTGTAATATTCATTCATCCAGGTATGGTATATCTGTTATATCATTCATTCAGGTCCTGGTATATTCTGTAATATTCATTCATCCAGGTCATGGTATATCTGTATATTCATTCATCCAGGTCATGGTATATCTGTAATATCATTCATCCAGGTCATGGTATATCGTAATATTCATTCATCAGGTCATGGTATATCTGTAATATTCATCATCCAGGTAGGTATATCTGTAATATTCACTCATCCAGGTCATGTATATCTGTAATATTCATTCCATCCAGGTCATGGTATATCTGTAATATTCATCCATCCAGGTCATGGTTATAATCTGTAATATCTTCATATCCAGTCATGGTATATCGTAAATTCATTCATCCAGGTCATGGTATATTTTTGTAATATTCATCCATCCAGGTCATGGTATCCATGGTCCTATATCGGTAATATTCATTCATACCAGCGTCAGGTATATCTGTAATATTCATTCATCCAGGTCATGGTATATCTGTAATCATTCATCATACAGGGATGGTATATCTTCTGTATATTATTCATTCATCCAGGTCATGGTATATCTGTAATATCATCCATCCCGGTCCATGGTATCTGGAATATTCATTCACAGGTCATGGTATATCTGTAATATTCATTCATCCAGGTCATGGTATATCTGTAATATTCATTTATCCAGGTCATGTATATCTGTAATATTCATTCCATACAGGTCATGGTATATCTGTAATATTCATATCCATCCCGTCCTATGGTCATATCGTATATGTTCATTCATCCAGGTCATGGTTATCTGATTAATATTCATTTCATCCAGGTCATGGTATATCTGTAATATTCATCATCCAGGTCATGGTTATATCTGTAAATTCATTCATCCAGGTCATGGTTTATCTGTAATATTCATTCATTCAGGTATGGTATATCTGTAATATCATTCAATCAGGTCATGGTTTTTCTGTAATTATTCATTCATCCAGGTATGGTATATCTGATATTCATTCATCCAGGTCATGGTATATTCTGTAATATTCACATCCAGGTCATGGTATATCTGTAATATTCATCATCCAGGTCATGGTATATCTGTAATATTCTCATTATCCAGGGTCATGGTATATCTGTATATTCATTCATCCAGGTCATGTATACTCTGTAATATTCATTCATCAGGTCATCTGGATTCTGTAATATTTCATTTTTCCATCAGACACGGTATTGCTAGTATTTATCATCCGTCGTATTTCAATCTTCATCAGGTCACCTTGGTATATCTGAATATTTCATTCCTCCAGGTCACGTATATTGATCCGATATTCCATCACTTCCAGGTCATGGTATTTTTATCATTCGGTATATGGTCATGTTATCGAATATTATCTCCAGTCAGGAATTATATCATTCTCGTCTTGTATATCGTATATTTCATCCATCCAGGTTCGGGTTAATCTGTAATATCATCCATCAGGTCAGGTCATTGAGTTTATTATCTGTAAATATTTATTCATCCACGGGGTCCAAGGCTTATAGTCGGTTAATATTCTCACTCAGGTTCATGGTTATATCTCTGTAAATTCCTGAGATTCATCTTCCAGGTCACTGTTATATCTGTTATCATTCATCTCCATCCACCCCGGGTCAGTATTCATCTGTAGATATTCATTCATCAGTGGATCACGGTATATCTGAATATTCATTCCATCCCACGGTATGGTATATTGTATAGTATTCATCCAGTCCTGGCTTTGTTACTCATCAGGTCATGTATCTAATGTCATCCATCCGTCATGGTATATCTTAATATTCATTCCATCCAGTCATGGTATAATCTGTCAATATTCATTCAGTGCCAGGGAACCTTGGTAACTGGAATACTACTTACAACATTCATCAGGCTTGGTATATCTGGTAACTATTCTCATCCAGCCGATGGCATGGTATAATCTGTAATATCACCTCATCCAGGTCAGGCCTATATCTGTAATATTCTATTCTCAGGGTCACCGGTATATCTGTTAATATCACTCCTACCAGGTTCATGGTATATAACTCCCCCTGTAATATTTATTCATCCAGGTCACGGTATATATCCTGTAATATTATCATCCATCCAGGTCATGGAATCGTGTAATATTCATAATCTCAGTCCTTGCGGATATCTGTAATATTCTCCATCCCAGGTCATGTATCTAATATCATCCCTCGGTGCTCTGTAAATATTCATTCATCCAGGTCATGGTATTTCTGCCTATCTTCATCCATCAGGTCAGGTATTCGGTCCAATATTTATCCAGTCACAGGTCATGGTATATCTGTAATTTCATTCACTCCGGTCAGATATGAAATTCCCACTCCCGATATCGTTCTCATCCAGTCTGTAATCGTATTCATTCATCCAGGTTCCATGTACCCGTGTTTCACCCGATCCATGTAACGTATATCAGAATATTATATTCTTCATCCATAGGTGCATTGTTTATACCTGTAATATTTATCCTATCAGTCACGTATCTGGAATCCATCCGGTATGGCTGATATTCATTTCATTGTACGTATCATTTATCCGGTCTGGTATTTGAATATCATGCATCCAGTCCGTACTGAATGTCATCCATCCAGGTCAGTATACTGGGAATCGCCCCGATCGGGTTCATGGTATATCTGTAAATTTATTCATCCCAGGGGGTCTACGGTAATGTAACTATTCATCCTCCAGTCCGGTATTTAGATATGTAATTATTTATTATTCAAGGGTCACGGAATCGGAGGACAGGACGGATGCAACGAAATACGGACGGAATATATCGACCCCCCGGGAATCGTGGATGGAGGGCAGAACTGGAAACCCGGAATATATGGACTAGTCATCCTCCAGCGTTCATTCACGGTATATGGTGTGGTATCGGTATGCGCGGTTATTATCTGTCTGTATATTTATTCATCCACGGTCACTCGGGTATATCTGACCTATATTTCATTCCTATCCAGGGGTTTTTCCCCCCTGCCCCATGGCTTTCCCTGAGTCGCGGGGTCCTATTCCTCTCCCCCTTTCATTCCTCCCGCGCCCCGTCTCCCTTCCTCATGGTCTCTTGTCTCCTCTGAATCAACACACAAGCCGTCCCAACTACGGGCTTTCAGGTCATATTCCCAACTCCAGTCCCGTTCTCTCTGTCCTAGTCCTCCCTACAGGTCCTGGTAGCTCTGTCCTTCTACGTCCCCGGTCAGCCACACAGCCGCCTCATCCCACACTCGCGCGACAACACCATACCACACTCCCCCACACACCACGGACCACCCGCGTATACGTCTAATTCCGCCATCCGGTCATGGTCGTATATCTGTCTATTATTATCAAGGTCATGGTAATCTGTAATATCATCCATCCAGTCACGGTTTAGATCTGTAATAATTCATTCCATCCGGTCATGGTATATCTGTAATATTTATTCATCCAGGTCACGGTATATATCTGTAAATTCATCCATCCAGGTATGTATGTCTGTAATATTCATGGATCAGGTCATGGTATATCTGTATATCATTTATCCAGGTCAGGGTATATCGTAATATTTATTCATAAGGGTCATGGTATATCGAATTCATCCATCCAGGTCCTGGTATATCTGTAATATTCATCATCAGGTCATGGGATATCTGGAATATTTATTCATCAAGGTTCACGATATATCTGTAAGATTCATTCATCCAGGTCATGGTTATATCGTAATATTCATTCATCCAGGTCACGGTATATCTGTAATATTATCAATCCAGGTCATGGTATTCTGAATATTGATTCATCCAGGTTCAAGGTTTTTTATTTATGCAGTAATATTTATTCTCCAGGTCATGTATATCGTAATATCATTCTCCAGGTCAGGATATATATATATATATATATATATATATATATATATATATATAGATCTATCATTTCTATTTCTAAATTATGCATTTTCATAATTTGATGACCGAGAAAGAAAAAGATTATAAATAATATATAATCATTATTGTATGTAGGGGTTCCCCGAGAAACGGAAATTGTTTCAACTAGCCTTGATGAATGTGAACCTTCACGAACATAGGGAAAGGTCCGAGGAAAAAGACATTTTTATTTAAAGGAAAACTCCACCCTCATAAGAGCATCTTTTATAAAGAATGGCCTCTTTAAAATATGTTGACATATCATAGTTTGTCCTATGAATTCATTACTGTATGCCTGCTATGCTTCTGGATGCTTTATGGAAACTGAGCAATTTAGAAACCTGTACTAAGCCTGTACTGAGCCTGGGCATGCTCAGAAGGGGCAGACAGGGTATTAACATTCAGTCATTGGCTGTGATGTCAACTGTCAAATCCATAACTGATAGCTACTAACTGGAAGAACCAGGAAGTAGAAACAGGGGAAACAGGACATTGTGCAGGATTTCAGGTTAGACTTATATATTTCACATTTCAAACTATTACCGTTTAGGGTTTTGGGGGATGATCTACCTGTATGTAAGTTTTCATTTTGGGGCTGGACTTGCCCTTTAAATGGATCTATATTACTTATACCTAGGTATTCTACATATTGTCTTTATTTTTGTATTTTAAGAAAGGATCCACTGTGATCTGAATGTCGCAAATAAATCACTTTAGCAGACAATAGAGCTGCGTTGTGTTCCCTTCCCACAGTATCTTAATGTGGTGATCCCATCAGAGATGGCTAAACTCACTGAGAGCGTTCCACTTGCAGATTCGCAGAATTTCGAAAAAAAGTAAAAAAATCTGCAAGCGGATCCATCCTAAAGGCTCACCTAGAATTAAGATATAAATAGCGATGGTAATGGCTCGGGGACAAGGGAAATGTTCTGGGGAACACGTATCAATGGGCAAAATCTTCATGCGCTCCCCATTTTGGCTTTCCGATTTTTGAAATTTCAAGAAATTTTGTAAAATGTTGATTTGCAAATTTGAAATTTTTAGAAATGTCGAAATTTTCCATTTTTTTAAATTCGAACATTCTCCATCATTCAGAAAAATCTGAAAAAGTCAGAAAGTTACAAAGTCTGAGTTCCAGCGGATCTGTGAAATCCGCTTGGGTCTAATACCCATGAGGTATATGTCATTTTACATTCTCTCAAACCAATTTACTTTCAATTTACTGATCTACCCAATATTCACAGAGCATTAAATAAACGAGCCAGAAGATGAAAATGAAGGCCAAGAGTTGTATTGTATTTTGTTTTTTACAGCCATCAGGGAATGAGATTTTGTTTTATCTTCAGAGTCATTATCTGTTTCCGATACTGCCTAGCAATCTAATGGCAGCACATTGTACTGATGTCACAGAAACATGGAAGCTGTAATAGAAAGTAATTATACCGAAGAGGCTTCCTGCATGTTGGCTCGAGTTATTGTAGGAAATACATTGAACGAAAGACAATACATTGTGGTAAACAATGCATCAAATAATTATCAGACAGAACATATTTCCTTTTGGCTGCGTAAGGATTATTTCTAGGGGCTCGTAGAAGTGACGTCATCGAAGAACAGAAATTTTAATTGGACAAATTTACGACATTTATTCGTTAGGCCAGATAATTTATCCGACAGATGCAGAAAGTGGTAGTTATATTAAGGGGAACTTACTGAAAAATTTAAGGGCAAGTCCAGTCCTCAAATGAAAACTTACATACAAGTAAATCACCCCCCAAAACCCTAAATTGGAATAGTTTGCAATGTGAAATATATAAGTCTAACCTGAAATCTTGCACAGTGTCCTGTTTCCCCTGTTTCTACTTCCTGGTTATTCCAGTTAGTAACTGTCAGTTATGGATTTGACAGTTAACATCACAGCAAATGACTGAATGTTAATCCCCCATCTTCCTCTTCTGAGCATGCCCAGGCTCAGTACAGGTTTTTAAGTTGCTCAGTTTCCACGAGGCATCCAGAAGCATAGCAGGCATACAGTAATGAATTCATAGGACAAAGTAGGATATATCAACATACATTAAAGATGTTATTATGAGGGTGGAGTTGTACTTTAAGATAAAGATTAAAGATTGCACAAATGTCTCTTGATTCAATGGTCATTTGTTTTCCCCCAGAATTCCACAGTCACTATAATAAAAAACAAAAAATGAAGAGCTATCAGTCCTGATTAATCAGCAGATTTCAAGGGGAAATCTGAAGACAGAATGGAGGTTCAAGGTGGGGAACATCTTCCGATCACATTTCTGATCATTGCACACGCTAAATGCAGTTATCGTATGTATACAAGTCCTTTATTTTCAAACGTAACACATACAATGGGTCATAGCACCAGAACATATAAATTAAAATCACTTTAAAGCATATGTACAAGACTCAGAATTGTTCCCTAGCAAGTGCAGTCATCCCACAATGGTAGTCAAAAGGTAAGTCGCAATCATAAAATCTTAGTGTGTTTAATATTATACTGTATGCCTTATTTGTGTGCACTACCCATTTTGGTTCTTCGCAGTTTTTTGTCCTGTGCATCAACTTCTGTATTATTATACCGAGGTGTGGCACATGCACACAGTTAGGGGGGCACACATTCCTCTATTTTACTGGAGGGGTATTTTACAGCGTATTTGTGTTCTTGGAGGAGGGGGAGTTAGATCATTGAGTATAGAAATTTCAGTTTAGTTCTCCTTTAAGTAATTAGTCCCGCAGCTGTTTGGACCTTTTTACACCTCCACTTACATATGTTATTGGAAATACACCTTAATGTTTAATAAAGGGGAACTGTGGTTTCCAAACGTTGAGTTTAAAGTTGAGTTTAAATGAAAGGCCAGTTTCCTACCTTTAAAACGAGCCATCAACCTCCTCTCTACATGCTCCACAGCCCAAGATATAAAGAAATGACTGACCAGAAAGTTAATGGGTGGGAGGCTGACATGTGACATACCTAAGGCTTCTCCTGCACAGTGTCGCCGGCGAGCACAGCCTCAGACTCCCTCAGTGTGTGAGGGAGACAGGAAGTCCCTCCTCCTCTCTGCTGTGCAGCTGCAGAGAAGGTAAGGGAATATACAGCCCTTCTCTCTCACTATGTGAAAACAGCCTTTTCAGGCAGAGTTCTCACTCTGCCTGAAAAGGCTGTTTCCACAAAGTTTTCGGGGGGGCGGGAGGGGTGTCAGAGTGGCCCACAGCATCTGTGAGCGGGTGGGGCTTAGGCACCCGCGAGTGGACAGGGCCACATGGGGCTATAAGGGAATGGGTCATGGGGGACCTGCAACTGGAGGGACCATGGGGTCCATGAGTCAGTCCATTGACTGACAGGTTTCAGAGCAGGAAGCAGGAAGTGCAGGAGACCTTGTGATGCTGCTGCCATATCACACACAAAAATGTAAATATCTTCAAAACTATGCAAAATAAACAATGGAAATAAATTGCAAAAATTCTCAGAAGAGCATTTCCTATCAATCTAAAGTCATTTTTGGACCACAGTTCCTCTTTAAAGGGTATCTGCACCCTAAAACTAAACTTTCATATACTGTAGGGCTCCCTAGCCCACCCCCAATCGCCAAGTTTGTTTGTTTAAAAAAAGCATCAGAAATGTACTTACAGTCCATCGATCCTCCGGTGCTCTGTTCCAATCAGCCAATCACAGACGTGGCAATGCACTGTACGCACATTTCTGATGCTTTTTTTAACGAACTGACTTGGCGGTTGGGGGTGGGCTAGGGTGCCCTACACAGACTGCATCTGGATCCAGAGGGATAAAGGGAGGGCTCGCTTGCGTGTACCAGAAACCTCTTAGAGGACAAAGAAGTAGCAGGGACCGGATGACTCACTGACGCCTCCTACTCTTCACTTTTTGGGACTTTGAACAGACATTGCAGGAGAACCATAAGGAGCAGAGATGTAAGGTAAGGATTTTTAATACTACACAGTGAGGCCAGTAGTGGGTTACATTTTAGATTTGGGGGTGGACATGCCCTTTAATACAGGACAATATCCCTACTACTATGCTACTGTGAGAAAGTCTAACATTTCCTATGTCCGCTGATCAGCAGTCTTTCTGATCTGTAGACTATCACTAGAGCACGTGATGGGAATCTATAGAGAGATACAAGCTATGAAATGTACCTGCGTCCTGGATGACAACCACGGTCCTTTCAAGCAGAATAGGCTTAAAAACACAGAGAGCAGGTGGAGAAAGGAAATCTCAGCATGAACAATCCAGTGAGGTGATATCACAGTGTGTCGGTGAATGAACGAACGTGCCTTAGAGTGCTTTGGAAGGAAAAAAATCATCTAACAATTGACTGTGATTGTCAGCATGGGAAATAAAGTAAACGAGTTTATTTATAGAGCACTATTCTCTATCAAATGCAAATGACAGCAGTAACAGTACAGCCATCCCTCCACGGGGAGCCGCAGGTAGAAGGGAGACAATCAGTCCGTTCGGATGGAGGAGAAGATGAGGATTCCTAGGATAATCTTCATATTCAAATTTCCTGTTTCGTCCCATAAGGCACCTCTTGTCCATTGGGTTTCCTCTTTATATCTGTTCCTACAAGGGTTGTTCTATTTATGTCTTGTGAACGCTCACACACAGATTCCACCACACACGAGAGTTTTCAAACATGTGCTATAGGCCAAATGATTTCTGTGGCACCATTTTAACTGGGAATTGTCATTGATCACCGCAAGGCAATAACTATCTATATATATTTGTATATCTATATATATTTTATTTATCAACGCGTTCGGCCTTGATGTTGGCCGTCCTCAGGACGGCCAACATCAAGGCCGAAACGCGTTGATACAATAAAAGTTACCACGATATTTGCAACAAGTCCCACGAGTGCTCCTACTCTAGAAATCATCTATTTGTAAACCGTGGGAAGCACCGGGGCACCTGGAACGTAAGGCGAGAGTGCGGAACACCGGGAGGATTATTGTATATATATTTGTATGTATCGCCTGTAAAGGGCCCATACACCTTGCCTCATACTTCGTACGGGGATGTGTCAGGCCCGTGCATGTGTTTCACACCGCATGTGTGCCGACAGATTCCAATTGGATTAAAATCGCATGTGTATGGCACCTTTACACAATCAAATTAACACAACTTACACACACAATATAAAACTTTGGCTGACATTTTCCTTTTTTTAACAATATTTTCCCATAAACACTAAACCAGATAATTTGTGCCAATGATGTCATGATTTGCAGCAATTTACTTTTTTTTCAGTTAAATTCTGCTTCCCTGACCTTTATTTTTCCGGTCTACCCAGAAACGTCTTGTTCTGTTGGGTCTAGTCCCTGAAAACTGGTGTATTTAAAGGTCATATAATAGTTTATTTAGAAGAAAACCTAATAAGTCATATTTCTTCCTTTTCTAGCTATCAGTCAGTCATGCCTTCTCTGCAGCTCTGTGAGCTTTCTAAGAGCTCATTTAGCTTGTAGAGGGACCGGGAAGACAAGTGACAGAAGAGAGAGAGGCAAGTAACATAAGCTTCAGAGACTGCTGGTGAGGTAAGTATAATAATTAGTCAGGGTGGGGGGGAAGGTAAGTATAGATTTTAGTGCTGGGTGAAGTTGCCCTTTATATATCTGTGAATGTCCAATGTCACGGTACATTCTTAGCTAAGACATTTAAGATGTCAATTTGGCCTGTGTGGAATGATCATGTAAGGTTATAGGTTAGGTTTGCTTCCGTTACTGACAAGGTGCTATACCTAAAATATTTCCTAGTAAGCTTTTTGCAGGCTATCACAGCCAATGGCAAGAAAAAGAAACACAAGGTATAATGTATTCAAGGAAAGTGTGAAAGTCATTGTCTTGTCCTCTAGACTCTATTCACTTCATTCAGAGTGGCCATACACTTATTAGGCAGTAGATTAAGCATCCGAGTGTCTAATCTAAAAATGAGTTCCCTTCAATGATACACCTGCTTATCCACTAGTGTGTCCATAAGATACATGAACTGAACGAATATATTTTTAACTTTAAAACCACTACCACTTGCCCATAAATTAACTAAGTTTCGGGAGCTGCAGCTTCTTTTTCCCATACATCTGCTTTGCTGCAAGCCAAACCTTTTATGCCACCTGCTCCAATGTAGCCATCTTCCTGCGCAGCAGAAGACCATTGGAAACCTTTGGAGAGTTAAAATGATTTACAGGAGCATTTTATATAAGGCATATTGCATCCCTTACAGTGTAATATAAGGATATTACCAAGGAGTTCCCTGACTATATAGAAGCACAAGGCCATAGGTCGAGTGCTTTTATACAGGGCAAGGAATTTCTAGTGGCATAATATCCTTATATTGTAATGTAAAGGGGCACATAATTTCTTATAATACATAGGTTTCTGATTCCTTCACCCCATTTGCTTTTTAATCTCTAGCCTTGTCCCTATTACTACCTTAATTTAACCCCCCCAAGCTACCTACTGTAAGTTAAACCCAGTAGAAAGGAACATCCCAACCCAGCATCTATGCGGTTAAACAAATCTTTGTGGAGGAGGAGAGAGACACTGATTATGAAGTGACAGGAAGCAGCTCCAGCAGGTTCCGTTAGTGTTAAACACTAACACTGAACACTGGAATGGGAGGAGCAATGGGATATAAGAAATTAGTCACTTAGTGACATAGCTAGGTGGTTTTTATAAGGATATATACCACTGCAGCTCCCATTATAAAATATCACACTTATGTATTATAACATGTATAACATTTGTTATATAACTCTTCCCAGGTTTATTGAACTAGATAAATTCTGCCACACAGAGTTAGTGAGGGGCCTGTATGTTTGACACCCCGGTTGGGCAGCAAATCACATTAGAGTATAAACTAGCAGCACTCTACGCCATTATTTCTTTCTTTTTGTTATTACAGTGCAGTGCAATGTGCGTAACCTCCCGGAGGCTTTTCAAAATATCCCTTGGCTTCTATTACATCTTACCGAATGTCTTGAATTTGTTTTTAATTTTGTTGTGATCTTCTTGTACCATTTCCCAGTTCATTTTGGCAGTTCTTTTGAATACATTGCTAGGAGACGAGTTTGCTTTGCTTTAAGCTTGAATCTAAACAGTTTCAATTCTTTTGGCTTGATGCTTAAGAGGTTCACAGAGCCACTAATATCCCAAATATACAGAGGACCTTGTATTGGAAAATTATATTTTCTTTAAAGGGTAACATACTCTATTTAAAAGACCTAGCTCTCTCGTACCTTTCAAACAAGCCTACAATAAAAGTTTTTATCCTTAAAAATGGTGCTAATTTAGCCCCAACTAATCGGATGTTAGCTTTCAAATGTTAAATAATATCTGATTGGTTGGGGCAAAATTAGCACCATTTTTAAAGGAATAGTTGACTGCAATAGTGAACTATTCCTTTTCTACATTGATTGAATCCTGGGAGGTTAAGGAGCTGTGCCTTACCCTTACCTCCCGTTCTTCAATCAATTGTTAGAGAGCTCTTCAATCAATTGTTGGAGAGCCAGGAACAAAGATGCCAAAAGCTTACCTTTCGCATGATCGAGCCCGGCCGCTCTGAAATGCCTAACTGCTTCCTGCTTCTGTTCCACTATAACGCGCATTATCTGGCATGTACTTACAGCGGAACAGAAGCAGGAAGCAGTTGGGACCTGTCAGTGATGTCACGCTGGATTGCGCAAAAGGTAAGCTTTTGGCATCTTCGTTCCTGGCTCTCCAACAATTGATTGAAGAACAGGAGGTAAGGCATAGCTCCTTAACCTCCCAGGATTCAATCAATGTAGAAAAGGAATAGTTCACTATTGCAGTCAACTATTCCTTTAACGATAAGAAACCTGAATGTCTTTAGCTTCTCTGGATCTTAAGTTATCGACTTGCAAAGTTACAATTTCTGGTCTGTCCTGTCTGTCTGACTCTCTGTGACAGTCACATGATGCAATGTGTAAGCCCCACCCCCCAAAAACATTTTTTCTGAAACTAGTTACAGACCTGCAACCATTCCGTGTCCCTCTCCCTATAAACACCTTAATCTCCCATACACAGGATTGACATTTTGAGCAATCCAATAAATTGCACAAAATATCAAACCTGTTTATGCTGTTTTTCCAACAATGTCGAGCAGGTTTATCGGAAAAACGAAGATTGGGCAAGAAGGAAAATTTTCCACCGACCCCATCTAGATCAGAGACTCAATGTTCAAGAGGTTCTTCCAATTGTATTTCCGATCTTTGCACTCGACCGGAAATCCAGTCTGAAGGACATCTGCCTGTGTATGGCTAGATTTAGGGAGAGAAAAAAAACTTTTCAGGCTTGTGGCTAGATTTTAAAGGATTTAGAAGTTCAGGGGCGGGGCTTGTGATGCAGCTGATAATGTTCTGTCCAAGCAGTGAGCATGCTCAAGACTGAGACTTGGGGAGCAGTGGTGCTGGTGATGTCACAGCTCACAGTACAAGAAAAAACACCCTTTATACTGCTGTAAATTTGGATAGACTGCAGCTAGAATGATGATACAGGGGTCATTTTAAAGGCAGCAAACCCCCAATTCTTTTTAAGAATCGGTCAACCCTTCCTCTTCTACCAACCCCCCATGCCCGCATCTCTCTCCTACACACACACACCCCGTGTCTCTCTCCGCCACCCCACCAATCCCCAGGCGTCTCTCTCCTCCCACACCCTCAGACATCTCTCTCCTACATACACACACCTCGTGTCTCTCTCCTCCACCCCCCCCCCCCCCCCAGACGGTTCTCTCCTCTACCAACACCCCCGAGCGGCTCTCTCCTCCAGCCACCCACCCACCCAGGCGGCTCTCACCTCCACCAACAACCCCCCAGGTGGCTCTCTCCCCCACCACCCCCAGGTGGCTCTCTCCTCCCTCTACCCCCCCAGGTGGCTCTCTCCTTCCTCTACCCCCCCAGGGGTGTCTCTCCTCCACCACCACCCCTGTCAGATCCGACTGTATCGGGGCTTTACCGGCAGTGTGTGTACCTAGCTTCAGTTGTCTCTATCTTTGGATATTTGCTGGGGCAGGATACAAATTTATACTTCCTAAAATAAAGCTAAATTAGAAAAACTTTTATATAATCAAAGGAAATCCCTGTAGCGGGAATAACATTATTTATTGACATAATGACATACAATTAGACAAATATAAAGGGGAACAAATAGGAAATTCTTCATTTAATGAAAAATGACACAACCACTAACTTGGCTCATATACTCACAGAATACACTAACGAAAACTTTCATTCACACACGTCTAAACTGTTGTAGCCTCTGACTAATTAGCCATCTCATTGGCATATGATCAAGGCTTTGACTCATCTTATTAAATCACATTCCAAATCGACCTCTAACAGCCATTCGCATTTGCTGTCTATTTCCAACTGAATTTCATTAAAATTCTGGTTCTAACGTCTAAAGCTATTTCTAATGAAAACGCTGCCTAGCAAAGTAGCAATCAATTAAAGGGAGCTGAACTTTATAAAGTGCAAAGAGACTTTAAAGGCTTACATCCCAGTTAAAGGTAGAGGGATTTTTTTTAAAGTCTTGCATGTTGTGCCCACACTAGGTGAGCTGGCACGTGCCGCGATCCGTTAATGGGGGTGCACGCATTCTGCATTTTTTTGCGTTCCAATTCCGCAAGTTTCATGACAAAATACAAAATGGTATTTTCAGGTCAAATGATCATCTGATTGGTTGAATTTTAATACCAGTGTCAGGTTAAAGGTCGGGAAGAAGAGCACAGTGACCTTCGCTCTGTAAGACGATTTATATACTTGATTTTACACACCTGTTCGTAACAAATGGTCAGTAAATGGCCAAACCCATTAATGAGGTGTCCAGATGCTCTCAGCCATGTAGTGTATGATACTTAAGTCTCCATGTCAAAGACATAGTTCACATAGTTCACAAAGAACCATTCCCCCTATAAATATTTAACACAACGCTTTGGAGATTTTCCACAAACAAACATGGCTGAATTTGAAAAAGACATATCAAGAATAGACACGGGGAATAAAGTTTCTGTCTTAAAGAGCCATTATCGGCTCGGTTCATAGCTTACGGCATTTGCACGACAGTTTTTACATACTGCCGCAAGTAATGTCTTAAAGACACGTTAAACCTTGGTACATGGGTTAACGTGAGTTTAAGACAGAAAAAGCCAATAACGCCTCTCCGTACATAGCCCTGGAAGTTTGATTTGTAATTTGTGTCTTCCCCATGTCTATCCTTGTGTATTGCATTGCTAGACCCCCGGGAGGTCTGCCTACTGCTGAAATTGCCCTCTGTGCACAGGTTCTTTGTGATTGGATTGCAACATTTCAAACTCTTTAGGGGCAATGGACCAAGACCTCCAATTGCATAAAATACAGGTTAACATATTTTTGTCTGCAATGTAGCCAATGGGAAGACACACTCTGCAAAGATGCGTCTCTTACTATTGGGTACATTACGGGCTGTCACTGACACTGACAGAGGGGTGGAACAGAATGTAGCACAGAGGGAAACTTTAAGTACGTATCACTGCTGTTATGTAAAGTACCCAGGGGTCAGGACTTAGCGATTTAGGTCCTCACCCTGGGTTCTATGCAGCTATGGAAAGGGTAAAAGGCGAGTATAATTGTCCTTTAAGGTACCCTGGCTGTTCTTACCAGAAACATTTCCTGAACCGGATTTCCTGATCCACTTTACGACCAAGGAACATTGCTGGAACGTCACATGCAAGAACAATCAGGCAACAACATGTTAAAGCCATTCTGATGTTTGTCAGATCGAACGGGATCTCAGTAATACACATCTTAGTATCGTATGGCGCAAAACTCAATAATACAGTACTGCTTCCAAGGTGTTCTTTCCATCTGAATGCTTTTACTTATGTCTAGGCTTAATTTCCCTACTTATTACTTTTTGATAGCTACACTCCCTTCTGCCTGTGAATCATAACACTTATGGCTATTTGGACCATATTTCATCTTTTTTGATTTGATGTTTTAAGAACTTTTATTCTGAAAACTTTTGAATGGCATTAGGTAGTAGGCTACTGGTGGAGTTCCTTATAGAAGGTGATTGGAGGGAAACCAGATATGCACCAGGCGATGGAATTAGCATTGCAGCTACTAGTTGTAGCCCCGATTAACCTCTCCAGAACAGCAAAGTAGCTGATGTTGGTTAGCCAAGTTACCAGATGTACAGTTAAGCTTTCTGAGGATCAGAGCCTAAAAATATCACTTTCTATCTAGTACTAAAAGTTAATGTTTAGGTCAGCTTTAATTATTAAAAGCTACATGTCATAATGGGATTGTAATGTTCCCATAATCTATTTTATTTCTAGATTTATTAAAGAGACAGTTTCAACAGCACGTGATAAAGGCTATTTTTAACAAGAATATATATATATCCCTTATATTATATAAATAAATGTATAATTTCATGGGGAATAAATTGGGTTTTTCGGAGGTACTATGTTGGTGGGGGTGGGTAAAAGTAATATACATAGGGAAAGTGTTTATGTGTTGTTTAAGTACTAAATAAATAGTTATATCAATATTAACAAATATGTAGTAATGACATGTAAACAAGGCAAAATCTATAAATATATAAAAGCACTTAGTAGTCCCCACTCCTGTTTTGTAATGGTATCTTCAAAATGGACTGTTAAGCCACACCCCAAGAAGTTTTACAGGGAGGCAATGGAAGCTTTCAAAGGAACATATTTCTCACTTCCCTTTTAGTGTTGTATCTAATGATGTGCTTAATATTTGATTGACAGCAGTGTTAGCCAATCAAAATATTTTCTGAGTGTTAGCAGGAAGTTGCAAGACTTAAATGTCACATCCTTTGTAAAACATGTGGCAGTCTCTCACCTCACCCCTCCCCTCTCAATAGAAACAAAGGAGAGCTGCTGTTGGCTGGACTGTAAGAGATATCTATATGTCAGGCATAGGCCACCAGTAGATCTCCAGATGTTTTAGAAACTACAACTCCCAGAATTCACTAACTAGATACAATCAGGTTCTTTCAGGAAGTATCTGATTGCTATACTAACCAATCAGATTATTTATCAATCAGAATTGGTTTCAATCAGCTTATTTCAGAAAGAGTCTAATTGGTTAGTATACCAATCAGATTATTTCTAAAAGAATCTGATTGTAACTAATTCTGATTAGTTACAATCAGATTCTTCCAGAAAGCATACCAATAAGATTCTTTCTGAAAGTACATGATTGTAACCAATTCTGATTGGATAAAATCAGATTCTTTCAGAAAGAATCTGATTGGTATACTAACCAATCAGATTATTTTCTAAACAGAATTTGTTACAATTAGATTCTTTCAGAAAGAATCTGATTGGTTAGTATACCAATCAGTTACTTTCTGAAAAAATCTGATTGTAACCAATTCTGATTTAAATATATTCCTGTATAGATTTATTAAAACAAATCGATAAACAAAACAGAAAAATGTGTAGTGTTATATAACAAATATAAGATGGGTAATGTCTGTCTTATTTAGATGTTAGGCTGCACTTTATGTATATTTAACATGTATTTCTAAACCACTGAGACTTCCAGTCCAATCCAAAAGATGTGTGTATATATGTCCCCTCTAATACCTATTGGGGTACACACAATAGAACCAGGATTTCATAGGATTTCTTTTATTTTTAACATCTTGCCTTTATTTTTTTTGTACAAATCCCTAAATTTTATAGTAGTGTGTATAAAGATTTTATATCATCTGTATCCACATAGAGCTAAACATACACCCACATATTTCCCACTATGCACCAACGGGCACACTTTTGCTAGTTTTTATATTAGATAAAAGATAAAATTAGATACAATAAAAAATATTGATACAGCAAATAAAAAAATCACATATACAAAAAGGTTTTTATGCGAACTAAATAGGGTTGAATGGAAACGGAAAACTTTAGAATTGAATCTTTACCGCAGTGGAGGAAGAGCTGAATATGGAAGAAACCCAACAGCACAATTAAAGTAATGAATTCTCTAACATATCAATGAAATTGGCAAATACAACCAAAATGTATCAGTTTATAGCTCATTTCTGCAATTACAAATCTTTAAATTAAATGAACAGCAAACTAGGAGAGAAAAAAGCTGAATCTGAATATAAAGGGTCTCTAAAGGGTCATATAATAAAGGACAACTCCATCCTCATAAGAACATCTTTTAGAAAGAATGGCCTCTTTACAATATGTTGATATATCCTACTTTGTCCTATGAATTCATTACTGTATGCCTGCTATGCTTCTGGATGCCTCATGGAAACTGAACAATTTCGAACCCTGTACTGAGCCTGTACTGAGCCTGGGCATGCTCAGAAGAGACAGACAGGGGATTAGCATTCAGTCATTGGCTGTGATTTCAACTGTAAAATCCATAACTGACAGTTGCTAACTGGAAGAACCAAGAAGCAGAAACAGGAAAAAGGACATCAGGATTTTAGGTTAGACTTATATATTTCAGATTTCAAACTATTGCCGTTTAGGGTTTTTGGGGGTGATTTACCTGTATGTAAGTTTTCATTTTGGGGCTGGACTTGCCCTTTAAATTCAATTCTACAATTTATAGGTACCTCCCACCACACATTTCAACTTACTTTAGCAGATATCAGCAGCAAAACAAAGTACTTGTGGAGCAGCTAGCACACTTCTCCTAAGTTTGAGAAGGTAGGGAGAAGAGGAGCTAGAGAGAGATCTGCTAGAGGTCCATGAGCACTCTGATCTTCTTCTGAAATCTACCGATGTGAATAGAAAGAAGAAGTAGGAGAGTTTGTTTAATTTGAATTTCATTTATATCTTGACTGTTTGAAGTTTGATCATATTAAATCCAATACCAATAAGAGTTACTATTGTTTGATCTTCATAGCAGTTGGACATTGTAAAAGGCGTTGGATACAGTATAGCAAACATAATTGGATAAAGATTACTGAATAAACACAGGCCTACTAGTCTCGAAAATACCAGATGTACACGAACACACTTTGTTCAGGATTGAGTGCAAAGAATAGTTATCAAGGGCTCATTATCTATTGGGTGAAAGTTATAAGTGGTGAATCAGTGCAGCCTTTGTTAAATGTCTTTAATAATGACTACAGTAGTTATCTGAAATCTCTGTGGTTGCAAATGGCATTAAGCAAGACATCACTGAGGACTGTATTGGGAGAAATTCTTAGAGTTTAATTGTAGATTAATTGTGAAGAAGGAAGTTATTTAAAGGAGAACATAGATGACATAGATGGGTGACCTCTGTTTCTCAGCTCCATGGGAAATTTGTAACGTAAGATTATCCTAAACATACGAACAAAGGGGATTGGGGAAGCTTGAAGATGAAGAGAGTCTGGATAAGTTACAATTATGTACGCTGGAGAAAAGGCGCTTGCATGGGGATATTGTATAAATACATTAACGTGACATACAATAAACTATCTGGGGCATTGTTCACCAATAGAGCATGTCAGAGGACACGAGGACATCCCTTAAGACTTGAAGAAAAAAGGTTTAGGCTTCAAGCTCGGAAAGGGTTTTTCACTGTGAGAACGGTAAAGCTATGGAACTGTCTTCCAGTGGACGTTGTAATGGCAGGTTCATTGGTCAGTTTCACAAAAAAGCTGGATGAGTTTCTACAAACAAGGAATGTTACAAGTTACTGGTATTGATACATAAAGTAGAGTTGGGAAAGGGTTTGTCACTGTCAGAACGGTAAAGCTATGGAACTGTCTTCCAGCGGACGTTGTTATGGCAGGTTCATTGGTCAGTTTAATAAAAAGCTGGATGAGTTTCTACAAACAAGGAATGTTACAAGTTACTGGTATTGATACATAAAGTAGAGTTGGGAAAGGGTTTGTCACTGTGAGAACGGTAAAGCTATGGAACTGTCTTCCAGTGGACGTTGTTATGGCAGGTTCATTGGTCAGTTTAATAAAAAGCTGGACGAGTTTCTGCAAACAAGGAATGTTACAAGTTACTGGTATTGATACATAAAGTAGAGTTGATCCAGGGAAATTTCCGATTGCCACTTGGAGTCAGGAAGGAATTTTTGTCCCCTTCATAAATTTGGTGGGTTTTTTTTTTTGCCTTCCTCTGGATCAACAGTTAGGCAGGAAATGAGGATATTGCTAGATGGGTTGGACTGGATGGACGTATGTCTTTATTTAACCTCAAATACTATACTATGTCAATATTGTTTATTGTATCAGGCTACAGGGCAGTTGAGTCCCTCAATAGCTTTGTGTTCACTCTCGAATTGAACTATTCCTTTAATTTACTGATTGTAGATCGGGAGGTTAAGGAGCAGTGCCTTACCTCCCGATCTTCAATCAGTATTGCAAGGCTCGAGAACGAAGATGGGAGCTAACTTTCCTTTTACGCGATCCACCGCAGCCAAGCTGGAATCTCCAACTGCTTCAATCTCCTGGAGTACAGCCATAGCATGCGCGTATGGCAAAATAACATTTTTCTGTAGTGTAGGGTACTCCCCAACCCTAAATGCTAGGGTTTAAAGGGGAAGTTCAGTGCAAATACATATGCTATTCAGAAAAAATAGCAGTATTTTTTCATCCCAATGGCCTTTATCTGCCCATTCAGCATTTTATCTGTGTATAAATAACTGCAACTGAAATACTGACTTCCTGTTTGCAGGACCCCTAGTAGTGACCATTATGGTCTTGCCCTTGACCCAGCGCCTGGGTTGATTCAGTTGCTCAGTAGAGATCTGAGCATGTTTGACCCATCCAACAGCCAATCAGTAGAAATTACTGTTAGGAACATTCCAAGGATGTGGTGCATCCTGGGAAGAAAAAGGACCGTTAGAACCTGAAATGGCAGCTCACTAACGTCAACAGCAAGGAACAGCAAAGGGTATGAAATCAACTGATTTTTTAAAATGGGAGAGAATATGTAGAATAACTAAGAAGGCATTACACAAACTATCAATTTATTCCGTTCCCAGAAGTAGCAGTAGAGGCCGGACTGAGAGTCAGCCAATCGTCTTCTGCCTCTACTGTTCCTCCGTTCCCAGAAGTAGCAGTAGGGGCCGGACTGAGAGTCAGCCAATCACAGACGAGACTATTGAGAGAGTCGAGGTAAGAGGTTCGGTAAATCTAATTCTGGTGTTTTGGGTTGGAGGGGGTCCACACTACAGAAGTTTATTTTTTACTAAAGAACATTTGCAGCATGGAGGGATCCAGAGGGAGGGAGGGGGGAGAGCTCCCCTGTGCATGCCAGAGTCTTCCAGGAGTGCAGGGAAGTAGCAGTCACCGGGTGATAAACAGACAGCTCCTGCTCTTCACTTTTTGACTTTGATCATGCACTGCAGGAGAACCATTTTTTTTAAACTACACAGTGGGGCAATATCAAATGATAACCTAAAGCTGACTGCACATGTTTATACACCTAGGTCCTTGTTGGTAAATTGCAGTAACCAATCAGACGACACATTTTTAAGAGTCTACTACGGAAAATATTTCATAACATCTGATTAGCTGCTGTAGATTAAGACAGGGTACACACAAGATTCTTCATCCTGGCCGATCGTTCAACTCTAGCGAACAGTGGGCCTGGGACAAAGGGGAGTCCACAGGAGACCATGATTTACTGCCATGTACGATTGTCCGTTTGTTCAGCCATGAAAATAGCGGAGATTTTTCGGCCCAACTGACTGACATCTGCAAAATCTGCATGTGTGTAGCCAGCCTAAGGGTACAGGGAAAATATTATGTGGGAGATGTAATAAAACTTAAAAATGGTGCTAATTTTGCCCCAACCAATCAGATGTTAGCTTTCAAATGGTAAGTATCATCTGATTGGTTGGGGCAAAATTAGCACCATTTTTAAAGTTAAGAACTTTTATTACATCTCCCCGATTGCCTCTTTTTAAATAAGCCCATAAGTGAGCACACCAGTGGACAGGTCAATAAGTTTCCCATTACCTTCTGTCATTTTCTTAATACGGCAAATGGGTAAAGAGTAACTATAATTGGACACAAAGGTCCCTAAAAAGGATATACCCGAATTGTTCTTTAAAACTGTCCCCTATCAGAAAAGGTTTTCATAAAAGCCCCAAAATATAAGGGAGATTCAATAAAAGTTCTTATCGTTTAAAATGGTGCTAATTTTGCCCCAACCAATCAGATCTTATTTAAGATTTGAAAGCTAACATCTAATTGGTTGGGGCAAAATTAGCACCATTTTTAACTTTTATTGAATAACCCAAATGTGTAATGTATTAACTAGCATAGTGGCATTATTAGATGATATTCCAAGCTCAACAATACAACATTTATCTAAGATGCTTCACTTTTGGAATAAATTATTACCATATTCTCACAAATGTCCCCATCTCCTGTGAAAATGTATTAATAGGCACTTGGCTGTTCACTATAATTTAGAAAAAATATTGTAGGTACTAAAGAGACTACTCCAAACTGTAATTTGCAATACTTCATCTAAGAAATGTCAATGACACCTTTATGAAATCAAGCTATACATACTCCAATTACTCCCACCTGTATAAGGTTGCAAGCGAGACAGTTATAAAATTGCAGAGGTGATAAAATTTACACATTTCCAGCCAGTTGTGAGTTACGATCATAATGTCAATCTCAAAATAATCGGGCCGGGTGGTTTTTGAAACATTGCAGAATCATTAGGAGGAATGTCGACTAACGTATAGCCAGCATTACCAAGAAAATCTCTACACGGGTTCAGAAAGAGATATTTACCAATCATTGATTTGATTCTATCACCAACGAACTAAATGCGCTATAGCCAAAAAGTGCAAGTTGGTTATAATTCTATTATGCAAATGTGAAATGCTATTCAAGAAAAATGGGATTTAGTCTGGGCGCACACCAGAAGATATTTCCCGGCCAACCGACCGTGCCGTGGATTGGTTGAAAATATCTGCTGGTGTGGGAGGCTGGCCTCAACCGAGCTTGTCGGCCGTTTATCCGAATCGGGTACATAGGTAAATCAGTGCCGATCGCTTGCTCCCATTGAACGCTTGGTCGGGACAAATAATAGGTCTGTGTGTACCCAGCCTAACTGTGCTTACAACCAAACCAAGTGATCAAACAAGGTGTGACATACAACAAAAGCGCTAAGTTTGCTGCTGACGTTTCTGATCTCTATTGAGATTAACAGAGGAGGGAACTGGCCATAGTATTTATTTCACATTGTCAAAGAACTCACCTTTGAATCCCTAGCCTGGCACAGTACTACATTTTAGTTGTACACACTGATAAGCCTGAAGGATTAAGTCTAATAAACAGAGGGACTTTTACTCTAACTGGTCTGTCTTGGCTTTCTACTTTAAACAATTTTTGTTTGGTTTCTTTTTTGAGTACCCCACCCTATTCTAAAAATATGGCGAGATGACTCATTGCCAACCTCTTGTGGGAGCACTGCACACTGTAATCTCATTTATATCATGGTTCTAAAGGTTTGTACACATGTATAATCGCGGGTGTATGAACGAGCGATAATTGCCCCACCAAACAAACGGCCTTTTCGCCCGATAAAGTGCCCATACAGGGGCTGACTGTCGGCCGAAACGTTTATTCGTACACATCGTGTGTCGCAGGTTGGGACCTGTGATCGTACGTGTGTACGAACCTTAAGGCCTAAAAAAGGTTCATTGTTAAATAGTCCCATCTCTTACAGGATATGTTCACTGGGGAATATAAATTGCCCATAACTGGAAACAATAATTCTTCCGAACTATCACTGTACCATTTTTTTGTTGATCTGTCTATTTCTTTAGATATCCAATCTGAAACATTTTAGGCTTCATACAGACGTACGATTCGGCGAACGGCCGTTTTGGCCGGTAATTGCATGTGTGTATACATTCAGTCGGGGCCATTTGTTAATCCACCATGATTATCAGCCATATGTCGTGGTTATCCGTCGTGGTCAGAGGTCATGGACAGACTCGTACGTCTGTATGAAGCTTTACATTTCAGTGCCTTACAGGGCGATCCGCCGCGTCCTCTGAAGGTCCCGGCGAAATCTGTATTCTATACGCATCGCACTTGCTCATATTAAGTCAGTTAGGACCTTTCAGAGGAAGCGGTGGAGGAGCGAGGGATTGGGTAACCTGCTTACCTTCGATCTCGGCTCCTGAATGTTTTATTAAAGAACGGGAGGTAAGACACAGCTCTCTTACCTCCCATTCCAGTTAACATTGAGGCATAAGATACACAAGATATACCAGAATATTCAGGGACACAGTGAATACACTAAATTAGTCAGACAGCACAATGCTGGTCAGTTTGGTAAAGTCTGTGGTATCTAATGGTTACACACTAGAATCATCAAGGTCAAAGGAGGCACAAGAAAGCTTAAAGGGTATCTGTGCTCTAAAAAAATTGAATTTTGAAAAATTACATCTTTAGATACAGCGAGATCCCACTAATTCAAAACGGATTTTAAATCTGAGCTTTAGATCCTAAAAGATCATCATTTTAATCACAGCATTTACAGGTAAGACCTGTCACTCCAGGAGCAGAGATTGTAATAAGTACCCCCATCCCTGACCTCTTACTAGGATCTTTGGCTGCCTGCCAGCACACTTTCTGCAACAATAAAGAGAATCAGCAGACAAAAGAAGGCAGGGAGAAGGGGGAGGAAGATGTGTAAGCAGAGCAGTGTCCATGGTGAGGCTGTGCAGAACTTATAAGTGTCACAGACACTACAAGAAGGCAGTGAGTAAGGGAGGGTGGGGGAAATCAGGAGCACTCACTAAACATTAATAATTTAATGACAAAGCAAGCACAGATAAATATGTGAGTACCACCATTTTACTTCTCTCAAACTGTAGTTTCAGATAATGTGAAGTTGTTTGAGTGAGTATAGTGACCCTTTAATTGGAGAAACAAGCAAGGTTGGCCAAGACAGGAAAACAGAATAAAATCACACCATTAGCAGAGTAGCCAATTGATGGATAATGATCAACTGAAAGTGAAAGCCTTCAAAGAGCAAGCAGGCTGATAAGTAAGAATAAGCAATTAAAGCACCCACATGATTGGTCAATCATAAAAATTCAAACCACAGCTTGCAGCATCACAGATGGAAAACAATAAAAGCATATGTCTCCTTCAGCTGCATGTGCTGTCAAAGGATTTACACAGGAGAGACGATTAATGGTTGCCATACATGTTCGATTTTACTTACCCGGCCGAGCCCTCCTGCAACATTCGATCGATCCTGCCGGAACCGCCTCTCCCGTTCTTCTATGCGACTGACATGCGATCGCAAAATCCCATTAATTTTGCGATCTCAGGTCGGTCGCATAGAAGAACAGGTGAGTTGGTTCCAGCAGGATTGCTCAAATGTCGGTAAGCAAAATCGAAGACATGTATAGCCACCTTAAGTGTTCAGATAGCAGGTAGGGACCTGTAAACACTAGTTGACTAGGAGGAAGCTAGGGCCCAGGAAGCAACCCTGGAGTAAGTAACTGCAGCAGAACAGGTAAGCATACCCTAAAACAGGGATCCTCAAATGATGTCCCTCCAGATGTTTAAAAATCACAACACCTACCACTCCTCAACTGCAAAGGAAAGCAAGGGAATGCTGCTAGTTGTAGTTTTCCAACATCTGAAAGTGACATAGTTTGAGGATCCCTGCCCTGACACTTTCATAGTCTTACGTTTAGGAATATTTAGTTATTTTTCCATTCCAGTGCCAGACAATATGGAGATTGCTGTACTGCAATTTAACAAGCAAACTTTCTCTATGTTATGCCTTGTAACATTTAAGATCGCCCTAAACCTTACAAAGATTCACCTGGACCAAGCAAATTATTAAGTCCAAAAATGGTGGAATTTTGCATATGGAAATCAAGCATTAGACAAAAACCTAAACCTAATTGGGCTGCATGTAATGAATGGTACTACAGTATATCAAATAACTACTGGAACTTTCAAATTAATGGATTTTCACCATGCCTCTGGAGTCTAGAAAAGCCAGACTTCTAAAGATATTTTACCTATGCCACCCCAGAGCTACTGCTATTGTTTTGGTGCTCTAGAAATCTGGTACTAATATCTAGGGAAAGCTCATTCTGGGGGTGATGCAAGCTCTCTCTTCCAATAAATAGTTTGGTACAGAAGATAAAACTTGTCACCACTTATTGTGTGTAATAATAAAGAAAATGAGTTATGTAATAACAAGGGCAAGCTCTATAATAAAGAAGATTGGCTATAAGAAAGAGGAAGAGCTCTATAATAATGAGGGCGAGACCCATAATAAAGAGGATGGGCTCTAAAATAACGAGGGCGAGCTCCATAATAAAGAAGATGGGCCATAATAAAGGGGACAAGCTCTATAATAATGAGGGCGAGCTCCATAATAAAGAGGATGGACTCTAAAATTATGAGGGTGAGGTCCATAATAAAGAAGATGGGCCATAATAAAGAGGACAAGCTCTATTATAACGAAGGTGCGCTCCATAATAAAGAGGACAGGCTATATAATAACGAGGGCGTGCTCCATAATAAAGAGGACGGGCTCTATAATAACGAGGGCGAGCTCCGTGATAAAGAGGATGGGCTCTATAATAATGAGAGCGAGCTCCACAATAGAGGATGGGCTCTATAATATCGAGGGTGTGCTACATAATAAAGAGGGCAGGATCTATAATAACGAGGGTGAGCTCCATAATAACAAGGGCGGGCTCTATAATAACAAGGGCGATCTCCATAATAAAGAGGACGGGCTCTATAATAACTAGGGGAATCTCCATAATAAAGAGGACGGGCTCTATAATAATGAGGGCGAGCTCCATAATAAAGAGGACGGGCTCTATAATAACGAGGGTGAGCTCCATAATAAAGAAGGCGGGATCAATAAAAACAAGGGCGAGCTCCATAATAAAGAGGACGGATTTATAATAATGAGGGCGAGCTCCATAATAAATAGGATGCAATGCACAAAGTGGTTCCCTTAGATCCTTGACAGGTCCCTTAGATCCTTGACAGGAGCCTCACTGCCCCATAATATACTAGCCTTAAACCCTAACCAGGCAGTCCCTTCTTTCTGACAGCTACAAGCGGTGCATACAACTATATATAACTATGACAGGTTCCGCCTCCTTACAATCCACTCTACCAATCACAGAGCGAACCTGACCCCCTCTCTCTCCTTCCCGCCTTCAAAGGGGGTACCGCCCACCAAAAGCTATCAAGGCCAGCTTTCCACTCCATTGGCTGGGATTGAAAGATTGGTGTCACGTGCCTTGGCCGCGCCTCTTGTTTATGTCAGTCTCGGGCTTCGCTCTCTCAGTGGTACAAGGGGCGTGTCCAAGTCTGGGCGGAGTCAGTGGAAGGGAGCGAGCGAGAGAGAGTGAGAGCGGAGAGGAAGGGGGGAACCTGTCAGACCCGCCTCCCTCCTGAGGGAAAATAGGGACTCGCCGCGGGCACCGGACACCGAGTCGCACTAGGCCGCTGTCTGGTAACTGGGAGACCGTCACCCTCCTACCGACCACACCGGGATTCATGGTGAGGAAGAGACGGAAAGAGAAGGAGGAAAGACCGGGCCTTGGACACCCGGGGCAACCCAAAACGACCGACCCAATACAGGGACCTGACGGGGGGGAGGAGAGAAAAGAAACCGCACAGACTGGGGGACCTCACACCCCGGATTTCCCCTCACCCTCCATCTCATCACCTCCCACCATAGACATTACATATAGACATATCTGAATACACACATACATATCTACATACATACGTACATATCTACATTCATACATACGTACATATCTACGTACATATCTACATTCATACATATCTACGTACATACATACATATCTACATACATACATATACAACCCTTGTAAATATACATATATAGATACATAAACCCCGACATACATTGTATATTGTTTATATGGATACGCCCCCTTTCACACACACACACATATATACATACCCCAGGCCACTCACATATATGTGACACCCACATTCATCTCAATACACATATATTCACATGTGCCCCTAAATACCAACCTTGGCTCACACATGTAATACAGCATTAATCTTTGTCCCTGTACACACACGATCATTCTATCCGATCCTCTATCGTAAACAACATTCAGTTACTTGAACAGTAGTTCTCACACGGTCCTGTCACAAATTCACATACACAATCCTCTGCAAGAGAACAATACGTGTGGACAATATAATAAGTTCGTGCACACACGCTGTCCTATCGAACTACGTGATTGTCCCCTTTCACAACATAAAGAGCAATCCATTCAATGAGTTCTGCCATCAACATAAATACAGACATTTAGGTGTTTATCCATAATCACCTTGCTCTGCAATAGAATATATACGTATAATCAGCCTCTAGAAGTATTTTCTATTCTCTCTTCCCTAAGTTTCCTGTAAACATAAGGGGAGCCTACACACACATCATTGCCCAAGGTAATACAGATTTATGTAGTTAGACACACATTTTCTGGATAATACATTTGTCTATGTAGACACACACCAGCTCTAATTTCAAATACATATTCTGTTCATTTCCAGCAAAATATAGCAGGCACATACAAATCACTGCCTGCTCACTCTCTGGATTAACTAAACCATATACATTGTTACCTTAAGATTGTTTTATTCACTCACACACATACTGTCATTTATAAGTGCAGGCATGCCCACTTAGGTCACCTTTCTATTAACATGCACACTTTGCTCTTATGAGTTCACATATGTAGCATCTACAATTAATTATTTTTTCCTCCAGTACACAGTTGTCTTTTTTTTTTTACACAAAGCCAGTCATCCCCATACATAAGTAAGCCCACCAGCCTCTATTCAAGTACCTATCTTTTACACCATCCACCATCAAAGTAGACTACAGACAGATTAAATGACAGAATTCTAGACCAAACACTATAGAAGAACAAATTCCATACTCTTAGTATAAGCCACCACAACACAAATCGCAGCCTTTAAGTTTCACAGTCATTATATACACCCTGTAACACGGCATCCTCAAGGAATTCTTTAACTGTGGATTAGAGAAGTGGTAGAGAACAGCCAGTTTGTTTCCATGGACAACACATCCATCATCACCCAGGTCACTAACCCCAAGGAGGAGGGAATCCTTTCCTGTGCCCAGGAAAAGGGTAAGTTTTTTGGGGCAGAAAAATCATCTGTTAGAAATGTCTGCTATAATGATATAAGGCTGGAGTCAAATATTTTCTTTTTTTAAATCTCACCTAGTTTTTAAAATTGCAAATTGTGGGAAAACTTAGAATGTGCCAAAATGTAAAATCATCCAAAGTAACACCCCGCACTAGTAGAAAAAGTGGCTAAATGAGAATGATACCAATCTTAAACTGTATTGCTAAGAAAAGGCAATAACATGCAATGTTAGTTTTAAATGGAGACATCTTTTGTATTCTATGCTATCACCTTTTTGATCCATTATGTCGTCATGTGTAAAAAAAAAAAAAAAACTAAAGCAGTAACTAACGGTTCTCTTGCTCCTCCCCCAGTTGGTGTCCCTGACACTCCTACCATATCTGACATAGGTGAGCATGTGGATATGTAAGAGAAATGGGAAAGACTTACTAGGGGAGGAGCCAGATTGGTGTTGGTTACTACAGGAGTATAGCGTCCCTATAAAAAAGTAAACAAATGATTTGTAAAATGTCTATTATTGAGGAGGGGGTCTGTTTTGTGTTCGCTGTTGTGATGAATTTGCTTGTTGCATTTAGAAAACATTCTAAATAACAATTGTGTAGTCATGAAATGTTTTCTTGAATGTGGTAATACAAATCTTTTGTTAGAGTTATTTAAAGGAATTCCTATATTCCTATGGCAATTTGATGTGACAGAACTGGGCTGTAATTTCTGTATTCTGCAACTTTTTCTTACTTTGTCCTGTTACAGGTTTGATTTTGTTCAGGCAGTAAATATTTTTTTACCAAGGGCCCAGTCATTTTGTTCACTGTGGGCAATTGGCGACTGAATGCTGCAAAATGCAACATTGGATAAATAAAGTTAGCATTTGTTGTCATTGCTAAATACATCATAATGTTCAGATGCCATTTTTTAGTAGTTCTGAACCCTGTTACATTTGTGCCAGTATTTGCACTGTGAATGAGACACTGGCATGTTTATCATTTAAATGGCAATGTCCAAATGATTAATTTCTGTTAAATTGTTACCATGTTGTTATTGCTCTGAAGTTAATCATCCATAATAAATGAATGGCCACTGGCATATCGAAATTACAAATTGCTATTGTGCTTTGTGAGTTTATTGTAAAAAAAATAAAATCTGCAGTTACTTTTTTTTAAAATTTTTTTATTGCAAGTTTCTGGTATTTTATAGTATTTTGATTAGATCTGTTAATAGGCTTCTTTTTTATGTCTCTGTACAAACTGTATGTAGGAGGGGTAGATTTATTTTTATTTCCTAGTCTGGTGGTCGGGTCAGTTTCTATTTAAAAACATGATGTAATATGTAAAGTTACATAGTTTGCAGGCAGTGCGTGGATTGTTTGTGTTAATGTTACTAGTCACATCTGGCCTGTGTATTACCTAATCTCATAGTTGGTTGGTTTGTTCATAGAAAACATGTGATTGCTTCTGTCTGTGATTGAAAAGATGTCTACTCCGAAAATATAAACCTTTTTCCTTTAGTCTTTCAGTTCTCCTGAATCTTACCCCCTGACCTAAATCTTTCAGGGAGATTCAATAAAAGTTCTTATTGTTAAAAATGGTGCTAATTTTGCCCCAACCAATCAGATCCTATTTAACATTTAAAAGCTAACATCTGATTGGTTGGGGCACAATTAGCACCATTTTTAGCGATAAGAACTTTTATTGAATCTCCCTGTTTATATTTTGCATGCGTCATATATATATATGCTCTCAAAGGAGAGTTGGGAGAACTGGCAGGTGGCATTTTGCAAGCTCAACTTCAAGAGCTGTGCAGTTATTAAGGAATGGGAGACCTTTATTTCAGGCCATGCCTTAAAGGAGAACTATACTCTGGGAATGAATATTAAAAAAATATCACCTCTTTGGGAGGTAGGAGTACATATTTTTTACTCCCCTCAACTGTTGAAGTTGCAATTGTGAACTTCTGGCTTTAAACTTGTGTATGCTGTGAAAGCCATCAGTCCTTTGGCCAATAAACCATAGATGTTAGCCAAGGGTTCTGTACCATCTGTCACTATAGGGCTCCTACTGTTGGTAATTCCGATAAAATGGCTTTAGTCCTGTAGCATATACTAAAATGAGGAGTAAAATGTGGAACTTAGACCATAATAAAAAGGTATCCCCATATCCTACAGCACTCATCATTTTAGTATATGCTTTCAGCAATCTCAGTTGTTTGTGAAAATGTATATTCACTGTCCATCCACATATACAGTCCGAGTGCTTTTATAAAGGTTACAAAACTCTGGTGACTTCTAATATCCATATGATACTTAGTAGGAGGTACATTATCCATTGTATTTTACCCCTTTCTGGAATGGTTGTTGTTTTGTGTGCCTTACTTCCTGGTTATAATATGTATTCTTCTATGTAGTATTATAAGGATATTTATTTTGTTAAATCCAATTGGGCTCCACTGTAGGTTAGATTATATCTCTATTTTGTACACATTGTATACTACTGCTGCATTCAAGCCTAATAGTGCTGAAACATATTCCTGGAGTGTGTTTTTATTTTTTGTAACTTGCTGTGTCAATCAATATATCCTCTAATGTTGGCTTTTGAGTCTTTGACTCAAAGGGCAACTACACCTTAAAAATAACTTTCCCCAATAAATCTAAACTTTTATTGGAGGTAGTAGCAAATATTCCTACATCCTGTTCTGCAACTTACACCCCCACCCCGAATATATAATATTATGGAAGCTATGAGTATTAGATGGCTCCTCTCCTTTTTTTCATTTAAAAATTAATATGTCATCCAAGCTTGAATTTCATGTAAATTATTGTCACAAGCCAGGAGTCGGTCTGAATGGTTTACCCTGTAACCATTGTACGCTGCAAGAACTTAGTAGTATGGGATTGATAAATGGCCTTTAGAATCAAGTAAAACATTAACTATTCTTGTTTTGTTTTTTTCTTTTTTTTTCATGTTTTGATAAAAAAAACACATTTACTTATATTATCTTTTCTGTAATTTTAATGTTGTATTAACCCTGTACAATACAATCAGAAATGCATTTTGTAACATGCTTATGTACTCTATATGAGCTGTCGAGTTTCTAATGCTGCCAAGACAAAAAAAAATCAGAGATGCTTTGGCTCCAGTAACCAGATTACCATGAAAAATCTGAATGCTTTACTAAGCAATACCTTTTAAATTAAGACTCTTTGACATGGGAGTGTGCTTGTGTGTTTTTCTAGTAGAGAATTACTGTTTATAGTATTCTTTTGTATATGTGCCCTGTTTTAATAGCTTTTCACTTTATTTACCTTAAGTTTCCTTTGCTGCTCTCGTTCTATCTGGCTTCCTCAATCAGTCAGCGACGAGGCCAATAAGAAGATGCACTCTGCAAAGGTTACAAACCTGGAAGTGGACCAGAGCAGTAATAGAAGCTTATGGTAAGTAAAGCTGCTTAACTAAGAAGAACACAGGGACGAGGACCTAGCGGTTTAGGTCCTAAGTACAATCCACTGATAAAGGAAGAGGAGCGGGGAGAAATCTAACCCTTTTTATTATATTCCCACTACAAATACAGTGAGGTACCACCTACATTTTACACCCTGCAATTAATGGTCCACTTTTCCCGGTCTTCCAGCTTCTCCCTGACACTGCATTCAATCACGACCGTGATGGATGACTTCAGTCATTGAATGACTGCTGCTGACTGGGATGTCTCCTTTATGCATGTGCAAGCTCATAACAAGCACGCACAGCTTTAAGAAGAGGCAGCAACAATGATGAAGAGGACAGCAGAGTGCAGGGTGATTCCCCCCCCCCCTTCAGTTAAGGAGTTACGGAAGGGCTAGAGGACAGAGAGTTACAAACGGGCAAGAGGACAGCGAGTTATGGAAGGGGAAGGACAATAAGACAGCGAATTGGGGGGGGCAATAGGACAGTGAATTATGGAAGGGGAAGGACAATAAGACAGCGAATTGGGGGGGCAATAGGACAGCGAATTATGGAAGGGGAAGAGGACAGCCAATTATGGAGGAGGAAGGGCAATAAGACAGCAAATTGGGGGAGGGCAATAGGACAGCGAATTATGGAAGAGGAAGGGCAATAGGACAGCGAATTATGGAAGAGGAAGGGCAATAGGACAGCGAATTATGGAATGGGAAGGACAATAGGACAGCAATTGCCTGGGGAAAGGCAATAGGAAAGCGAATTATGGAAGGGGAAGAGGACAGCGAATTACAGGGGGGAAGGGCAATAGGACGGTGAATTATGGAAGTAGAAGAGGACAGGGGAGTACAGGGTGAGAATCTCTGTTCAGAAATGAGAAAGTATTGCTAGGTTGGGATTTTTTGTAGGAGAGGTAGACCTGTCCTTTTTAATATTTTATATAGACACTTTTCTTGTGGGAAGTGGACACATTCAGTCTGTGAGGTTTTTTTTCCTCATCAGTCCTGGTACTTTTCAATGCTTTAATTGGTTACAGGTTTTTCTGCTCTGCCCATTATAATTTTATGCACAAACGATTAAGAGTGGTTATGGCGCAAGTGCACCTTGTTTTCCTACCATTATAAAGACCTACTGATTGGTTGTATGCGTGAGGTAAATGTAATTTTTCTTATTTTGACAGGTTGTGTCTAAAGAACCGCTATACAACCTGGTTCAGCTAAACCAATAAATGTTTTACTTTTAATTTAATTAAATGTATTTACAGATGTTTCTTTCAGAAATTTTTCATTATAGAGCTCGTTGAGTTGCTGTACATGGGTTGTAAGAGACATCTGGAGTAAATTTCATGTCAATAGCCCCATTAGAAATATATTTACAAGCCAAAAGGAAGTTGCTACTTTAAAAATGATCCATGTGCTTCTCTGCTTTTATCTTTTATGCTGAGTTAAACTTATAATGATCTGTAAAGGAGAATGGAAGTTTAAATAATCAAGTTCTGGTGGGGTCACAAAAGTGCCCTTTTTTCCCGCTTTCCCCAAAGGCTTTCATTAGGAGCATTAATAAGGCATAGTATTTGAGGCTGAATAAAGACAGGTTTTATCCAGTCCAACATGCTCTGCAATACCCAAATTTCTTGCCTAACAGTTGATCTAGAAGAAGGGGGGGGGGGGGGGATTCTTCCTGACTCCAAGCGGAAATCGGAAATATCCCTGGATTATCGCACTTATCTGCATGCAGAAATGTGTGAACGCTGTCTTTCCTTTAAAAAAAAAAAAAAAAAAAATGTGTTTTTTACACACAAACAAGCATGAAAAAGGCATCTAATGGGAATAAAACTTAACGAGGACCAATAAAGTCCCATAGACTTGAACAGGGCTTGCATCACCAGCAGCAAATTACCATGGGAAACAGGAAGAGATGGAACATCAATGAATAGAATGGCTGTAAGGTATTTATTCCCTTTCAAAGATAAAACTTATAGCCATTACATGTCCTCATTACATGGACAGCTGAACGTATTTTGTTATTAATTTTCATCCTCATCTAATATGGTTTAGTACACTCATACAAGGGACGTCATGGTCACTCCTGAATGCAAGATGTTGATTGCATTGTGGCTAAGAGGTGTTCTGAAACTTCCCAGGGTAAGGTGCCAAAACCGCATTGTACATGGCAGGCTTGTTTTGACATAAATGGCCCCCTTGACACTTCTTTTAAACCAATCTTTTTCCCTGGCCAAGATGTTGACATTGCAGTGAAACATATGTTTTTTGTTTCTTTCCTTAAGATTTAGGTACACGACTGAGTCCTGACCTGAGGAATTGGCACTAATGTGCCAATACATTGGTGCAGCTGTTGTTTGGTCTCCCCCACATACAAATCAGAGCACTCTTCACTGCACTGTACTGCATATATGATGTCACTTTTTTTTGTGTTTCAGCATTGGGTCTTTTGGATGCACTAGTTGCCTCAATGTTTTGTTGGGTTAAAAGCAGACAGGAATACAGTGTCTCTTGACAATTCCTCTTACGGTAATTTCTCTGACACCCCACTACATATGAGATGACCTTTTTTCTTTTTCCTGTCCTGCTTTCCCTCTTCACATTGTATAGCTGTTCTTTTCTTTCCAATTTCCAGATTTGACAAAGCATATTGATTTATTCGTTTCTGACCTAACAAACCAGGAAACCAGGAATGTTGACAACATTTTAGCAGTTTTCTGTTTGAGTGTCTATTTCTAACCCATGAGTTTTTATTCCAATTAATTTTCCTACATAATATATAGACCTGTCAAACTTGTCTAGTACAGTTAAAGCTCTCTCACTGCACCAGAACCGGCTTCTTCTCACGCATGTGCACAATTCCTGGGTGCACTCAGCAGGCTTTGTTTGTATGGGGTGAGCATGTGTCTGAAGAGGTTCAAGAATCCAGGACAGTGACATTTAAAACCCTGTGCCAAACCTAGATAGCATAAGTAAGGAAGTTTTAAAAAAGTGCTGCTCGTCTCTTTTGTGTTTAATGCGCTAAATTTTCTTGTGTAAAAGCCTTCAATATAAATTTGTACATTGTGCCGTTCACAATGAATGCCTGGGGTGTGGTTAGTGTAGCACCCATCATGGAGCACCCCTAAATTAAATAAAAATTCAGGCCTGGAAATGTTGCATGAATGTCCGTTCAATTTGAAGTTCATGTTAAGAATTTATAAAGATGTAATATTGAGCCACTGTATGTTTTTTTTTACAATGTTTAATTGATTGTGCTGTTTAAAGGGTATATCCACCCCTCTAAAAATTTTTATATTTGTTTGGTAACCCCCCAAATCTTCTGCTTGCTTGTGTGCTTAGAAGCAAGGAAAACGGGATAAACTGGTCAATTTTAAAGGACTTTTGTGTGGCATTTTTTAATAATATTAATAATTTTTAAGTGAAAAATAAAATGATACCCATTTATTTGAGTACAAAAAACCCTGTAAAATGGAGGTTGTTTTTTTTAATTGACTGGTGTAGAATAACTTTGTTTTAACTGATCAAGCCTTATTTGGACTTTTTGGTTAGCTTTTAGCCCCCCTCAACATAATTTTTATATGTTCTTTGTAACTTTCCTCACAAGTTCTATCTCAACAAGATCTTGCATCAGCAATGTAGCCCAATAACGTTATACTTTAAGGCTATACCAAGCCAGTTTCGGACACAGGTAGCCATAAGGGCATTTAGTTGTAACTCTTATGTTTAATCCCCTATTTCTCTATTGTAACACAATGCTGTTATAAGAAAGACTCTGCTGCAGTACATTTCTAATAATGGAGATGCCATTTATACTGTAATGAGTTAGGGCTGGGCCACACTAGCGAGTTTTTCGTGCGTTTGTGCACACATTTTCGTCCGCGTTTTTTGCTAAAATGGAAATCACGGGTATATGAAAATTCCTGCGATTTTCGTTGCGCATGCAATTTTGCATCCGTTCACGTTTTGCATTCAACCATTTTTCGCGCAATCGCATGCGGTTTCTTTTTGTAAATAGCACAAACGCGAAACAACGCGCGCAAATGCACAGAAATCACACACGTAATTGCATGCAATAAAGCTTGCGATTTTGTTTTTCTCTAGTAAGTTGGTTTACGTACCTGTGAGGAATAGATTCCATTGCGTATAATATAGTATTTGTGGTTGAATAAAGACATACATATATCTAGTCCAACCTACTGGACAATACCCACATTTCCTGCCTAACTGTTGATCCAGGGGAAGGCAAAAAAAAAGGTGTGTGTGTGATTTTCTTCCTCACCCATGTGGCAATTGAAAATATCCCAGGATCAACTCCAACTTTATCTATTAAAGGGCATGTCCACCCCCAAAACTATAATCCCCCCCCACTACTGGCCCCACTGTGTAGTGTAGTAAAATCCTTACCTTACAACCCAGCTTCAAATGGTTCTCCAGTAACCCCCCCCCCCCCCCAAAAAAAAGTCCCAAAAAACTGCCCACCAGGAGTACTGCAGAGTCCATATATATGCTTCCTGTTTCTCCTCCGGGAGAATTTTGCCATGCGCAGAAGAGCCCTCCCCCACTCCCTCCCGTTTTGGTCTCCCTCCCCCTAGCGTGTAACCCCTTGGCTGTATGTTAGTGCTACCCCCCCCTAGCCCCAACCACTATAATAAAATTATCAGAGACTCCCCTGAACTCTACTTACCTTACCTCTTTCTTTCGGTGTTCTAAGCAGCCGGCAGCCGCGTCCGTGATTGGCTGCCTTTCGGCCAATCACAGACGTGGCTGCTGGTCCCGCCCCCTGCTTGCAGTTTTGTGCAAGCAGAGGGCCGAGTTTCTAATGATTTTATTATAGCGGTTGGGGCTGGGGGGGGGGGAAGCCCTACTATATGTAAAAAAATTTTTGAAAGGGTGGGCATACCCTTTTATACCAGTAAGATGCAACAGTCTTTCTTTGTAGAAACTCATCCATTTTTTTTTACCTGTCTGATGGACCTGCCATCACAATTTCCATTTGAAGAACGTTCCATAGTTTTACCATTCTCACAGTGATAACCCCTTTACAAACTTCTTTTCTTCCAGTTTTAAGAGATGTCCACGTGTCCTCTGACATGTTCTATTGGTGAATAATGCCCCCAGTTTATTGTATGGCCCATTGATGTATTTATACACTGTAATTATATACCCATGCAAGTGCCTTTTTTTCTAGTGTGCATAGTTGTAACTTAACAAATCTCTTCATATTCAAGCTCCCCCAGTCCCTTTATTCATTTAATTGCCCATCTCTGAACCCTTTCCATTTTTAAGATGTCCTTTTTGTACACGATTCCAAAACTGCACCGTATATTCCATATTAAGACTTTGAATGTCAGTTCAAATTGAAGTACATGTTTATGGATGTGGTATCGAGCCAGTGTATAGCATAAGCCTTTTTTGAACATTTTGAATTGATCGTGCTAACTAAGCAAAATTGAAAAAAAATAGTGAAAGCATGAATACATGTACTAACTCTCTGGGTGATGAATTTTTAAGGATTTTTTGTTTGTTTCTATTATGTTCCTAGCAAAAGATTCTACATGAAGTAGTGTTCTGTGTAGTATCTTTTAGAGGTACAAGCTTTGCTTTTAGCAAGACAGAGTACACGAGGTTGCAGGGTTAATTTCCCAGAGTTTCCTTTATTTTTTTAATGAGAGGTTAATATTCTGTTTCTTATATCTATGCTAGCTAAGAAATACACTGTAAAGATGACTTTTTTTTTGTATGAAAAGCAAAGGATTATATCATTGAAAGGACAGGAGCATTGCATGTGTTTGGGAAAAAAAGAATGAAATCCCTGTGTCAAGGAGAGGTGCAATCTCTGTGCTATTATGATTGACTGTCAGCTTCTAGGGAAAAAATGTTGTAACATCCTATTTTTGATGTGTGGAGCGCTTCAGAGCATGTTAATTGTACTGTGTACATTTTGCCGAGTGTTACCCAGCACCCAGGTGAATTATGGATAGTAACCAAATGTTATTTTGATAAATCACACAGAACACACAGCAAAGTGAAATGTTAGATACGGCTTGATGTCCGTTTGTGAATGTGCTCTGTGTATTAAGACAATTTTGTTTGGAGACTTTAGTTTCCCTTTAAGATTGCTGTAGACTTTATATTAAAGGAGAACTAAACCCAATTTTTTATACTCCAGAATCTGAAAACACCCCCCTAAAAACACCAATAAACTATAAAATGCCACTTTAGTAAACTCTGTTAAAGTAAATCAAAGCCTGTTAAGAACTGGATGAACTATCTGTGTGTAGGTGCAGTATCAGACCACACCTCCTGACCTCAGTCACATGCTTCCTTGCTTTATCTGTCCTGTAAAAGGATTGGCTAGAGATTATTAATGGGTGTGACCAACTGTAACAAGTTTGTGCCATAGCAAAGGACTGAGCATGTGCAGAACATAATGGTCGTTAACCAAACTGCCTGATACTAGAATGCTGAGAAGTAAAGCACAAACCATATGTTATTTAGGTAAATTTCCCAGCGCCCGTATCAAAATGAGAGGTAAGACCCAGATTACTAGTTTTATATCAAGGTGTTCTGCCTTCTGGTTCAGTGTTGTTCTGTGGCTTTAGTTGCCCTTTAAAGAATTATAGTGCATATAAAGCTTTTTTTAAAACATTTTTTATTATTATTATGAAAAAAAAAAAACTAAAAGTACCTGGAACATGGAGATCATATTAGTAATTCCTACCTCCCAATATTCTTTCTCTGAGGAGAACCAGCATGAAGGAAGGCTGCTTCTGCCTGATTTTCTCATCTTTAATACAGGAAAGCCTAGGACACTAACCTGGCAAATGAACTGTATGTGTCCCTCAACAAAACGATATTGGGAGTTGGGAATAACCAGTCCTTAATCTCTAGCCCAGGTACCTTTTTTCATTTATAAAAAGTTTGTGTAGTAAAGTTTTGATTTTTTTTCCCCAGCATACATTCTTATATAATTTTGTATATATAATGGAATAAGGGAAGAATAATTTCTTTTAGTTTACATGTGATGTTAACATTAGAGTGCTGTGGGGCTCTCTTTATGACCTTGTTGTTTGTGCTCTTGGATGAATCACAAGAAGTTTATTTGTTGCAATACAGAAAAAACATTGTAATTCCTGCATTTTTCATTTGTTTTTGATAGTGGCTATATTTAACACAAACCGTTTGTGGTTTATTGGCAAATACTCATATAAGTTCTGCTGCTCTTTGTGGGTAACTAGTAAAAGTAATATGTTAGCCGTGACTTTCTAGCTACTTTGCTTGCCTTTCATTCTTATTTCTAAAGCAAATGGGAAAGTTTGGTGCCCTTTATCACCCATGTGACTGGTCTTTGGATGGTTCTCTTTGGGGAAAATGTATCCAATTCAACCAGTAATGTATTTATATTGGTTATTCATTTTTTCTTTTTTTACCCTTAAATTTAGCACTGTTTATTTTATTTGTTGCCATCTGCTCATAGCTGCCCATGGCAACCTGTTGGCAGTGCCTAAAGCATTGACAGTCCTTGGTAATTTGCAGCAGCAATAAAGTGTGTAAAATAAAAGCTCGGCAAACAAATATCCAACATTGGGATGGTGTGGAGCCGAATCCTGAAATTTTAGTAGGCTAGAATCCTTTTTATTAACATAATACTTCCAAACACTGTATGCAGAGAGAAGTGCCCACTAACTTAAAAAAAAAAGTTATCTTTAAATGTAACTGACAGCTTTCTCCACTAGTCTGTCCTGCCCCTTCATGATCATATGCTTGCTGTGTAGGAAGGCACAGAGACTGTGGGTGGAGCCAGAGCATAGTCAAGCCCCAAATAAGCTAAATTCTATTCCAGGTGTTTTATTTATGATAATAAATTTATAATATAAAAAAAATATTACTTAATGTGTAAAGACACGCAATTATACCACTTAAAATCGTTACCCCGTAGGTTTTTAATGTGAAAACTTAACACAAACCCAAATGTAACCTCTCGCATACCCTTTATAGAATCTGAAAGGAGGATGTAACTTTTGCTATTGCTTTTGGTATTACTTGGTATTACTTTTTGTCTGCTTATATTTTACTGTGGGTCTACTTCTGCTTCTGAAATGTGTTTGCACTACCGTATATGTGTCTGATGAAGGTGCATGGGCACCAAAATGTTACGTGTTGTTTTTTTGATGGATCAATAAACACCAGTTGCATCAAGTCTGGTGTGCACAGTTTTCTTTGTGACATGCTTACCAGCATACTGTGGCACCCAGCATTGTAGTCCCTAACGGCTGGAGTTGTGAGTGTGCAGGATCATCTTGCTTGTTTTTAGCTTGTATATAAATTTTTTTATGCCCAAATAATACATTTCTATAATTATAGTTAAGGAAGGAACCAAGATTCATTCAGTGTATAATGTAGGCTGCGTTTACTTTACGCCATGAAAAACAAATGGTAAAAATATTTGATAAATTGCATAGCGATTTACAGTGTCTAAGCAGTACTGTTTCATGTGTCCCTGGTAGCATTTTTGTGAGTTTTTGGGTTAAATGCTATAAAAGAGCGTGTTTAATGTATTTTTTTCCCCTCTTTTTACAATAGATGTTAATTTGGTGCGTTATCGCAATAAATAAACTGCAGCAAGCTGTGCGCTACAAAAAATGAAACACAGTAGTGTGAACGATATTATGGTATTCCAATGTGAAATTGATGCCCTTTCTTTTTTCCCTAACACGAGCATTATACGATATACGGCTTACAAGATACAATATATTTATATTATATCGTATAAGCCAATCAGAGCATAAGATAATCCGAGATACTTATTTTTTAGCTGACAAAAACAAGTAAAACTGATTGACTTGAATATAAGCCGAGGGTTGACTTTCTCCCACAGACAGCCCCATAGAAAGTCCCCTGCATACCTTTCTGTGCAGCCTGAATACTTAAGATACCCCCTATAGAAAAGTTTATTAAATCCTGTTACCTAGCTTGTTTTTTTTTTTTTTCCCCCTTTCCCTCCAGACCCGAGTATAAGCTGAGAGGAGACTTTCAGGATGATTTTTAAGGTAAAATTTCTCTGCTTATACTCGAGTATATAGGGTGTTTGTGTATGTATATTTAGAAGCCTAACATGCTAATCAGTTACTGCTGAAAATTTAAAGTATCTTCATTAAGACTGGGTACATACAAGCAGATTTTTCAGCCCAACCAGCTGATATTTTTGTGTATCGTTTGGTTGGGCTTAAACAACCAACCAAATGGCGGCGGCAGCGACCAATGTCGGTAAATTACCACAGATTGTGCGGTCCATAGGATACATTTTCAGTGACTAACAATGCTTTGTCCCGGCCGACTGCTCGTAAGTGGCGAATGGTCGAGATGAAAAATTTGTTTCCCAGCCTAATGTTCTCTTTTACTGAGAAATCCACATTTGCCCTTCAATTAGTGTCCTTCAAAGTCAGAGCTGTGACACTGATGACGGATCTGACAGAATTTGCTGGATATTGTCGTATCGGGACCTATCGGACAAGACAGAAATTTTCCATTACCAGTTCCCTTTACTACAGTAGGGGAAGCTGATAACATTAGACCATGTGTGGGCACATTGAGCTATCATTCTGTATATGGAATATATGGAACAATCACTCCTGTGTATATATAATGAAATGTTAATAGTCAGCTACCACCTCCAGGATTTCTTAATTCCTGCTCACTAAGCTCCATCACAGTGTAGTTGGTACAGTAAATAATGTGTATAACCCAGTCTCAGCAATCACCTTAAGCAGCTGCAGGGTTAATGTTGATACAGTTTTTATCAATCACAGGGCAGACTGGATACATTTTTGAAATATACAAATGCTGCTTCTCACTCACAGCTCAATAAACAATGTAACACTCTATGTAACAGTCTATATAACACTCTATGTAGTAATCTATATAACAGTCTATGTAACAGTCTATGGACACCAATAGAGGTAGAACAGCAGACTGCACTGAGCAGACATGCCCCCCCCCCCAAACATGCCCTTGCATGTTGTTGCGAAAAATATACGTGCAAACTTATTTATAGCAACTCTTGTTTATGTACCAACTAGTGTTTATTGCTGACAGCCTACCTGGAGCAATACAAAATAGTGAACTGATTTTACTGACATTACTTGTATCTCTTGCATCTGCAGCGATGGCACACTGGGTTTCGAAACCGCCAGTCTATTGGGACACAGGTTTGATTCCCCAGGCTCTCTTTTTTTGTTGTTGTTGTTTTGTTTCTATTCTGTTTCTGGCAAAAGATAGATTCACTTTTACTGATAAGGCCACACTGGTGCATTTCTCACCCGCTTCCGGTCGAGTTTCACATGCCAGTGCTTTTCAATATGGGTGATCACACTGTATGCGCTGTACTGCGATATGCAGTGTTCTCCCTAGGGTGTTTTAGCCGGGCGGCCCACCCGGCTACTTTTTCATGCCACCCGGCTGGAAAAAATTTCTTTAGAGAACACTTGTGATTTAAAAAAACTTAGATGTAGGTTTAATAGGTGTGCCAATATGTCAGTAAAAACTCCTGCCAAAACTGCCCAGTCCAGACCCTTTTTTTACACTTATTAACTTATTTTAGCATGTTAACTAGCTTTTCCAAGATCCCCAAGGCCACAAAAGGTTGGCACATGTATTTGTGCAGCCATTTTACATGGGTTACCTTCAAGTGTTGTAGAACTACAATTCCCTGAAGATGTTGTAAAACTATATAATGACCATGATGCAGTGCACATTTTTCCCCACCACCAAATTTCCTTGTCCCACCCCACCCAGCTACTTTTTCATGCCACCCGGCTTGAAAACAATTCTGGGGAGAACACTGGATATGCTTTTGATCCATTTTTTGTGAAGATGTGCTTGCAAAATCACAGCACAAACACACAGTAACGTACGTGAATCTCGTTGCATTGCTAATACATATAGTGTGGCTGCAGATTCACTGTGTAACTTCTTGTGGTTTTGTTTTTTTAAATATTTTTAATATTTCTAAAATATTGTGATATCCCCAAAAATGGCAGGACAAAACATTTAGGGCGACCAAGAGCAGGAACTGCAGAAAAAGGATTTGCGGTGGTTCCTTTTGTGTCAAATGTTCAAGATTTAGGGTCGCAAACAGTGTACCAGGAATTTAGGTGGTAAAATTGGTAACAAATACCAGGAAGACTGTATTGAAATTCAATGCATGGAGCTAACAAGGTATAAAGTATCTTGGTGGTCTCCCTGTTTGTATCAAAATTATCGTTGTTTTAATACATTAGGGGAGCTAATAGAGAATATGCTTTTTATTTTGATTGCAGTGACCCCCCCCCCACACACACACTTTGCTTTTTGAGTTCATCCTTTGCATTGAATATTAAGATATTTATTTAGCAGTTTAGTTTAGTTTTAGTGAGTGCTACTTAAATAGGGAAACCAAACCCAAAGAACCTTTTTTTTGTTCCTTCTCTTACAGAAGCAACCTTGTTGTAGTCCATACAACTCTCTAAAGTTCATAAATCGGTGTATGATCTGGCATCTGTTCAGTTCTTGATGCATATTGTGACAGAAGGCCTTTCATCTGTGTGTGACTGTTCTATATAGACCAATACCAAGCAGCTGCAGTTCACAAACTTCTGCCTTAAAGCTACCACTAAATCACTTTCTAAGAGGGCAATCATAGTGCAAAGGTTAAAGTTCCCATTTAAGTGTATTTTTAGCCTTTTGACCATCAGGCAGTAAGTGATATTTTTTACTGCAGCTGGTACTGCTGCCACATTTTTAAAGGGCATGTCCACCCCCAAAACTAACTTTGGGAGTAAGGTAAGTTACCCCTCCCCTACCCCCAACTGCCACAATATTTCTGTAAAAAAAATCTCCCATTTCTGCTTACTCAGCCTTCTCTACCACGGCGATCTGGGAGAGGCAGCCAATCAGACGCGGCTGACGTCATGTGAAATGCCGCAGGAGAGAAGGCTGTGTAAGTAGAAATGTAGGGATTTTTTTACAGAAATATTGTGGAGGTTGGGGGTGGGCAGGGGTTACCTAACTTACCGCCTAAGGATTTGAAGATAGGAGCAACAATGGCTGAGGATGGTGGCGGATTGGTTCTGCGCATGCCCCAGATCTTGATGAGGACAAAGGAATCAGCATGGATCAGAAGCCTCACAGACAGCTGGACATAAGGAGCAGAGATGTAAGGTAAGGTTTATTTTAAACTACAGAGTGGGGCCAGTAGTAGGGTGGACATGGCCTTAAAGGGCAAGTCCAGCCCCAAAATGAAAATTTGCATACAGGTAAATCACCCCCAAAACCTTAAACGGTAATAGTTTGAAATCTGAAATATATAAGTCTAACCTGAAATCCTGCACAATGTCCTGTTTCCCCTTTTTCTACTTCCTGGTTCTTCCAGTTAGTAACTGTCAGTTATGGATTTGATAGTTGACATCACAGCCAATGACTGAATGTTAATCCAGTTCAGTACAGGTTTCTAAATTGCTCAGTTTCCATGAGGCATCCAGAAGCGTAGCAGACATACAGTAATGAATTCATAGGACAAACTATGATATATCAACATATTATAAAGAGGCCATTCTGTCTAAAAGATGTTCTTATGAAGGTGGAATTGTCCTTTAAATTTGACTCTTGATACTCTCTGCGTGAAGATTAGTGATGTTAAGGGCATGTCCACCCTCCAACTAAAATTTGCCTCGCTGTGTCATGTTCACTTCTGCTCCTTATGGTTGTCCTGCAGGGCCTGATGAAAGTTCAGGAAACTGAAGAGTAGGAGACTCTCTGTAAACCGTATCTGCCACTTCCTGCTTCTGTGGCATGCGCAGTGGAGCTCTCCCCCTCCCTCCCTCTGGATCCCTTCTTAAAACATCTAAATCAGCCCCTAAATGTACTTGCCCAATCTTGCTCCTTCTGCTGACCAGCAGTCGCATCACATCTCAGTCAAAATTTGTCCATGGTGTTAATTTGCAGTAATCAAACATGTTACTGGTTAACTATAGTTAAAAAACATTTGCTAACATCCGGTTGCAGATTAACAACACAAAATTGTGCATCTGAGTCTTACCTACTGACTTGCCTGCAACATTCCAACCACCACCTGGGCCAATTTTTTTTGCAAAACGAGTGGTCCAGAGTAAGGAAGATTTGGAGGTAAAATTACTGTGTATTCGATATCCTAGAGAATTGACAATCTAATGTCAAATTGAATTTAGTGCGTGGCCAACATTATTCATTATCACACATTGATGAATTTTTTTTTGTTTGTTTTTGAAGATATGCTTGCAAACTCTGTGTCTACTTTTAAGAAATGTGTTTATTAACGTTGTGTTTGCTTCATATTCAAAATGAATTAAAAGAAAGCAGGGTGGATTTGATTTAAATCAAACAGATTTAAATCACGATTTACACCACTAGTCGGTAAGGGCTAGGCCACACTAGCCCGGTTTTCACTATAATGGAAATCACGGGGACGCGGAAAATTCCCACGATTTCCGTTGCGATTGCGTGTCCGTTCACGTTTTGGTAGTGCATGCGTTCACCATTTTTGGTGCGTTAACGCATGCATTTCCATAATGGAAAATGGCAAAATCTCATGCGCAAAACGCACAAAAATCGCGTACACAATTGCGTGCCATAACGCTTGTGATAGTGTGCGTTGTAGTGTGGCCTCAGCCTTAGGCTTGATTTAAATCCTTGCTGATATAACTTTGCTGATATAACTTTAATATGCAAGTAGATGAAAATATTGGAGTTGCCAGATATTGCCGAGCATTCTATCGTTAAAAAAAAATCGTTTTTTTACCCATGTCTACCTTTTTTAAAGGGGCATGTCCACCCTCAAAATTGTGTTTTACAAACCGATTTAGCAGCTCCCCAAACCCCTTTTTCCTTATCCTTGCCTATATCAAAGATGATCCTGAAAGGACTTTCACAACCCCATACCTTCTTATTTTGTGCTGCAGGCTTCCAGATATCTGCAGTCTGTCAGATCCATGATGTTGACCTATTGGCTAATGACTGATGGCCATTTTTGAGCTGCTTTACATACTCAAAACTAGCCTTGAGCAAGCTGAACATGCTGGCGAAGGATCGGATTGTTCAAGTACCCTGCCTAATTAAGGGGCTGGATAACCTGCATGTAAAATATCAATTTGAGGGTAGACATGCTCTTTTAGGTTGAATTCTGGATTGCTGATTTATCTTACCCTAGAAGTTAAAATTTAGTTTAATTCCCCTTTAAGTTTGTTTCTGTAAAGAGGGCAGCTCGGTGGCTAGCACTGATACCTTGAAGTCCTGAGTTCGATTCCACCCTTGGACACATCTGCAAGGAGTTTGTACGTTCTCCCCGTGCTTGCGTGGGTTTCCTCTGGGCACTCTGGTTTCCCCCACAATCATAAAGACATACTGATAAGTTGTATGTGTCAAATAAATGTGCTTAGATTGTTAGCTCTTCGGGGCAGGGCCTGATGTGAATGTATACATATAGTTGTAAAGCGCAACGCAAGATGTCGGTGTTGTATAAATCCACAATAATAATAATAAATTCCATTAACCATGCAATCTTTAAACTGAGATTTAAAGGGGAACTGTGGTCCAAAAATGACTTAAGGTAAATTGATAGGAATTGCTCCCTTGGGAATTTTTGCAATTTATTTCCATTGTTTATTTTGCATAGTTTTGAAGATATTTACATTTTTGTGTGTGATATGGCAGCTGCATCACCAACCCTGCACTTCCTGCTTCCTGCTCTGAAACGGTCAGTCAATCTGTCCTGTGTCTCCTCCTCTCCTTTGCAGCCCCCCTGGTCCCTCCCACTCATGGACCCCATGGTCCCTCCAGTTGCAGGCCCCCCATGGCTCATTTTCTTACAGCCCCATGTGGCCCCGCCCACTCACGGGTGTCTAAGCCCCGCCCACTCACGAGTGTCTTAGCGGGTGATTGGCTGCTGATTCCTCTGCTGCCTCCTCTGCACATGCACCAGCTTATAAAAAAGCTTGTCGAGCCGACGGAGGAGGCAGATACCTTTTGCCAGAATGGAATAGAAGGTTTAATTGAAACTGGTTACAAATACATGTAATAAACAGTTAAAAAAATCTTTTGACTTGTAAATTATCTGCCCACAACCCCAACGAATATTTTTTGTTTCCCATGCCCTTTAAGGTAGGAATGTTTCCAATCCAGTGTTTATAAATATCCAGACCCATTTATCTGCATGTATAATTACAATGAGCAATATTTGCGCAGCTTATATTTGAAGGGTAATTAACCCACATTTAACAAAAATCTACAATTTACAAGGCAAGATACTCTACTCCTACCTCCCTTTCTTACTTTGTTTGCCAATATTCTGGGGTATAATCACCCTGGTCTGCTGCTTACAATATCACAAGTGCTTACAATATTAAAGGGTCACTATACTCACTGAAACAACATTACATTATCTGAAACTACAGTTTGAGAGAAGTAAAATGGTGGTACTCACATATTTATCTGTGCTTGCTTTGTCATAAAATTTTTAATGTTTAGTGAGTGCTCCTTATTCCCCCCCACCCTCCCTTACTCACTGCCTTCTTGTAGTGTCTGCGACACTTATAAGTTCTGCACAGCCTCACCATGGACACTGCTCTGCTTACACATGTCCCTCCCCCTCCCCCTGCTGTCTTTCCTCTGCTGATTCTCTTTAATTGTTGCAGAAAGTGTGCTGGCAGACAGGCAAAGAGGTCCGGCATGGGTCACACATTATAATTTTTGCTTCTGGAGTGATGGGTCTTTCCATGTAAATGCTGTGTTTTTAAATGATGATTTCTCAGTCTGCAGCTCAGTTTTAAAATCTTTTGGATCAGTGGGATCTTGCTGTATCTAAATGTTCACTTTTAAAACATTTTTTTTTAGAGTGAAGATACCATTGAAAGGTTTGTTTTGCATTAACATGCCAGACATTCTAGTTTTGCAACACAAATACATTTATTTACTTGAACATTTCCTTTAATCAGCAGTCATGGGTATGAAAACCTGTTATTCTTGGCAAAAATATGTAAAAAGCAATCTACTGTAGAATGACTAAAAGGCCAGGTATGCGAAAAGGTCTCTGTGGCTAACTGTAGGTCTGAGTACACACCATCCAATATTTCGTACAGTCTGACCATTATTGCCACATTCTGGTCAGTCAGCCTGAAACATTTGATTGTGTATTTGCAGGCACGCGTGACCTATTTTGGTCCCATATGGCCCTCACGATCTGATGCATTGAACTGAATGCTGAGGCTGCTTTTCTCACGACCGACCGTGATTCACCCCCCAACCGCTCACTAGTGGCAAAAGGTCAGCCGGGACAAAAAAATTGATGGTTTGTACCCAGCCTAGGGCCACAGCCTACAAAAAGTTTGTGAATAGGACTAGGTACACATTAAAAAAAAAAAAAAAAGTATATTGTGCAAGCTTATAAGTTTGCTTTCATAAGTCTACTTTGTGAATCGCCTTGCTGCTATATCCAGTGTTTTTATCTGGTCTTTATTTTATCTTTTAACTTCTCTCCTAGTGAAACCCCTAATGTATGTTGATTTATTGTAATAGTTTATATGGTTTTCCTATATAGAACCACTTTCTCCTCAATTCAAAAGGTTAAAGATAAATTGCTTTATTTCCATAAATGCCTTACGGAATGTCTGAAATCAGCCTTAGAGTATTCACATAACGACTGAGTGGGTGGCAATAAGTGGGTGGTATTTCTTTATTTGTGCTGGATTATGGGAGGTTAGATGATCTCTGCAAATTTCAGTGCTGGCATTATAGAAGCAAAAAAAGGCCAACTGCAAGTATTTTGTTTAGTCTTTGAAAACAGGAAGAAAGTACATATTTAAACAATGAATTTGTTCTCCCTGAATCAGCTTTATTAATCTCTTCTACCTCAAATTTCAGACAAGCATCTTATTAGTTACTAAAATACCGTATATTTTATAAGCCAATCCAAGGTACTTATTTTTACATAAAAAAAGAGAAAAACTGATTAACTCGAGTATAAGCCGAGGGTTGACTTTCTCCCATAAACAGCCTCAAAGAGTTCCACAGACAGTCCTAAAGAAATTCCTCCCATACATAGCCCCATAGAAAGCCCTGCATACCTTTCTGTGCTGCCTGAATACTTAGAGAAAAGTTTGTTGAATCCTGTTACTTCACTGGTCTTTTCCCCCCTTTCCCTTGCAGTCTGGGATGATCTTTTGTTTTCCCATGGTATGTGTTTTCAAGTATCCATATCAGCCCAGTCCCAAGTATAATCTAAGGGGGAACTTTCAGGATTATTTTAAAGGTAAAATTCCTCAGCTTATACTCGAGTATATACGGTAAAGGGCTTTTTGTACCTTTTTATTGTGCTGATGCTGTGCTTTGAAATATCATGTCTGTACTATTTGGCCATGTGGCTGAAGGTGGTTATCGCCCAATAATTTTTACTATATATCTTGCCGATAAAACGAAAATCCGTTTGATAGGATTTGCCCAGCGGCAAGCTGTCTGCGTTATTCCTAACACTGAGTAACTACATTTGGGGAAGGGGGTTACTTTTTACCACTAATTCTTTATTCTATAAAAAAGATTTTTTTTTTACTTTTCACAGTGTATATTTTTAGCAAAGCCTCAAATCTGCATTGGATTTAATAATACATAAAAGATTTCTCAAACTTCATAAAATTGAAATCTGTATTTTGTCACATTTGCCTTTTGTCACTGGTTGAAATCAAATCTTGGTAAGGCAGCAAGATGTATCTCCATACATTAATATTCTGTGGCAGATTTGCCAAGGCTACGTTTTTTTTTTTTTACACAGTGGGACATTGCGCTTGCGATTTAGTGCGATGTTAATGCATAGCATCAGCCATTATTTTCAATGGCACCGCTGTGTTAATGCACAAAACTGCTGAATGCACTGTATCGCAGCACATGGGTTCACTCCCATGAGCAGAGGGTTTTGGTGCAATGTTTCCGCAGGAAATTGCACCAAAACACTCTATAGTGTGATTGAAGCCTAAAGCTATTTGCACATGCTTGACAGACATCAAAAAAGCATGTGCAAAACACGAGGCTTGTGTTTTATTTCCCATTGTTCCAGTATTGTACAGTGTGGTCAGTGACCATTATGTTCTTTACACATACTCAGTCCTACAATACTGCAGGAACTTGGTACAGTTAGTCACACCCACTAGTAGCCTCTAGCCAATCCTTTTTAGCACAGAATAGGTAAGGGAGCATGTAACTGAGATCAGGAGTGTGGCCAGTCACTGTACATAGTTATTTCATCCAGTTCTTCAAGTGGTAACATTTCTTTAATGCCATTTACTGTGTTGCTATTTTACAGTTTATTGGTGTTTTTAGAGGGTATATGTTCAGATTCTGGAGTGTAAAATTTGGGTTTAGTTCTCCTTTAAAGGTATATCTTTCCTCAAAGCTGCCATGGAAACATGGCAATTGCCCAGAAGTCTCTGTTCCTTATTTACATATATTTAAAGGGAGCTGCAAAGCCTTATTCTCTCCCTATTTTATTTAATAGTAACCCTCTCTAAGGCTGCCGAAGCCAGCATGGTCCTCTGTGCCACCTAAAGCATGACCTTGCGATTTAGTTCTTCACTGAAAAGTCACTCCCGAGGCAAAGATTAACAATGGCAGCTGTTGGCTGGTGATTACCTGTGACATGACATATAAAAGCCATTTGCCCTCTGATTTATTGTAGACAAGACTTGGGGGTTTTGATCCAGGTTTTTTTTTGTGATGGAGCTTTTATTACTTTGTGTTTTATCTCTTAATATTTGTTTTTAGGAATGTTGTAATACATTTCTGTATGTATGCAGCCTAAACATGGCTGCAAATATATTCGAATTAGAACCTGTCAGTTTATACACATTACACATTGAAGAATCATACAATGTAATGAGTATAGGGAGTTAAGATTGCCACACAAGCAGCAAACAATATCCGCTCCATATAATAAATTAACTAATGGTGATAGTCACAAATTTCTGGTATTGTCCCCCAACACATCGTAAAATTTGCTGAACGTGGACAAGGAATGTTGATAGATTTTTTTTTTTTTTTTTTCCTGCCAAACAGTGTACGCCTGTGGAACATTTGTTCTCCAGGAATAATTGTGCCATAGCCTACAGAGCTATCATATAAAGCTTTTACTATGTTTGCTTGTATGATTGTGTTGTAGCTTCATGTTTCAGTGCCTGAAGCACTGGTACGGAAATATCCCAATAGCCCTTTTTTATGCAGGTCCTTTTTTCATCAATATTATAACTGGTTTGTGTATACAATAAGGTGTGCATATTATTTTGCATGTAATCTGTTTGATAATTAAAAACGTTTTAAGAGAAACCTCAACAGTAATAATATTAAGGCAGTAGTCCAGCACTCCGAATTGCTGCCTTAAACTTCCTAAAAGTAAATATTTTTGAAGATAATATCCCTTTGTTCCTGTGATGTCGGTCCATGGAGGGGCTGGAATTGATGTCACCATAAATCTCAACCTTCTTACAGCATTGGTCCCCACCACACCAGATGGAGTTGGTTTGCAGGTACCCAGGACAGGTGGTGGACCTTCTCCTACCCAAAGCTTAAAATGTGGGATTTAAGACATGCCCTTCCCCAAAACTCAAAATTTCCTCCCCTACTGGCCCTACAGTGTAGTGTTAAAAAATTCTTACCTTACCTCTCTGCTCCAAATTTTTCTCCTGCAATGTCTGTCCAAAGTCTCAGAAAGTGAAGAGCAGGAGCCTGGCCGTGAGCCAAAAGGTTTCCACCTCTTACCTGTCCTCTTGAGAGGTTTCCGGCTTGCCCACTGCAGCCCTTTCCCCCCTTCCTCCCTCCCCACCCCTGTTTGCTGCCCTGTGCCCTAGCATTAAAACCTTTTTCTGTAGTGTAGTGGACCCTATCCCACCTGCAACCGTCATATTTGTTTGCAAAAAAAACAATCCAAAATATACTTACAGAGCCTCGTTCCCCCAGCGTTCTGCACTGCCGGCAGCCATGTCCGTGATTGGCTGCCTCTCGGACAATTGCGGACGCTGCTGCTGGTCCGGCCCCCTGCTTGCAAATATGGCAGTTGGGGAGGGATAGGGTCCACTAAACTACAGAAAGTTTTTAGGAGATGTGGAGATGCCCTTTAATTTCCCTTTATTATTAACAGTTAAAAAACCCACACACTGTAAATCCATCTAACTTTAAACTTGTAAAATTTGTGTATTTGCTTAAAAACCTGCTTTAAAGGCTAAATCGTGGCTGGGGGCCTAATTTGTTCAGCAGATAATGTATATGCTGTCGATAAGGGGTTATTTGGAATTTTGATTAATTGTCATATTTTTAACCACCTAGAGTTAGATGAATATGAATTAAGCCAATTTAATTTGATTTAAGCTATTAGAACAATATTTTTTATAGTTCTATAGTTTATTTGTGATTATGTTTGTTGTGTTGCAGTGTGGCCTCAGCCTAAGGGAAAGAAGTATGTGATCCCCTGATTTTGAACATTTGCCCTCTACCACATCAATGACCAGTCTTTAAAGGGTCACTATACTCACTCAAACAACTTAACATTTTCTGAAACTACAGTTTGAGACAACGAAAATGGTGGTACTCGCATATTTATCTGTGCTTGCTTTGTCATTAAATTATTGTTTATTGAGTACTCCTAATTGCCCGCACCCTCTCTTACTCACTGCCTCCTTGTAGTGTCTGCGACACTTATAAGTTCTGCACAGCCTTACCATGGACACTGCTCTGACTACACATCTCCCTCCCCCTATGGGACACATATTACAATCTCTGCTCCTGGAGTGACAGGTCTTTCCCTGTAAATGCTGTGATTAAAATGATGATTTCTCACGATCTACAGCTCAGATTTAAAATCCGAAAAAAGATTTGTTATAATTTTTGAAAATTCAATTTTTTAGAGCATAGATACCCTTTAATTGTAATCGTAGGTTTATTGCAGCTGTGGGGCACACATTATTTTTGTTAAACATAATGATGAGAAAAAGAGCACTGGATGTTTTCCACCAATCAAAACAATTTTATACTTTTTAAATGGTAATTTATAAAAAAAAAAAAAAAATTCCCACAGAGATATTACTATCTATTTTTACTTTTTTTGGCAATATACTTTACTATTTAGAACCATAATTCTTGAATTACTTGTAGATTATATTTAGTGCAGTGTTAAAAGTGAGTCAAGTGCAGGATGAGGCTCCATTCTCAGCAGACTCTTAATTTGAATCTGCTCATAGCAAGGGTTTTAAAAGGTTTTCACATGATTTATGGCATGCACTCTGTGTGTTCATTCACAATGGCCACCAATCTGGGGTACAACACTTTAGGAATGCTTATTTGGAATATTACTTTACACCGTGTGTTCTGCTGGATCGGATAATGACTCTCCATTGACATGTAGTTGCAGCTGTTCGCTGTCTGTGCAAAGCAGTATTTATTTTCCTAATTGGAAAACATCAGAGGATTTTACTTGACATGAGTTGCAGCCCTTAAATGTTTTTTCCCCCTGTAATAAATACCACATATTATGACAATAGTAATTAATTTTGTTAAAATTGTGATTTAAAGGGCATGGCTTTTTTTTTTTTTTTTAAATACTTGCCTTCCCCATACCCGATAACCCAGACTTCACAAACCTTATTTACCTTCCTGGCATTCCTGAACTGAGAAATTTGTCCTGCCGTCCTACCCAGTTAATTCTGGCTCCTCTGTGTGAGCTCGTTAAGAGCTTGCATGTGTGCAAAGGAGGAGGTCCGGTCCGAGCAGTCATTGATTTCCCTGGTATCGTACATCACAACCACGAATGCTTGATTGATTGCTGGGCGGAAGGGGGAAGCTAAAAAAACAGAAGGTTTGGGTTTGTGAGATTGGGTTTATCGGAGTGAGGAAGGGAACTATTAAATTTCATAGAGGGCAGGACGTGCCCTTTAAAGGACTGGTCCACTGTATAGTTTAAAAAATCCTTATCTTATATCTTTGCTCCTTATGGTTCCCCTGCAGTGCCAGTCCAAAGTCCAGGAAAGTGAACAGTAGTGGCTGTCTTCCTGTCCAAAGGTCTCAGCCTCCTGTCTTGCCTCCGGAGGGATGCTAACATGTGCTGTGGAGCCCCTTTGGATCCATCCTCTGCAGCCGTTGCACCTAGCGTGTATTCCTTTTATATGTTGAAGCTAACCCCTGCTCACCCTCAAACGCCACATTAGTTCTTTTAAAAAAAGAAGCCGAAAATATACTTGCAGCCCCTTACAGAAAAGTGCTGTAAGTATGATTCGGCTTCTTTTTTTTTAAAGAACTAATGCGGCAGTTGGGCAGAGGTTAGCCACAACATATTAAAAGTAAAAATTTAGGGTGGAGATGCCCTTTAAGATAAAATACAGTGGGGCGGATTTACCGAGAGCCGCAGTGCTCTTTAATGGAATTAAAGTCACGCTAAACTATTCAACATCAGTTAGGGCGACTTTAACCCCTTCATTGCGCAACATCGCTTGCAAGGTTGTTTTTGTGCATTTTTTTTTATGCCAGCTAATAGCTGGCGTTAATAATCATGAAGGGGTGAAAGGCTGCTCGCATTTCACCCACTGTCGCTCATGCGATATTGAATTGCATAGGGGAGATCTAACCAGAGCGATAGCGGCTCTGAGTATGTTATGACAATCTTATACTTGATGAGTGTGTAAAGGAATATCAATTTTTCTTATTTAAATTGTATCGTATCAGCCAACAAAACCGTAATGAACCATTTTTATATAATGGCAATGCAAACACAGTAGCCTTACTTTGTCTTGTGTATTTCACATCTGCAGTTATATATATTTACCGAGTTAAAGGTAAAGACAAATGTGATGAACTTTGTACCGGTATTTCATATTCCCAAATTCTCTTGTTGCATGGTAGCAAATTGGCCCCCGTCCCCCCTCCCATGTTGCCCCGGCTTTAATCCATAACGTTTTATTGTTATATGAATCACTTGGGAAATCTACAGTATGATGTAATCCAAGCACTTGCCAAGCTTAGCATCCCATAGATGGACAATGCAATAAAAATAGATTTCACTAAAACCACATCCCTTTTTTTCTTTGTGCGGATCTAGAGAATTGTGTTTAAGCAAATTACTTAAAGGGTATCTCCTCTCATAATATCGAATTTTGGGAATCCAGTTGTATTGCAAAATGGGAGGTAAAGGAGCTGTGCCTTACCTCCCGTTCTTCAATAGAACAAACAGGAGCCAGGAGAGAAGGTAAGAAACCTAACCGCTCGCTCGCTCCCCCGGCGCATAGTCTGACAGGTCCCGACGGACTCGGTCTTCTATGCACATAGATTGCACATAGAAGACAGTCCGTCCGTCCGTATTGAGTGGAGATGCCCTTTAATTGTTAAATACCACAAGACAATGATGCTTTCTACAACTGTAGCTTGTTTTTTACACCAATGTACGACTAACACAAATGAAGTAGAGTGCGAAGCTACTTTGCTACGAGTATCCCTGTGACCATCCATCAAATTTAAATTACACCTTATAGTATCCATAAGTAAAGATGGTAGAGAGGGCTCTATCAAAATGAGAAAATGGCCGTCCATTTGTGCAATAGTCTGAAATCTGAGCGCTAGCGATTCACAAAACAACGGTGAACGTGTGCACGCCGGAAACATATGACAACACAGTGCATACAATGTGGCCACCCATGTGAAATTCACTGCTCTGCGAATGTCATGCACTAACAGAACGTTTGTTGCTATAACCTTAAGGTAGGACACATTCAGGGAGGTTTATGGCAAAGCGCTTGCCAGTTTCAGAAGATAAAGCGCCGCCTCTGGTAAGTTTCTTCCAGGAGATTTGCCCAGAGCAAGTGCCACTGGTTGATTCTCCCTGACGGTTCCTAGTAGACTTTAAACACAGATGGATTTTGAATCATGCTGTGTGCAGTGGACCCTCAGGCATTTTATTTGGATGATTTATCTGTGTTGATAGGTGGAAAGGTAAGCTACAGTGACCCCACACATGTGCTTGTGGATTTAGTCCATTTGAATATACTAGGAACATGCAGGGTTATTCAATAAAAGTTAAAGTTATCGTTAAAAACTGTGCTAATTTTGCCCCAACCAATCAGATCGTATTTCACATTTGAAAGCTAATCCGATTGGTTGTGGCAAAATTAGCACCGTTTTTAAAGAAAATAACTTTTACTAAATCTCCCTGTTAAATGTTATAGAAACTAACCAATTTACTTGTAGGGCAGTTGTATTTGGTTAGAATTAGATTAAATTCTGCTGCCCCCCTGCTAATATACTGTTGCCGTACCCCCCAGCTTAGCAATGATATTGAATAAAGGAGCTAGGCAGGGAATTGTACACAACTGTATTCTGAAATAATAAACAGCACTTCATTTTCTTCAGGGGCAGTGGCTAAATGCAAACAAGGCAGACTTGTATTTATATTCTGTGCTGTCAAACTCAAGGCCTATGTGTGCTAATGATTGAAATGTGTGTTTGTTCAGATTGAGCCTGATGACTAATAATGTGTTAAGTACAAATCAGCCATGCATTTAGGCAGGTGTGTTTAATCCAGTTGTGTCTATTCCTCTTTCCATTGGGTTGCTGGGTAAAGAAAGAATCAAACGTTTTTCCTTTTGACTGAATGTATGTTTGTTTATATTGTGCTACTTGGGGATGCATATAGAATTCAAAAAGCCGTTCATTGGGGACAATAAATATATAAGTATGAGCATCATGAAATATACAAGTGCTTGAAACATTTAACATGAGAAAAAAGCTCCCTGCCCTGTAGAGCTTACAATTAGGTGGCAAACATACAGATACATAGGAAAGGGTGGAAGTGCCATAGTAATAATTGGTGCAGTGTCAACAGTCCTGTGCTCGGAGAGATAGGATGAGAACTTGTTTAGGCTGAGGCCCCACTACAACGCACTAAATCGCGCACGCCCTTTAGGGCTAGGCCACACTTGCACGTTTTTGGCCGTTTGCGCTCGCGATTGTGCCCACGTTTTTCACTAACATGGAAACAGCGGGAAAGCAAACATTCCTGCATTTTCTACGCACATATGATTGTGCGTTCGTTCATGTTTTGCGTTCAAGCATTTTTTCGTGCAATCGTATGCGTTTTCTCTTTGAAAATAGCGAGAACGCATGCGCAAATGCCAAACAACGCACAAATCGTGCACGCGATAACGCTTACGATTGCGTGCGTGATTAGGTGCGTTGTAGTGTGTCCTCAGCCTTATTAAGGTTCCTTGACGGAGAGAGGGGAATTGAATTCCAGAGGATGGGAGCCACAAGAGATAAAGGTTTAAAAGAGAACTATCATGTTTATAAAGATTTTTTGAAAAAACGTTAAACTGAAAAGAACTTGGGACAGGGATATAGGACTGGTAATTCCTACCTCCCAGAACACAGCTGAGAGTGACACTGAGCTTTCTTGGCTTTGCCTCCTTTGAGGGGGTGTCTGTTTTAAAACAACTTTGTACCTTTCCCCCTTGTACAAGAGTAGTTTTATCTGTCTGACTGGTTTCAGGGTGGAAAGGAATTCAACAAATGAATCCAGTGCCCAGTTCTGGTTTCGTTTCTTCTATAAAAAAATTTTTTTTAAGTGAAATAATGGAATGGGGCACTTCAATCTAAAATATAGAAAATATCTAAAAATGCATGAAAGCCTTTACATTATAAGAGCATCGCATTGCATTTTTGCTGTCAGTAGGGCCAACATATTGATGTTACTCCTATCAACACCACTGCGCTATAAAATGTGCTGGGAAAACTCTCACAAGTGGTTTCCTTTTGTACACCGCATAAAGATGGACATACACACTAACGATTATGGGTAAATCACGTTGGGGAACGACTGGATTTACCCATTATCGTCCGTGTGTAGGGACTGAAACCAAACCACCATAGTCAGATAACAATGTGATCTATCACATACGATAGGGATTGCATGTGTATGGCCACCTTAAGCTTGGCTCAATCACCGGCTATATATTTGTGTTGGATTGGCTGTCATTTATTAACACTACTGATCATTCCTGGCTGATTACTTGGAAAAATTGGCCATTCCAGAAGATTGAACATGTTGTTAAATCATTTCTGATTGTGTTTTAGTATGCCACATAAATAGTTGGGCTAAAATATTGAGCGTATCTACTGCTTGAAATCTCTACCGACATACTTTCCTATTGGTAAATCTATCTCGGGAATATCAGGATAAAATCAGCTTTCGTGTATCAGGCCTACATTGCATTTCTGTACTTTTCATCCTGCTGCTACATTTTTTGCTTTGTTTCCATCCAGCTGGAAACAAAAATAAATAAACCTAGTGCCAAAGACCTCTCCTGGAACATGCTAATTATAAGTAATTAGGGTTTATACTCCGTGTTCCGTGTTTCAACGTCCTGTATTGCTGTGTGCTTCGTTCTATCCGCGAACTGTAATAAAGGCAGCAGTGCCCCTTGGTGCCAAACTAACGGCACTGCAAATTATTTTCTTTATAGATATTGCTTTTTTTCTTTGGTTTCTAATAAACTCTCCAATGACCATCAAAGGGGAATTATAACGAGTGATAATGCTCACGATTGCGTGCGCGATTTAGTGCGTTGTAGTGGGGCTTCAGTCTCGCAGAACCCTGGGTGTGGACCTAAACTCATCAAAATCCAGCCCCATCCCCTCTGTCCAGGACTTGGCCAATGGGAAAATGGGAAGATTTGCTTCTGCTTTGTGCATCGCATGGACATTGCAATTACATGGTAATCACGGTGGCCATGCCCCATTATATGCGCTGCAATTTGACAACGCATGCAATCACCATTTTTTTTATAAACATCTAATGAGTTGTCATTTAAAGGGAAAACAGAAGCGCAGGCGCTTACGTGGGAAAATCTACTGTTCTTTATTTTGGTAGTTACAGTTAAAATTAAAAGCAGAATTGTTTAAAGGTTTACTAAACAAGTTGGTAGAAGGAATACAATAGTGTTTCGCAGCCTGGCAGTTATTTGCATGTTAATTGGTGCAACCAGAAAACGTTCGATATGATTGTAAATAAGCAAAATGTTCTGTGCAGTCTGCAAATGGTGGTAAATGTTTTTACCTGCAAGGAACATCATAATGTAAAGCAAAGAAATACAGCAATTCTGAATGCTGAACAGTAAAACCTCTATTTTGTGGAGTATTGTGTGGATGCCTTGGCAAGCAGATACTTCTAAAAATGAATGAGCATTATCCCTTTTCCTGTGATTAAAAATAACTCCAGCAGCTGTACAGTATGCTATATCAGGGTTAAATTAACAGAGTTGTGTAGAAACTCTTGTGGATTTTATTGCATGTAGAGAAGTCATTAACTGCAGAATTTATCAAGTGATGAGTTGCTGTGTCTCCTTAACATAAATGTTTTGTTTTTTTATTTTTCAGTCTCCCAATGCAATATCAGCTTAAAGAAACAGCGCAACAGAAGTATCTTCAGCTCTTTATTCTGCTGTTTCCGTAGTTACAGCGTTGAGCCTCCAAGTTCAAATAATAACACCAGCCCTCTTCCTCCGTTAGAAGAAAATGGGGGCATTCAAAAGGTACATTTTAAAGGTTAAAAACCAAAGATTTTTTTTCCCTGCTGTATTATGGTCAAAGTACAAATAATACATGAAACTATAAAGTGTGTAATTAAAATTGTTCTAATTTTTTCTTAAGATACTTATGTAATTGGAATTTTCTCTGAGAGAAGTTAGTTTTTCATCTAACTAGATTTGTGAATTAGCTTTAGCTCGAGAATTCATTTCAATCCTAATCTGCATTGCTGCCTACCAGACTTGATAGTTTCATCTTGACAATATCTTCTTATAGATATTAGGTCATTGGTATAAGGGATAGATGATGCAGCTTAATTTTGTGCTTTCAAACTTTAACTATACCTCTCAAATTACCCAAGCCTTGTTTTATGTGCGTGGTTATTGTTGTTATTATTATAGCTATATTGCATGTGTGTTTTTTTTATGCACTATATATCGAGGACATCCTGTTTTGAATAGGACCAAATGAGTCCTGTTTTTAAAAGAAGAGATCGCTTGTCTGCTTAAGTTTATTGTGCACCGATAGTCGTTTCATTTGTGGCTGGCTTAAAATTGACTCCTGGTGGGTTGCGTACCTGTCATTTAAATCAGCCAATTATTGACTTGCATGAGCATTTTAAGGTTTTAAAATACAGAATTCCTCTTTTAAGGAGAACTAAACAATGTAAATAGGTCTAACTGAAGCAGAGTGGCTGGCTGCATTGTTGACCACTTTGCTCCTGTATAGGAAAATCTGCCTCCTTTCCTTAGCTGCCAACCAACTAATGAGAAACATGGTCTAAATAGTCCAGCCTGAGGAGGCAAAAATCCTGTACACACCCTCCATTACTGGTACAGTATGAGCTGGGACAATGGAATAGATGAGTTTGAGTGTATTGACTAAACTCATACACATGCACGGCAAATGTCCGTTTCAGGCTATAATCACACGTGTACGTGTTTCCTTCTGGTGCCGTTTCAGGCAATAATCACACATGTATGTGTTTCCTTCTGGTGCCGTTTCAGGCGATAATCACACTTGTATGTGTTTCCTTCTGGTGCTGTTTGTCAATCCGCCATGGTGGATCAACGAACAACACTGGGCCGAACGCATAATCGACCAAAACAGACATTTGTTGCGCCTGTGCCTTGCGCACTGGGGTCTTTCCTTCGTAATATCGGACGTGTTTATGGACCTTTAGGTTTGTCTGCTATCCTGCTTTGTTACCCTAGTGTAGAATGAGTTGGTTAAATTCACATTTTTGTATGTACCGTATATACTTGAGTATAAGCCGAGGTTTTTAGGTTTTAAAATAAACCTAAAAACCTTACCTCGGCTTATACTCGAGTCAGGTCCACGAAGCTGCACTCCAGGATGATCGCTGTCTCCTTATGCCAATCCGGCTGCCGCACGCTGGGTACGTCCGTGTGGTTTTCCGGCTGATGTCACTACTCGGCGCCAGCGTGTAGAGGCACCGAGTAGTGATGTCAGCCAGCAAATCCACAGGACTTTCCGCGTGCGGCAGCTGGATTTGGCCATAAGGACAGCGATCATCCTGGAGTGCAGCTTCGGGGTAAGCCAACTGGGGGGACTCTCAGGGGAGGGAAGGGGGCATATAGGAATGTCACTACATGCACTCACATGAATAGTGCACGCTTTCGGGGTAAGGACCAACTGGGGGGACTCTCAGGGGAGGGAGGGAAGGAGGGAAGGGGGCTATATAGGAATGTCACTACATGCACTCACATGAGTTTTATAATATTATTGTACACTTGGAAGATTTTTATATGTATGTTATATGCACTTTATAGTTATGAAAAGGCACTATGTTAAAGGGCATCTTAAGACTCAAACAATACTGAAGGCAGTAGTGGTCATAGTTCCTAACCTCGGCTTATACTCGAGTCAATCAGTTTTCCCTACTTTTTTAGGTAAAAAAGGGTACCTCGGCGTATACTCGGGTCGGCTTATACTCGAGTATATACGGTATTTGTTTTTTAGTTGCTCAACATTTTTATTTTCTCTTTACTCATTTCATTGTTAATCATCTGTATTTCCTTTCCTTCAGGGTGATCAGATCCAAGCCATTACCATTCCAAGTGTATGTATTTTATTTTCTTGTCATTTTTTTTCCCCTCTCATTTGAGATCTTTTTGCTTTCACTTTTATTTTAGCTTAAGTGTTGACAAAATTCCATCTGCTGATTCATGATTTACTATAAACAAAAGGAGAAAATAAATATCAAAAAATGCTTCTAGAAAGTTCAGAGCTGTAAAATTTCTAGCAGAGCTCCATGGGTAGTGTATCTCAACCATGTAGAAAAGGGGCTAAAGAAAGCAGACTAACTACATCTGCTACCAACCTATTCCAAAGGTGTTGACATGCTTTAACACCCACCTCACTGGTAATACCAATGGGGTGAGAAAGCTTATTCCTGCTGTCTGCTAATGTTAAAAGAAGGAAGTGTGGGGTTATTAGAGGAAAAGCCATGGCTTGAGTGCACAATTATCTGCTCTTCTATATATTTTAACATGGGAGGTAGGAGTTTTGGGTATTGTAGGGCCCAGTACACATGGAATGATATTTTGACAAGATCGACTGGCTGATGTGGTACATTTTCAGTTGAAAAGACCTTTTTTATCTGAGTTTAACAAGAATTAGATTTGGTAAAATTTTGCCCACTCGTGCGGCCTTCAATCAGTTATGCCAAAGTATCGCCAGAGATGGGATTCTTTTTACATTGATCAGTGTTCTTTTAGTCCAAAAGATATGGTCAGAATTGACCATGTGTTACAAGCCCTAGGATTTAGATCATGGATAGGCAACCAGTACATTTCTTGATTAGCTCAGTAGTTCTAAGAATTTTGCAGTGACTCGTATTCCCTAATTAGCTTGGTATTGCTATGGATTTCCCATGCATGCCTCACCACAGCATACCACACACGCTAATAAATTGCTCAGACAAGCTTCAGGTGCAATCAGCTGTTAAATTGCTCAGGCAGCGCTTTGTCAATTAGGCTCGGAATTTGAATAGGATGTGGGGTTATTGTGGATGGAAAGATCGTTCTGAATGACATTCTTGGACAGTACAGGTCCATTTGGAGAGACTTCATCTTCAGCGTAGTTTGTTTCTCCTCTTTGTACAATAAAGTGCATACAATTAAAAGAAAACATCTTCAAATCCTATTGGGGGAGATATAAGACAACTACAGTATTCAGCTCTCTGAGTTACTGTATTACACTGGTGTAGACCATTGCCCCCTGCTGCTGGCCCAATGTTTAGACGGACAGGTTCTTTTCATAAGTAGATTTTTTTTGGACAGCATTAGAAATGTGGCAATATAGAAAGTTTAAAATAGTCAGCTTGATTTAATAACAGGTCCAGGTAACTGGTCCACAGTCTGATTGGTTAATGCAGATTTAGAACATGGGCAACATTTTGTACCTATTATTGTATAAGCCCCACTAGTGTGTTTCCTAAGCTTACGTAGCCTTTCATTTGTCTGTTAAAAAAAATACAAATTTAGAAACATTCCGACAATTTATTTTTTTTTTTCCTCCATTATTTTCTTCCAATAGCCACCTACTAAATACCTCCTTCCTGAGTTGAAAGTATCCGACTATGGAAAGAAATGTGTGGTCATTGACCTGGATGAAACATTAGTACACAGTTCGTTTAAGGTATTTAGTGGGGTCTTCGTGTTTTCTAAATGTAGTAGTGTTATCAACTGGGCCTGTGGTTATTATGCTATTTTTAAGCATGTGTAACTTGCATGTTTTCTCTTAACATATGTCTTACATGCTTTGGCAAATAACTAACATCAGCATTGCCTGCTATGTAGGAGGTAGTAACGGCATGATAACAAGCCCTCAGTCTAAATGCTTCATAAAATGTTAAAAACTTGGAAGCCATTTTTAATATATTATAATGTACCGGTATACAATTATTGTCCGTATTGTGGGCTTGTTAATAAAAATAGGGATTGTCATATCCCTGAGTCTGTCTTCCTGGAGCACTCTTAATGTACAGCGCTGTGTACCCAAGTGGAGCTTTATAAATAAAATAATACATACTTACATACACTGTGGAGCTCTCCCTCCCTTCCCTTTAGATCCCTCGGCTCTGCCATCATGGTTTTAAAAGAAAAAAAAATGCACACACAGTAGGGGACCCCCCCCAACCCTAAACACTATATTGACATTTTTAAAATCAGGCCAGAAATGTATTTACACACCTTCCTTCCCTCCGCTCCCTCTGAAGACCGGCAGCCGCATCTGTGATTTGTTGATTTTCAGCCAATTACAGATGTGGCTGCGGATCCCGCCTCCTCTGCTATTACGTTCCTTGTTAGGATCCAGCGCTGCTGACGATCACCGACACCACTGACATTCTCCTACGCATCCCCAGTCCCTTGCATTGTGTGTGCACAGTGCAAGGCAGGGTGATCACGGCGCAGACTATCCAAGAAGCCGAAAACTGGAGCAGTCCACAGTAAGTTTCTTCTCTATGCAGGTTTCACTTAAGAACAGGAGGTAAGGCGTAGCTCATTTACCTCCCGTTCTTCAGTTATACTGAATTAAAGAAAGTTATAAAAAAAAAACAAACTGCTGGACATGCACATTTAAAGGAGTCCTAACCCCATCCACTAGTGCTTTTTAACACGGGAATTGCTTTACATAGTCATGCTATAAAATAATTTTGCCTGTATATAAAATTTAAGCTGAATATGTTTTTGTTTTTTGTTTCCCCCCCCCATATGTAGCCAATTAACAATGCAGACTTCATTGTTCCAGTGGAAATAGATGGAACCATACATCAGGTAGGTACACCCAACATGAAAAAAAAATGATTGGGCTACGAATAGAATCTTTGGAGATCTAGAAGAAACTGGTTGTTGCCCAGTTCAAGTAATCCAGGATAGGCTGTTCATATTCTGTGTGGCCTATTCTTGATTACTTGCATTAGGAGACAGCTTTTGTAACTACATCCTTGCCAGCTAGACACATTTTCTTCATACCAGGTAAGCTGCTGTTTGTGGCATTCCTAAGATAGCATCCAGGCTTAAGGCTGGGTACACACCAGGATATATTTTCGGCCGATTGACCGGGACGCACATTGGCCGGGACGGACATTTGTCCCAGCCGAGCGCTCGGTCGGGACAAATAGTCCCTTCGTGTGTACCCAGTCTTAAGCTAGGTACACACAGTCCAGATTTCTGAAAGATGACAGACAGGATCTGCAAGATCTGCATACACACAGTCCCGAGCGTTCTCGGGACTGTGTGTTTCCATCGGCCGCGCTAGACTCCTCTATAGGGAGTCTAGCGTGGCGGATGGAAATTTTCGGCCTTTCCCGAACGAGCGTTCAGCCGACCCGATCGTTCGGCGGCCGCGCGCTCGTTCGGGAAACGAACGTACACACATAACGATAAAGCCCCGATACCGTTGGATCCGACGGTATCGGGGCTTTATCGTTGCTGTGTGTACCCAGCTTTAGGGTCTAGAATTGGTGAACAATATGAATGGGTTATGCACAACCCTTATTTGACTTTATATAGGATACACAAGTCTGTGGTGAATTGGGCTTAAAGGAGTCCTAACCCTTCCACTAGAGATTTTTTTTTAACACAGGAATTGCTTTATCTACTCTATACATACGCTATAAAAATAACTTCACCTAACAAATCCTTATAAATAATAATAATAAACACTCATTCCCAGGATTGCGGATAAACTACTAATTTAGCCAGTGTGCATTTGAACCCCTGGCTATATGATACAAGCCCACTTACCCTTTACAGGTCTGGCCACTGTTCCGAGAGAGAGAACATTTATATATTCCTTTGTTTTGCATTGCTATTTTACAGTGTGATCATGTGGAGTACTGTACCTACTATTGTCCAACCTTGGTTGGCAGGTTGGAAATGTTGAATTCTGATGGATTTTTGAGACACTTTGTTAGCATTCTTGTTAGTTTTTCTATAAAGAATCCGATAGATAAAGAATCCAACATAAAAAAAATTAAACTTGATCAAAATGTAAAATGTCTCTCAATCATATCTGAGCTGTATATGTAGCTTAAGTCCAGTCCTCAAATGAAAATTTATATACAGGTAAATGACCCCCCAAAACCCTCAATTGTAATAGTTTGCAATGTGAGATATATAAGGCTCAGGCTCAGTACAGGTCTCTAAATTGCTCAGTTTCCATGAGACATCCAGAAGCATAGCAGGCGTACAGTAATGGATTCATAGGACAAAGTAGGGTATATCAACATATTTTTAAGAGGCCGTTCTTTCTAAAAGATGTTCTTATGAGGGTGGAGTTGTCCTATAACTCCTACCGCTGCTTTTCCTGACATGCTTATATAACAGTCAAGGTCATTATGACTTGTTTTGTACTAAAGTAGGTGCCATTTGCCGTTTAGCACACTACCACATTCACCAAATAAAATGCACTCCTTTGTAGAATATTATCCATTAGCCTAATGAGATAAATTAAATGTCTGTTACTTAACTGTTCATTCTGATTTTAGAGAACACATAGTTTAAGGGCCAAGTTTAAACTATCTATAGAAAATTGGGCTGTTGTACATCCATATTAAAGTGCAACTAGAGGCCAAAAATATAATACATACAAAAAACAGAATTCTAGTGCACAGACAATTCTAATTGCATATTGGCTACCTCCATAAGGTTGCTACTACAAACAGTCTGCTAAACCCTGGATAAATAAAAGCAATTAGTTCAATGAGTTGGCCAAATTATTTTAAGCCCAGTCACCACGTCAAGGTTGCTTTCTTTAACTGGGTCCTAACCTACTGGTACTTGCCTTTTTGGCTACATGAGCTGACAGCTTCTCCTGTGTGGCCTGGGTGCTTGAAGATGACTCTCTAGTTTAAAGTACTTTGCTCAAACGAGCACATGATCTAACTCTGGGTGGAGTACAATTTCCCAGAAATTTCCCGGAAACTTATTGAACTAATTGCTTTTATTTATCCAGGGTTTAGCAGACTGTTTGTAGTAGCAACCTTATGGAGGTAGCCAATATGCAATTAGAATTGTTTGTGCACTAGAATTCTGTTTTTTGTAAGTTTACACTATCCCCTAGTCCAACAGTCTAGGGGGACATTGAAACAAATGATCTTCTTCTCCTTAAATTGTCTGCGACTATATACTATTTCTTTAAAGTGTGTTTTAAAGTTAATATGATGCTTAAACTATTGCATGAATCCTATCATAATAAACAAGGAAAGTTAATGTTAAGGTTAATGTATATTGCACAATATATTTTCCCCTGGTATTTTCATGATATAAAGCGGGCTTCTCCCCAGAATTTTTTGCCAGCCGAGTGGCACATAAAAGTGCCCCGGGTAGGGCAGGGCAGAGAAATTTGTGACCTGCATACAAGTGCACGCAGGTTTGCCGCACCACCCTTTCATGGACTGGCAATCTTGCAAGTTAGTTAACCCGTCCTAAAATAATCTTGCGAATGTTAAAAGGGGGTCTTGACTGGGCAGTTTTGACGGGAGTTTTGTCTGGCCTTTGTGCCGGGCACACTCCTATTCACCCTATATTTACATTCTTCAGTAAATCGCAACAATGTGATTTTTTTTTTCCAGCTGGGGGGCATGAAAAAGTAGCCGGGTGGGCCGCCCGGTTAAAAAATGCTAGGGAGAACACTGATGTAAAGAATGCTTAAAGGGGAATGTTCAGCGGGAAAAAAAAAAAAAATATATATATATATATAATATTTTGAAAATTCTTAGTTTATATTACACATACCTAGTTATTCTACATATTCTCTTCCATTTTGTAAAATCAGTTGAATTTAAAACCCCTTGTTGTTCCCTGCTGTTCACATTTAGTGAGCGGACATTTCAGGTTCTGTAAGGCTGGGTGCACACCAGACGATATTTTCGACCGACTGACCGATTCACGGCACTTTCATGTCGGCTAAAAATATCGGCTGGTGTGGGGCAGGTGGCCGCAACGGACATCGTTTGTTTGTTCGTTCGTCCGGATCGGACGAACGAACGATCGGACACGTTGGAAAATCCCAATTGATCATGCAGTTCCCCAAATTTTCCACAACCGTCTGACATTTGTCCTGGTCGAGCGCTCGCTCGGTACAAATAGCCTGGCCATATGTACCCAGCCTTACTGTCCTTCTTCTTCCCAGAATGTACACTACCTTGGTATGTTCCTAACAGTAATTTCTACTGATTGGCTGTTGGATGGGTCAAACATGCTCAGATCTCTACTGAGCAACTGAATCAACCCAGGCACTGGGTCAAGGGCAAGACCATAACGGTCTCTACTAGGGGTCCTGCAAACAGGAAGTCAGTATTTCGGAAGCATTTATTTATACACACAGACACAATGCTAAATGGGCAGGTTAAGGTCATTAGAATGGGAAAATACTGCTCTTTTTTCTTAAAAGTATATGTATTTGCACTGAACTTCCCCTTTAAAGATAACACTCAATTGTTCAGTGAGAGACAGAAGACATATGTTTCACTGGCTGGTTAAATGGAAATGTATTATGTAATTGGTCCGGAGGACCTATGGAACCCCTACATTTACTGGTTTGGTGACTTTATACACCGCAAGGATGATGCACTTGGGACATAACAAAAAAACGGAAAAATCTACAAGATAATCATTGCTGTTGCTTATTGTAAACGTAAAATATTATTGCTTAAAAATGTATTTTTGCCTTTTTAATTATAGACTACAGAATTATTTCCCCACTGCTGATCATCTAGTGTTTTATATATAGGTCTATGTGTTAAAAAGACCGCATGTGGATGAATTTCTCCAGAAGATGGGGGAGATGTTTGAGTGCGTTCTTTTTACAGCCAGCTTAGCCAAGGTGAGCCGCTCTGTACATGCACAACCCATCACGTGTTTTGTTTTCTGTGTTGTTTTTATGTTTTAACCTTTGTTGACCTGAAGGCAATTCCTTTCTTCAGAAACTCTCTTACTTTTTCTCCCTTTTCTTCCTTGCTTCTTTGTCTACCAGTGTGTCTTTGTGCTTTCTGCTAGTTTGTGGGTAAGTGCTCCCATGGTAATGACAACATACAGGCTTTACACAGATTTTGGGGATTCCATGCTTTGATCATGAAGCCTGTATGTAAATAATGTAAGTTACCATGGTATTAATAGTCCATAGTCTTCTCATAGGGGTAGGCAAAGATGGCTGCTTCCAGTTAGGCTTTGGTTAATTAGAACTAGTGTTTTATACTGACACATATTTTCTGTATTTTTTTAAACTGCTGCTTTAAATTTTGCAAAATGTTTTTAAAGATACTTACCCAAGGTTGTCACTTGGCTTCATTGAAAGTCCATCTCCCCCCTTTGTTGCCCTGGGGCCATGGAGATGCAGAAATTCCAAACTGAGATTGCGCACTGAATTTAATAGAAAAGAGATCTGCAGGCCTCCATTTGTTTTGAAAACGACAACTCCGAGCATTTCCTGGCTGCCTTCTGCTGTTGTAGATTGCATGTAGGGAAATGCTGGGAGTTTTCAGACATCTAGAGACCTGCAGATTGGAAATACCTGCCATAGAACACTTGCACAAACTCAGGGCCGGATTTACACCTCAGGAGCCTGGCGCCCTTAGCCCCGCCCTTAAAGGGACAGTTCAGTGGAAATGATCAATATTTGTTAAATTGTTAGTTTGTGTAATGCCTTCTTAGTTATTCTACATATTCTCTGCCATTTTGAAAAATCAGTTGATTTCATACCCTTTGCTGTTCCCTGCTGTTGACATTAGTGAGCTGACATTTCAGGTTCTAACGGTCCTTCTTCTTCCCAGAATGCACCACTTCCTTGGAATGTTCCTAACAGTAATTTCTACTGATTGGCTGTTAGGTGGGTCAAAGATGCTCAGATGATCTCTACTGAGCAACTGAATCAACCCAGGCGCTGGGTCATGGGCCAGTCCATAACGGTCTCTAATAGGGGTCCTGCAAACAGGACGTCAGTATTTTGGTTGCATTTATTTATACACAGACAAAATGCTGAATTTGCAGATTAATGTCATTGGGATGGAAAAATTCTGCTCTTTTTCTGAAAAGCATATGTATTTGCAGTAAACTTTTTTTAGAAAGAATGGCCTCTTTAAAATATGTTGATATATCATAGTTTGTCCTATGAATTCATTACTGTTTGCCTGCTAAGCTTCTGGATGCCTCATGGAAACTAAGCAATTTAGAAACCTGTACTGAGCTTGGGCATGCTCAGAAGAGGCAGCTAGGGGATTAAAGGGAAAGTCCAGCCCCAAAATGAAAAGTTACGTACAGGTAAATCACCCTAAATGGTAATAGTTTAAAATCTGAAATATATGTTTAACCTGAAATCCTGCACAATGTCCTGGTGCCCCTGTTTCTGCTTCCTGGTTCTTCCAGTTAGTAACTGTCAGTTATGGATTTGACAGTTGACATCACAGCCAATGACTGCATGTTAATCCCCTGTCAGCCTCTTCTGAGCATGCCCAGGCTCAGTACAGGTTTCTAAATTGCTTGGTTTCCATAAAGCATCCAGAAGCATAGCAGGCATACAGTAATGCATTCATAGGACAAAGTATGATATATCAACATAGTTTAAAGAGGCCATTCTTTCTAAAAGATGTTCTTATGAGGGTGGAGTTGTCCTTTAACATTCAGTCATTAGCTGTGATGTCAACTGTCAAATCCATAACTGACAGTTGCTAACTGGCAGAAACAGGGGAAACAGGACATTGTGCAGGATTTCAGGTTAGACTTATATATTTCACATTTCAAACTATTACCATTTAGGGTTTTGGGGGGTGATTTACCTGTATGTAAGTTTTCATATTGGGGTTGGACTTGCCCTTTAAACACAGACCCCACCTATTTCTTCTTTTTTGGGGAGGAAAATAGACTATAAAGAGGTTGGATTGGTGGGAGAAGATTGACAGCCGCCCCTCCAACCTCAGGCGCCCCTAGGTGTGCCTAATGGTAAATCCGGCCCTGCACAAACTTTTTGGGCAAGTATCTTATAAAGGGAATGTCGACCCCTCTTTTCAAAAATGAATATATTGTAGATTACCCCCAAAACCTAAAGATTGTTTTAGTCAAAGGCTTTAAATCTGCTCCCACACAGATTATTATACTTATAAGCTCCTCCTCGCTCCTCTGCCGTTTCCGGGTTCCTCACTCAGTCTCCACTGCGGCTGCTGTGTTCTATTTGTGTTCTTGAGCAGCCGCAGTGGAGACTGGTCCGGGAATGGCAGTTAGTGATTGGCCGTGACGTCACTGTCACAGCCGATCACTGACTGCCTTACCTGGAAGTTCAGAGCCACACCGGTCGAGCGAGGAGGTGCATGTAAGTATAATAATCTGTGTGGGAGCCGAATTAAAGCTTTAGACTAAAACGAACTTTAGGTTTTGGGGGGTAATCTACAATATATTAATTTTTGAAAAGAGCGGTGGACATTCCCTTTAAGTGTTAAACATTGTCAAGTAATATGTAGCTGTTTCGAGGGCTGGGCTTGTCTTTTACAAACTTTTACAGTTTCATTCTGGTTACCGTTAGGGCTCTTAAAACCATAAACGATATTAAACTGCATTGACTGTTCACCAGAATTTAAAAGAAGCTAACCTGTGAGGGTCACCTTGCCACAAACCACCAGGTATTTCAGGGCAATGCATCACTTTGGTGTTCATTGCTCCATGTTACAGGTCAGTGATGTTTCAATTCTGCAGAATAGCAAATTCTACAACAGCGTGACTCAATCAGGGCGATGCACCAACGGGCGCATCGCTCCTGATTTGGAGTTTAAGTCACGCTAACCGATGTTATATCGGTTAGCGTGACTTTAACTCCTTCCTTGCGGCGGCTGCGTGGCTAACGCGAAAGTTAACAGTGCAGCTGCCGCAAGCGATGTTATATGCTGAAATCGGCATTTTATTGCGGCACTTCCAACTAATAGCTGGCGTTAAAAATGCCGGAATAGAAAATCGCCAGGTAGCGATGTTCCGAGCGCCGCTATCGGCATATAACATCGCCGGGCTGTTTGCACCGGGTTGCCGATAGCGGCGCTCGGTGCATCCCCCTGAATAGTTTTACCAGAGTCGTGACTCAGTCCTTAAAGGGAAACTGGTCTCCATGCAAGTGGCCTTTATTAAAAACAGCACCTTTAAAATGACTCCAGGATGATGCTTCTAGCTTCAATCTATTCTGTAAGTTACTGCAGTATAAAGGGTGCTTTTTCCCACTAGTACTGTGATCTGCACTTGCACCAGTGCTCTGCCCATAAGTCTCTGCCCATAAGTTGGAGCATGCCCATTGCTGGGACAGAGCATCATCAACTGCATCATAAGACCCGTCCCGAACTTCTAAATCATTTTTAAAGCTAGCCACAAGCCTGAAAAGTTTTTTTCCCCATCCATTAGGTGCCCATAGGTAAAATAAAGGACAGAGAATTGCTGCAGGTCTGTAACTTGCTTCAGAAAAGATTAAATTTTTTTTTTTAGGGGGTGAGGGCTTCTTACACAGCACATCCTGTGACTGTCACAAGAACTCCAACAGATAGGACAGACAAGATAGTGTAACTTAAGATCAGAGAAGCTAGAGAGCTCATCCTAGGCTTCTTTGAAAGGTATGGTTTTGATAGTTCTTATATTGAGACCACAGTTACCCTTTAAGGCTGATAGATTGCTATTGATAAACATCTGCCACATAATGAATAGAGAAAATGCACCACTATAAAACGAATACTTAAGTAACTTTTACATGTTGGGTTAAAATAGCATTTAAAGGGCATGTCCTCCCCCAAACTAAAATTTAACCCACTACTGCCCCCACTGTACAATTTAAAATAATCCTTACCTTACATCCCTGCTCCTTATGGTTCTCATTATTTAATGGTCCAACATTCTCAGTCCTCATCTTTTACCATTTATATGCTTAAAAAACATTTTGGGGTTAGACTTGCTTTGTTCAGCTATCCGTATTTCATTTTCTATTTTAGCTAGTTTAATTGCTTTCTTTGACTCTTTATTACAGATTTTGTACTCCCTGTTAGCCTGTTCCGTTCCCTGTGATTTCAAAATTTTAAAAGACCTTTTCTTTTTTTCCATTTCCCTTTTTACCTGAGCATTAAGCCATGCAGGAGTGGACCTTAATTTATTTACACTTGTTCCCTAAAGGTACAGATTTGGAAATGTTATAGTTTAATATCCCTTTAAAAGTGGTCCACATCTGCTCAGTATCTTTACCTAGAAACAGTTCCCCCCAGTCTATGAGCAGGAGCGATTCCTTTAACAGCATAAAATTAACTTTCCTAAAGTTAAAAGTTTTTGTTAACCCAGGTTTTTTGCAACCTATATTAAATGACACTATATCATGGTCACTATTCCCTAAGCTTCCCATTACCCTCATCTCCATAATGAGCTCAGGGTTATTAGATATCACCAGATCCAACAACGCATTCTGTCTAGTAGGTACTTCAACCATCTGTGAAAGAAAATGCTCATATAGGAAATGTAAGAACTTTATACCATTTGAGGTGCTGGCAGTTCCCTTACTCCAATCTATGTCAGGGTAGTTAAAATCCCCCATGACCAGAACATGCCCCATTCCAGCAGCCTTCGCCAACTGCATATGGAGATTCATTTCCACCTCCTCCCTGGCATTTTTGAGGGTGGAGATGCTCTTTAAATTTTGATATCGTGTGCACATAATACTGTTGGCAAAACAATAAAAAATCTGGTCCTTTACCCACTGAACCAAACTTTTTTACTAACCTCTGCTTACTAGATTGAGGGTCATCCCTTCCTTTTAAAGGGACACTAAACTGGATTTTTAAAGTACACAAAATCTGTATTTATTACTCACAGGGAGGTGAGAACACTTATTCCCACCTCGCTGTGAATAATAGAACTCCATGGTAATAGTGAAACCTTACCGGTGCTCCACTTGCAGCTCCTTCTCAGCTCTCCACTTGTAGCTCCTTCTCAGCAGTCCTATCTTTTGTATTGGTGGACATCCCCTGAAGATAGGCGCTCGGTCTGGACAGCACTGGGAAGGCCCTGCAAGTGGAGGGACACTAGGTAAGTGTTGCTGTTACCTGGGCATTCTATTATTCACAGGGAGGTGGGGATAAGTGTTCACACCTCCCTGTAAATAATAGATACAAATTTCATGTACTTAACAAAGTACATAAAATCTGTTGTGTCGCTTTAAGCCTATGCCATGCCTTACACCGTTTTGATGGGTGAAGGAGCCAGAAATTCTAAACATTTTAATTTTAGCTGTTTTATTCCAAAATTACATTGTTAATTACAATGTTGGGAAAGAGTCACTGTCTTGCATATACATACAAAATTTAAGCCTAGTGCACACCCCATTCAATGTGCTTACATGTTTATTCCCTCTATGACGCTGCTTTAAAAGCCAAATTATTTTAAGCCCAGCCACCACTTCAAGGTTTCCTTTTTTAGCTGGGTCCTACGCTATCAATACTCGCCTTTTATGAGCTGAAAGTCCTTGCTGCACTGGGGCTAGCTTCCTTTGGACTAACCCTGATCACATGACCTTAACTTGGGTGGAGTAGACAATCCCAGAGGCTTGGTCAAAACCCCATTGTAACACACAAAATATATAAAGATGGGAATCAGGTGAATTCACCAGATTAGTGTGCTTCCCCATATCTTTCTTGTGCTAGAGAACTTTCTGGCCCTTGGAGTGGAGGGCTAGGGGAACTGCACCTATCTACTTGTCTGGCATACAGCCAACTTGTATTCTATTGCATTCTATTATACACAGGGAGGTGGGGATAAGTGTTCACACCTCCCTGTAAATAATAGATTATGATTTCATGTACTTAACAAAGTACATAAAATCTGTTGTGTTGCTTTAAGCCTATCCCATGCCTTACACCGTTTTGATGGGTGAAGAAGCCAGAAATGGAATTTTAGCAGTTTTATTCCAAAATTACATTGTTAATTAAAATGTTGGAAAAGAGTCACTGTCTTGCATATGTCAGTATTCCTTATGGCTATTTAATGACGTAGTATTGTAGTGCAGAGCATTGATAGAAAGCTATTAGAAATTGCTTATCGTTACTGTATAATGAAAGTATATTGTATATGATTGTAGCAAAATGCATTTCTATGTAGTTTAATATTGTTAAAAGGCATGTCCACCCACGGATCAAAAATATATACTTGCCCTCCCCAAACCCCAAGATTGGTTTAGTCAACCTCCCCTCAGTCTCAAGCCCATTATACCTACATTTCTACTACACTTTTCCTTGCCTCCTCCCCCATGACATTGGGCACTAACTGACTGAAGAAACCCGGAAGAAAGCCAGCTGTGTTAGATGCTGGCTATCTTGTGGCATAGAAATGTAAGGATTATGTGCTTCAGGGACTGAGTGAAGGTAAGTAACTATAATGATACTGGAGTTTGGGGGGGTGGAAGGTAATTTATAGATTTTTTTTTTATTTATCTGAGGGTGAACCTTCCCTTTAAATGTATTTTCATCTCTTTTGCAAAAACTTGCTCAATGTATTTTGTTTTTGACAGGGAATGTATTTGTTTTAATTCTTAGTGTAAGTCACAAGGTGATCAGTTGAAATGCAGGCGATAGGAAGCATGCGTGTTCATGTTTCCAGCCATACAAATAAATCTTTCTCAGCTGTATCCATTATCTTGGCAAGCTTGTTCATAATTTGAAGCTTGCTTATGTCTTTGGGCTTACCACAGATGTTTGAAATTGCAAGCTGCCGTTTTAAAACTAGGAGTTGGGCGAACCCCACAGGGTGCCTATGTGTGGCTGTTTGAAGTGTCGAAAGGGTTGTTATTGATTTTCTCCTTTGTGGAAGCTAAAAATGACTTGTTTGTTAAAGAGGAACTGTGGTTTAAAAGCCTAAAGACTTAGACTTAGAAGGTGTTAACTCATTCTACCAGTAGGTTGAGTGACATCACCCCATGGTATGATGTCACTCAACCAGCTGGAAGCAGGAAATTTGAACATTTATCCCAATGTTTTTTCTTACAGGCTGTGGCCAAAGATGAGATCTTAAGGGTCATTTTGAAAGAAAGACTGCAAGCTTTCATTTAACCCTCACTTGTTTGGAGACCGCAGTTGCCCATGTAGCAATCCATGTAGGAAGAGTATAGTGCCGCATGATTATAAGCTGCTAAAAGCAGGAAGAATTATCCTTTTCAGCACCATAACTATCGACAGTAGTGTAGATCTCCTACACTAGATCTTGTGTAGATCTCCTTTAAATATCAGTAGTAAACCATAGTAAAATATTTCATGCTTTTTCTTCTCAATTTTTTTTTTTTTTCAAGTACGCTGACCCAGTTGCAGATCTGTTGGACCGTTGGGGAGTTTTTAATACTCGACTCTTTAGAGAATCCTGTGTATTTCACCGGGGAAATTATGTCAAGGATTTAAGTCGTTTAGGAAGAGAACTGAGCAAAGTAATTATTATAGATAATTCTCCTGCATCATATATCTTCCATCCAGAAAATGCAGTAAGTATAAAGAATTATTCATCTTTACTGTGCCATTTGTGCTTTTCAATCTTCATTTTAATCAGAACTGTAGGTATCTAAAGCAGCGCTTGTGTGTGTGTTGTTGCTGACATTTTAAAATGCTGTGGAAACACTAGGAAGAGCAATAGTAAATGAACAAGCAAGTGATCTAAAAGTTGCCATTTGGCCCCTTAAATTTTAAAATCCCCAAGGCATGAGTGCTAACCAGAGCCCCACTGTGCTGCTTGTGATTGGAAATAATGGGTTACCTTTTGATAAAGAAATATTATCGCTGTTTTTCTGTTAACATTGCACCCATTAATAATCTCTAGCCAATCCTTTTAACAGGACAGATAAAGCAAGGAAGCATGTGACTGAGGTCAGGGGGTTTGATCTGACACTGCCCATACACACAGATACTTCATCCAGTTTACATTTACTTTAATACAATGAAGTATACACATTTGGATTTAGTTCTCCTTTAACCAAACCATATTTTTTTTTATATTTATGAATAATCTATAATACTCCTTGACACCGCAGATAAGAGCAGCTTGTGATCACCCATCTCACTTCACAACTTAACCTAATCGCTTTTATTATACAACACCATAGAAAATGTTAATAATAATTTCCCAGATACCAATAATAATTTAAGTAAGATCACTTTAATGGGCTTAATTTACGTTTTGGAAAGCTGGGGCCATTATGTTGAACCATACAGCAGATAATCATGTCTAGGTTATTGGCGTGTGTGTGTTTAATACAAGAATTTTCTGAATGAATAAAAATCCAGTATAAACCTGAACCGTAGGTAACATTACCTTACTAACAATATTCCATAAATTCTACTTTTAAAGGGCATGTCCACCCCCAAAACTAAAAGTTAACCCCATTTTGGCCCCACTGTGTAGTTTAAGAACATTCTTACCTTACATTCCTGCTCCTTATGGTTCTCCTGGAGTGCCAGTCCAAAGTTCAGGAAAGTGAAGAGTAGTGGCTGTCTTCCTATCCGAACGTCTACTGACTTGCCTCCGGGAGGGATGTGCCATGCGCAGATGAGCCCTCCCTCCCACCTCCCGGATCCATCCTCTGCAGCCTTTGCACCTAGCGTGTAACCATTTGACAGTATCATAGATCTCCCCTGCCCCACCCCCAACCGCTGAGGTATTCCTGTAAAAAAACATCAGATCGCTACTTACAGACTTTGGTTCCTGCGGCGTCTCCATTGGCCTCTCAGCCAATCACAGATGCAGCTGCTGTTCTGGCCCCTGCTTCCAAGCAGAGAGCCGGAACAGAACGCTGTAGGAGAGAAGGCTCTGTAAGAAGCAATCAGATTTTTTTTTTTACAGGAATACCTCAGCGGTTAGGGATGGGGCAGGGGAGATCTATGTTATGGCCAAACTTTCATTTTAAGCTGGACATGCCCTTTTAATGATTTTGTGAAAAATTTTCGGTGCTTTAGTTTGGCTTCCCCTACAGACACAAAAAACATACTAATAGGTTGTGTGTGAGAGAGAAAAAAGTGCTTTGACTGTAACGGAGCCATAAAAATAATTGGTAAAGCATTTCTAATATGTACAGCAATATATAAAAAAATACATACACATTTAATTTAGCATATGTTTGTTTGCTTTAAGGAAATATTTTGGGTAAACCTTTTATTTCGTTTTTTTTCTTATAAGAAATGTTTTTCTCAGTGACTTCAGGAATACAGCAATATAAAGTTTGGGGCTTATATAGTATAGTATTTGAGGTTAAGGTTAAATAAAGACATAAGTCCATCTAGTCAAATCTACTCGGCAATGCTCACACTTCCTGACACATTTCCTGCCAGAGGAAGGCAAAAAAAAAAAAAATGATGATGGCGGAAAAATATTCCTTCCTGACTCTATCCCTGGATCAACTCCAACTATATCAATACCAGTAACTTGCAACATTCTTTATTTGTAGAGACTCATCCAGCTTTTTTTTTTTTTTTAAAGCTATCCAATGAACCAATGGAAGATCGTTCCATAGTTTTACCGTCCTCACAGTGAAAAACCATAAACTTGTTTTCTTCTAGTCTTACACACCCTGTGTACTGTGTAACTGTCAATTGGCCAGAAATAATGTATGGGGGGGGGGGCAGCTGCAACAAATCTCCTGATCTTGTTCGTCCGGTCAATTGGGTATGTTGGTAAATCACTGGGGATCTGTTGCAGCAATCTGCTGGTCGCGGACACTTTTGCTCCGACTGACCACTTGCTATTTGCGAACAGTCGGTTGGGGCAAATCTCAACCCATGTGTACCCAGCGTAAAGGGACTATTAATCTGCAGCAACCAATCAGATGTTGGCTTTTTACTGGTTTACTACAGTCATGCTCGGTACACACAGTCCAAATCTTTAAAAGATGATAGACAGAATCATTAAGATAGGGAGAATGAGACTGCACATTTCCTTCCCCACGGATGACTCTCTATACTTTAGTACAGAGAGACTTCCACAGTCCTTCCTCCTGGTCAACCGGTCAGAAGTGCTAAATGGTCCATCAGGAGGAAGGATCTGACCGTGTGTACCCAGCTTTAGGGGTTCCTTTAAATTTAAAGGCCTACAGTCTTTTTTTTTTTTTCTTTTAAAGGGCATCTATAGTGGGAAAATTAACTTTTTTCCCTTTCTTTGCATGTGTTCTATAATCCCCCCCCCCAACCCCCAGAGTGTCTTCACTTTGTTCAGATTCCCTCTGTCCTGAGATACACAAATTAGAAAAATATGTGATTGCATTCCTCTACTCCTACTTGTAAATCCTTGTGATGTGACCCTCTTCCCTGCTCAAGTCCCTCCCTCCTCCATGCTCTGTAACAAACATAGAGATAGGAGCATTAGCAGGGGGAGTGAGGTAGCTTTGATGGCAGAGATAAAGCTACAATTGACCCCCATTCTTGATCGCTTTCACTGTTTGATGATGGGTCGCAAAGAGAGAGATCGTATTGCAAAAGGACACGGAGAGATCCGTGTCTCCAGGACAGCTTGCTTTCTATTGGCAAGCTGTGGGTGTGTTTTTCAGGATGTTGAACTTTTAACTCCTACTGCACATTAGAAGCTTGACGGGAAGCCGGAGTTGAGACATGGAGGAGGTAACAGAGGGTAGGGGGGAGTGCTACAGAGAGATCTGACACCATGAAAAAACAGAGTCACTGACAGAGGTTAGAGAAAGGCAGCACAGAGTACATGAATTTAACTTTGCAAAGGGGCAATGTGTTTTTTTCCCTATAGATTCCCTTTAATTATGCCCTGAATGACATCTCTGGCTACAGCCGGTGAGAAATTATGTTGCAGTGAATGTTCAAATTTCCTGCTTCCAGTTGGTTGAGTGGTATCACCTCCCCTCTGGTCCAGGGGAAGAGCATGCTCAGTTACGACTTAATGCTGGGGATTACAGGATGTACCTGCACAGACATTAAAAAAAATTGACAGTTGGTGAGAGAGGCCTTTTAGTGCAGGAAGAGCGTGGTCCCAGGAAGTGTTCAAACAGGTAGTATTATTGCTGGACCTTTCCAGCAATACTCACACATTTTACCTAGAGATGTGATATAAAGGGCAAGTGTAGCCTAAAAAAAGTAACCTTAGAAATGTTAATCAACCCCCCAAACTCCATTTTCACATTATCTATAGGTTTCAAAGACTCCCCTTAAGGGACTTACCTGACCTGGTCCCTCGCCGCCCCTGTTCCTGTTTCTAGCAAAAACAGGAGCAGGGGGCTTCTGCGCTAACAGCCGCTCTACTTCCTGGTCACGGCTGTCAGGCGATTGGGAGTCACGTCTTGTCCTTTACTGACAGCCGCAACCAGGAAGTGCCGCACAGCAGAGGAGGAGCGGTGAGGGACTGGGTCAGGTAAGGAACTTCAGGGGCATCTTTGAAACCTACAGATAATGTGAAAGTTGGGTTGGGGGGGGTGAACATTTCCAAGGTTAATTTTTGGGGGGCTGGACTTGCCCTTTTAAGTTTTGTTTTGAACTTACGGTGGAAGGCTTTTTATATAGCTCTAACTTTTTTGGAAAAATTTAAAGACCACCGTTACCCATTAAATAGTTTCTGGGTTCTAATCTGGTTAGGATGTGATCTAGCCTAAACATTTCCTTAAATAATTCTTATTTTGCAAAGGACAGAATGATTAGATACTTTTGCTTTGCTTTTTTTTTTCTTTTCTAGGTTCCTGTACAATCGTGGTTTGATGACATGACTGATACAGAACTACTGGACCTTATTCCTTTCTTTGAGGGGCTGAGCAAAGAAGAGAATGTTTACAACATGCTTCATAAACTTTGTAACAGGTAGCCCTGTTTGGAGCGCCATCTAATGGGGAAGCTGCAAACTGCAGAGGATTCTAACTGAACTGAACTTTGTTACTAAAAAACATTTCTGCCAAACACAGAAATTTGATGCAAGAAGCTCTGCTCTTGTTCTTCTCATGGGTGGGATTGATGCAGCCTTCCAAGGCTCCAACCACATCCGTAACCGGAGGAAACAAAAGTCCTTTTGTTGCCAAAATATCAAGAAATGTATCAAAACTTATGAAAGATCCTCCAGCATCTTAGGGATTAACAAACAATGGAAACATAGAGAGAAACTGAATTATTTTTAAAGGACTTTTTTGACTCTTAATTTTAAAAATAAAGAAAACTTTTGGTCTTTTATAATGTAGGGGGGGGGGAAACAAAATCTACAGTGGAGGATGAAGAAATTGCTTGAAACTAAAACATCCATTGTGTCCCCCCGATTCCCACACTATGCAGACAGTATCCCCCTTTGCTCGGAGCAGTTGACCTGACTCTAGTCATTTTTTTTTTTTTTCCTACCGATGAAGTGCCTTTCTGAGCGTCGCTTTTACGATAAAAGTTCCATTTTGTACTAAAACAAATTTGCAGACCTGTAATCTTTATAACATCTCGATGCTTTGAGCCGTAAACCTTTATAAAGCGCTCTCATTTCCGCTTACAGACGATTACGAATAAAAGTCAGGGTTGCATGACTCAAAGGGATTTTAACATGTTAAAATTTTATTTGTGTTTTAATCCCCCTCCCCATACGGTTTTGACATCTTTGGTTTTGAATCCTATTGTTACCATTTCCGTCCCCTTTTTTTTATTTTATGGGCCATTAACAGTGGAATGTTTGAGATCTCTGCGGCATCCAATCGAATGGCTGCAGAATCTACCGAACAAAAACCATGCACTGTTCCCCAGTTAATCTTTTTCCAAAACCATTTTGCTCCAAAACAACAGAAAGGACTGGGAAAAACTTGTATTGTAAACAAATGGTGCAGGATATTAAAAAAAAAAGGGGGGGGAAAAGTGTATTTATTGATTTTAAAGGAATTTCCTTTATATGATTTTAGAAAATAAGCTGGATGCTTTGAATTATTTGTACAAGGTTTTATTCTTTATTTTAACTGCTGCTACTGTTTAGTCGCCAAATGATGTTAATCACCGGCTGTCAAACTGTTCTTTGCCGCTGTGCCTAAGCTTTGAATACGTTCACGGTTTGCTGCAAACTCAGGCAGTACATGGAGCAGATATCGCAGCCCCCTAATCTTTAAAGAACATTTATAGTGCAACTTTTTTTTTGTATCTGTTGTATTCAATTAGATCAACTGGACTTGAAATGTAGTTCTTGAAGACGTTTCGCTAGTCATCCGACTGGCTTTCTCAATTCAGAATGACTTGTACAAGAATCTGTGGCAATTATGTACCCTGGAGAATCCCAATTAGCATATCACAGCCAGGTGTTAAGGGTGTGATTAGATAGTGGCTAAGAGGTGTTATAGGAACGCCCAGAGTAAGGTGTTAAAACAGCATTGTTTTTTCCAGGGTACATAATTGCCACAGATTCTTGTACAAGTCATTCTGAATTGAGAAAGCCAGTCGGATGACTAGCGAAACGTCTTCAAGAACTACATTTCAAGTCCAGTTGATATAATTGAATACAACAGATATACCATGACCTGGATGAATGAGAACCTTCACAAGCAACTTTTTTTTTGCTTTTTTAATCCAAAAGCTATATTTGCCCCCCAATCTGAAATAATGGTGAGCTGTCAATCATGGCGCTTGTTCGCCACTCCCAGTCCGCTTCTGTGACTATTCTCTCTTTTCTAACATAGTACCGTATCTGCACTGTGTTAGAGAGGAAGGCTGAGTGGCAGGGGAAATGAACTGTGAAGCTGTCAGCCGTTAATAAGTGTCATCTTGGACATATCACTGCTCGCCTGCTATTGCAGAAAGGAGGTAGGATTAATCCTCCCTCACTGAATTGAAAAAATGACCATGACATTGATGCCCAAAGTACATTATTTCTACTGCACTCTCCTAACTTTACAGCAGGTATGTGTATTTTTTCCTCAGGAAAACTATTTTATGTGGTCACAGCCATGGAACCTGGTTGGTTGTGATTACAGCATTGAAGAATGTTTATAGAAGGTTGTCTTCATTTTAATTTGGCTTCTCTCAAAGCTTTATTGAGAAGATATCCCTGATTTGCTGTTGTGTTTACTTTTGTCTTTTCCTTTTATTTATTTATTTATTTTTTTTGCACAGAACGGTTTTGCTCTGTATATTTGCATATATATATTTGAGCCAGGATCTGTAGCGTAGACATCCGATATGAAGTCACCTCTAGGTCCGTATTCCTTTGATATCTATGAATAGATCTGCATAGTGGCTCCCTCTCATGTATAATGTAAATATACAAGCACTGATTGTTCTGTGCGTATAATAAGCTCTGCCTTGTTATGTTTCATAAACAACCCTGCTTACCAACATGGTATATTATTCAATTCACAAAAAGTAATTATGTGCTAAGTTGCCACTAGTTGTCATACCACAGATCCGCTCTGGTATTTTTTAACCCTGGAAATATGGATGAAATACAATCCTTTTTTTTTTTTTTTTTCCCTCCCCCAACTTAGGTTTTGCCACCTTTGTACTGGTCTCTGTTTGCAGCGTTTATCAGTGAAAAAGTCTTGTAAACAGTACCCTGAGATTTGTAATAAACCTTGATGGTGCATACATCATTCTAAAATCCGGTTATGGTTTGTTTTGTTTTCATTTTCTTTCATCTGACAAAAGTCTATAGCTATGGTTTAGATTTTGTTTCTACTTACTTTTATTTATGCAGCGTTAACTTAATAGGAGTTTTATAAATGGCCATGAAAGGGAACCATTAAAAGGTGTAATAAAAATACAAATTTTGGATGGTGATTGTGAGTTTGCAATCAGGATTTAGCAATTGAGGTAGAAAAAAATACACATACAGTGTACTTTTAGGTTTTGAAAAAAAAACATTAAGGACGACATCTTGGTTTTTTTTAGCTTGTGCATAAGAGTCAATATACCGGAAGCCCCTTACAATATATTGTGACAAAGGATCAGGTGATGTCACTCAGTAAGTTTGAGGTTTGATCCGTAATATCAGATTCTCACATGTGATCCAGGGCTTATTTTAAAAGAAAGACAGCTAACAAAAAATGAAGGGTCATTAAATCTTGTCTGATCTCAGTTTTAGACTAGACTCTAGCAAGTTAAAGTACAGAGAGTTAAGAGTCCTGATTGGTTCTTAGCTTTTAATACCTGCAATGGCAAAAAGGTTACCCGCACCAGACCCGCTTTGCTGGAGGGTTCCACAACTGCATCCGACCTACTACCTGACCTGATCCGAAACATACCAGCAGCTTTCTACCGGACCTGCAACCACATGCTGTTTACCTGACCTGCAAATCAAGTAACACGCAGGTACCCAACCCTAAGCAGGACGTAACTGAACATTGCAATGCTAAAACTGAATTAAAGCAACACTAACTGATGTAATAAAGGTTATTGTGGCTTTAAGGCGTGTTTTTCAGTGGCTGCTTATCTTTTAAATCTTTTTATATTGTAGCCACTGAAAGCTATGTGATAAAGAAATAAATGCAACTGTTGTGTGCATTTTTATTGCTAGCTTATAAATGCCACTATTCCTACAAAAGTTAACGGGATTGCAATGCACGGACAACTGCTATTGCTGTATTTGGCCTTGCAGGAGAAATAGTGGATCTTTGGATCAGTATTTTTATTAGTTTTTTACATTTCTTTAGCCATTATTCGAACTTAAAGGAATTGTGCACTGAAAAATTACTTTTTCATTTCAATATATAAATGAATACATGTACATTAAGCAGCACTTACTCTTGTGTGTTTGTGTTTCTGCATTACTTTAATCCTCAAGCTCGGTCCCCCAGCCCCGTCAGACTATCTGACTCTCTGTGAGGGCAAGCATGCTCGGTTATCTCTATGAGGCAGCACTGGGAGAAGGAATTATCCATCATGCATTTCACATACCAACTGTCAACATCTCAGCTACAGCAAATCTAAACCTATACATGATGATACTATGGCATTCTGATATAGGGGGCAGATCAAAATAAAAGTGATGGTTGGGAAAAAATATATTCAATAAAAGTTCTTATCATTAAAAAAAGTGCTAATTTTGCCCCAACCAATCAGATGTTAGCTTACAAATGTTAAATAAGATCTGATTGGTCGGGGCAAAATTTTAAACGATAAGAACTTTTATTGAATCTCCCTGCTAGTTTCTAGCAATGGTCAATTACAAAAAATATGTATAGTGTACATATCCTTTAAACTGCCTAGTGCTAATTATTTGCTCCAACGGTACTTTGATAAAGTAAGTATGGTTTAGTATTGTAAGGCTGGGTACACACGGGGCTATTATTTGTCTCGTCCGAGAGTCCGCTGCGATCGCTTGGCTGGGACAAATCGCTGTCGGTTGCAGCAATAGTGGCCGCGGCTGAGAGTGCAGGTAACCGCTCGTGATTTCCCAACGGACCCATTCGGATGAGCGGGTGACCAAGCTCTGTTGCAGCCGGCTGACCGATCCACGAAATATCTGCTGGTGTTTACCCAGCCTTAAGCTAGGTACACACCTGAAAGATCTTGAAAGATGACAGACAAGGTCTGCAAGATCCTGTCTCATTTTTCAAACGATTGGGCTACACACAGCGCACCCCCTATGCACAGCATATACACAGCACAGGAAGAGCGCTCGGGACTCAGTGTTCCCTCGGTGAAAATTTTCCCTCATTTCGGAACGAGCACGCGGCCGCTGAACAATCGGGTCGGCTCGTTCGGAAAAGAGGGAAAATTTCCGTTGGCTGCTGTAGACTTCCTATAGGATACCGTCGGATCCGACAGTATCGGCTCTTTATCAGTACTGTGTGTACCCAGCTTAAGGGTGACTAAAGCTAAAATGTGGTTTCATGTGGTTATCTTCTATACAGGGATAAACACATTATCTCATTTAGTTCTTTTCTCCCCACACAATCTATTTTACATAATAATGTTGTTTTATTCTCTTGCACAGTCACCAACATACACAAGGGTTTTTTTTGGAGGAAAGAGATGTTTCCTTCGACAGGAAAATCTCGACCGAATTCATAAACAAGAAGACTTTGTGCATCTTAATATAGAACTGATCATGATCTAGAAATAGATCAGGTGTACAAATAAAGGAAACTACAAATAAACCACTAGGGTCAACAGAGACAATGAAATCGCTTGTGACCTTGTTAAAGATCAAACATGTTGAATAACAAAATGTTAGTAAATTTTAGTTCCACATAAGTTCATTATGTGGTCAGGACTATAAATATATTACAAACCTTAAAGGGCAAGTGAAAATGTTTAGAAATAAGACCATTGTAATGTCCAGGGAGGTCGGAGACATTATTCATACCTGTTGTGTGACTGATGGCTGTACGACTCTCCCACTTTGACAGCCTATCTTTGACTAGGGGCTGAATGGAACACGAGGAGAGCTGACAACCCCTCCAGGAATGTTGATCTTTTAGGGCTAGGCCACACTAGCGCGTTTGCGCACGCGATTTTCACTAAAATGGAAATCGCGGGAACGCGAAAATTCCCGCGATTTCCAATGCGCATGCGATTGCGCGTCCGTTCGCGTTTTGGTAACGCATGCGTTCACCATTTTTGGTGCGCTAACGCATGCATTTCCAGAACGCAAAATGGCGAAAACGCATGTGAAAAACGCGCAAGAATCACACACACAAACGCGTGCGATAACGCTCGCGATTTGGTGCGCGATTCCTGTGGGATGCAGTGTGGCCTCGCCCTTACTACCATGTACTTTTACTACAATAGTAAATAACTAGAAAGGGAAAGTTTAAGTATAAACGTTGAATTTGGCTTGAAGGGCTGCATTTTGGAAGGGAATATGTGTGTTTGCTGCAGATCTTAAAACTCAATAATGGGAATGATGAGTTTGTAATGAACGCTTGTTTGGGACAAAAAAACCTTTTGTGTGTACCCAGCCCAAAGTGGTGCTAATTTTGATCCAATCAATCAGAAAGCTAACATCTGATTGGTTAGGGCAAAATTAGCGGCATTTTCAATAATGATTTTTGATCAAAATGTCTTTTTTTGACTTTAGTTACCCTTTAAGTATGTCTGCCACAGTAATGGATAAGTAGATCAGTAGGTTTGTGTACCTGTGTCAGGTTGGGGGTTAAAAAAACTTTTTTGATAATTGGTCAAAAAACATTTTTGACTTTAGTTACCCTTTAGGTATGGCTCCAACAGTAATGGAGAGGTAGGTCAGTAGGTGTATGTGCCTGTGCCACGTGGGGGTTAAAAAAAAAAAAACTTTTTTGATTATTGATCAAAATTATTTTTTTTACTTTAGTTACCCTTTAAGTATGGCTGCCACGGTAATGGATAAGTAGATCAGTAGGTGTGTGTACCTGTGTCGAGTTGGGGGTTAAAAAAACAAACTTTGTTCATGATTAGTCAAATTTGTATTTTGACTATAGTTACCCTTTAAATATGGTTGCCATGAAAAAGTGTAGGTCAGTAAGCATGTGTACCTGGATCAGGTTGGGGGTTAAAAAAAATTTTTTTTTTGATGATTGGTCAAAAAACATTTTTGACTTTAGTTACCCTTTAGGTATGGCTCCAACAGTAATGGAGAGGTAGGTCAGTAGGTGTATGTGCCTGTGCCATGTGGGGGTTAAAAAAAATAACTTTTTTGATTATTGATCAAAATTATTTTTTTTTACTTTAGTTACCCTTTAAGTATGGCTGCCACAGTAATGGATAAGTAGATCAGTAGGTGTATGTACCTGTATCCAGTTGGGGGTTAAAAAAACTAACTTTTTTGATGATTGGTCAAAATTAGTTTTTTTGACTTTAGTTACCCTTTAGGTATGGCTGCAACAGTAATGGAGGGGTAGGTCAGTAGGTGTATGTAACTGTGCCACATGGGGGTTAAAAAAAACAAACCACCTTTTTTATTATTAATCAAAACATTTTTTTTTACTTTAGTTACCCTTTAAGTATGGCTGCCACAGTAATGGATAAGTAAATCAGTAGGTGTATGTTCCTGGGTCTTGTTGAGGGGGTATGTCTTTAGTTTTTTTGACTTTAGTTACCCTTTAAGTATGGCTACCACCATAATGAATTAGTAGATTAGTCGGTGTGTGTACCTGGGTCTGGTTGAGAGGGTATGTCTTTTTTGTGTTTACAACCATAAAACTATCTTTTATTGAGGATAAATCTAAATTAGTTTTTTTTTACTTTAGTTACCCTTTAAATATGGCTGCCACAGTAATGGATAAGTAGATTAGTAGGTGTGTGTACCTGGGTGGTTGAGGGGGTATGTCTTTTTTGTGTTTATAACCATAAAACTATCTTTTATTGAGGATAAATCTAAATTAATTTTTTTGACTTTAGTTACCCTTTAAATATGTCTTCCATGGGAATGGAAAGGTAGGTCGGTAGGTGGGTGTACCTGGGTCTGTGTGGGGGGGTTGGGGGTATCACCATTTATATTTATGACCATGAAACAAACTGTTTTGAAATATCCACATTTGAGGATTGTTACCATTATAGTCTATGGGATAAAATGTCCGGAATTTCGCTGATAACGCCGTAACGCTTCCGCGGATTCCTTAGCTAGAAGATAACACACTTCTCCTATATGCCCCACACGTCTGTACCGAATTTCACGTCTCTAGCTCAAAAACTGTGGGAGGAGATACGGTCCAAAAAAGCGGAAGAATAAAATGGAAGAAAAAGAAGAAGAAATAAAAAGAACAGTAATTTGGCTTTTTCAAGCCAAATTAATAAGTAACTGAAACATTATTGGTCATCTTTTTGTAGAAACTCAACCAATCATGTTCATTCTTATACTTCTGTATGAACTTATTACAGCAGGTCACACCTATTACTAGTCTGTAGCCAATCCTGTGAGCCCATATTAAGCAGGGAAGCACATGCACGGTTATCCAGATTTTCAGGGGATTACATTTCCTTGAATGCCATTTACTTTACTGTTCATTTAGTTTGTTGGTGTTCTTGGGGGGAATTAGTGGTTTCAGATTATAAAGTATAAAATTGTATACTGATGTTAAGTTGATTTGATGTTAGATCTGCCTAAAGCGTTTAACCTTTGCGACGTTCCCACTTGCTGCGTGCTGCTTTGCAACATATGTTATAGGTGTAATGACTTCCCGTCGGGCCAGGTGGTTTTCCATTGCTCTGTAGGGAAGTCTGATAAGTTTATGAGACGTGAGACTGGGGCCAGAAGAGACTACTAAACATGGTCTGTGCTAGAAATGCCAATAAAGCAGCATGTAGTCTATCAGGGAGATGTAATAAAAACTGTTATTGTTAAAAATGGTGCTAACTGTGCCCCAACCAATCAGATGTTATTTACCATTTGAAAGCCAACATCTGATTGGTTGGGGCACAGTTGCACTCCTTATCTCCAGCTAATTGGGAAAGACCTTTTCAGTTCCTCTACATTTACTTTCTTAGTCAACCCCCCCCCCCATGTATTTTGTATTTTCACTATAATTACCTTTGCCAAAACTACTTCAACCCGATCCAGCCATAGCTCTGATGTCTTCTCTGTAGCTTCTGTGACCCTGATCCCTGATGTGGCCACATACATTGGGGCAAATTCCCGGAGCTGAAGAAGAGAAGGATGTGCACATAAGTAGTAGCACTGCAAAGATTTAGCAATGCACGGTATATTTTAGAAAAGATATATTGGAGGGTATCTAGGGGCAGATTGCATTGTTTTATGGTCATTCATGACATACAAAAGGAAAGACCAATAAATCTTGTGCTATGCTTTATATTATTACATTTTAAAGGGTATCTTTACTCTAAAAAATCTAATTTGTACTTTTAGATACAGCTAGATCTAAAAAACTTTTTGGGGATTTTAAACCTGAGCTGTAGATCCTGAGAAATCATCATTTTAATCACAGCATTTACAGGGAAAAAAACCTGTCACTCCAGGAGCAGAAATGATAATATGTTCCTCCATCCCTGACCTCTTACTAGGATCTTTGGCTGCCTGCCAGCACACTTTCTGCAACATTTCAGGTGAGATAATAAAGAAGGGAGGGGGAGATGTGTAAGCAGAGCAGCGTCCGTGGTGAGGCTGTGCAGAGCTTACAAGTGCCGCAGACACTACAAGGAGGCAGTGAGTAAGGGAGGGTGGGGGGCAATAAGGAGCATTTACTAAACATTAATATTTAAAGGGCAAGTCCAGTGTAAAAATAACTTTAGCTATAAATGTAGATCACCAAATCTAGTTTCGCATTATCAAAATTTACCTAACAAGCTCCTTAAGTTCCTTAACTGACCCGGTCCCTCGTTGATCCTCCTACTGATAACAGCTGCCCTTCTTCCTGCTCGCGGCTGTCAGGCGATTGGGTTCCACGTTGCCTATTTACGGACAGTTGCAATCAGGAAGTGGAGCGGCTGTCATCAGCAGAGCAGAGGAGGAGAGGCGAGGGACTGGGTCAAGTAAGGAACGTCTGGGGCATCTTTGGTAAATTTTGATAAAGCAAAACCTACTGTAGGTTTGGGGGGGGATCTACATTTATATCTTAAGTTTTTTTTACACTGGACATGCCCTTTAATGACAAAGCAAGCACAGATAAATATGTGAGTATCACCATTTTACTACTCAAATTGTAGTTCCAGATAATGTAATGTTGTTTCAGTGAGTATAGTGGCAATTTAAAGAGGTTAATCTCTAAGCCATACAGTAAATCCAATGGGAAAATATACAGAAGTTCCAGGTTTATATATTAAATGAGTATATATTCGCACTTATCTGCACGTTAAGAGTAGAAAAGCACCAACTAGCAGAATCTGGGATAAAGAGATTATCTCGTCATTGTATAGTGTAGACATTTGGTTTTAAAGATAATGTGGAACCAAATTTTTAAATGTTTAATGGTGAATTAACACCCCCCTCCCCATTAATAGTTCCCAAGGTGAGGACCTTAACCTCCAAGTCCTGACCCCTGGGTTCTTAACAGATCAGCTGTAATACTTACATAAAGGTTCCCTCGTCCCTCCTGTACTCTTCCCTGATTCTGTCTGCAGTCTGTGAAGTAACCAATGGGAAGTCACACTCTACAAAGAAGAGTGTCTATTCTATTGGCTACATCACAGACTGTCACTGGCAGTAACAGAGGTGCCGAGCAGACCATAGTGGCGATGGAACCTTCATGTAAGTATAACAGCTGATCTGAATGTGCTCAGGGGTGGGGACTTGGTGTTTAGGTCCTTACACTTGGTTAAGTAAAATTGTCCTTTAAGATTACATTAAAAGTAGGTGAAATGAATTAACCAAATCACACCTTTAAACAGGGAGAAAAAATATCCCCTTCAGGCATACATTTATATCAATGACATTCTCAAGCATATTCTCAAGTTATTTTGGGTTAAAAAAAAAGTACATCAAATCCAGGCAAATTTCTCCCCTGCGCATGTCAGCATCCCTCCTGGAGGCAAAGACAGGAAGACAGACACTACTCAGTTTCCTGGACTTTGGACATGGACTGCAGGAGAACCATAAGGAACAGGGATGTAAGGTAAGGCCTAGATACTTATCACCGTCCTCCATCTCCCATCCTTGATCATGTCTCCTTTCTTTTCCAGCTTTTCATATAAAACTAAACAAACCCATTGTATCCATTTTGACTTGACTGATATGAATAATTCAAGTAAGGTTATACTTCATTGGTGTTTATTCTTCATTATATTTTAAGGAGGTCTTTTCTTTTGCTGTCCATTGTTAAGTTCCTAGTCATTAGTCTAGGTATGAATAATGAATGACTTAGTTTGGTGCCTCTGTGCATGTGACAATTTTCTTAGGTTTAATGGATTCTCGGTCCGCCTGCAGGAAATGTAGATATGAATATTGTTACCTCCTGAATGGAATCTTCCATCAAAGCCTCCCAGGTACGTTCTATAAGATGTGTTTGTTTTCTTTATGAAGGTGTATCAAGCCTGTTATGTAATGTTAGGTGTCTGTGATTAAAATTCATGAGCCCTTATAGTGGGGAATTTATTCACTGCAAGAGCTAAAATAGAAGTGATATAAATTACCCTGCTAGGATTTCTATTGCTAACTGACAGATTGGTAGTCTGTTAGACCTACTGGACTTGAAATTTAGTTTCATTTCGCTAGTCATTCACGATTTAGTAATCGGCAGGATTTTTATAGCGCCAACATCTTCCGTAGCGCTTTACAATTCCATGTATACATTCACATCAGGCGCTGCCCCTAAGAGCTTACAATCTAAGCACATTTATTTGACACATACAACCTATCAATATGTCTTTATGATTGTGGGGGAAACCGGTGTGACCGGAGGAAACCCACACAAGCACGGGGAGAACATACAACTCCTTGCAGATGTGGCTATGGGTGGATTAGAAATCAGGACCTTAGCGCTGCAAGGCATCAGTGCTAACCACTGAGCCACCGTGATGTGACCTCCCTCTTCATATGATGCCCACCACAGAGGCTGTTGAAATGGTGAGAAAACTTATGTTCCAACTTAACCCAGAACAGGTGTGTTCCCTACCGGACAAATATATGGATAAGTTCTGCAAGCAAAAACTTGTGCTATGGGATCTCCAGTTACACTCATTGTGGTAAACCTTTACATGAAGTTATTAAGAGCTTTTGTTTTCACGTCCTCAAAGGGCATTGCACATTGACAACAGGGTTAAAATCCACCAGGAGGAAGTACAAGCCTCCACTGGCTTTGTTGGACTGCTTGGTAGAAGTCAGGGAGAATTGTAAACTGGAAGTAGAGGTTTACAGAAAACCAACACACACAGATCAGTATTTGATGTTTGACTCCCACCACCCTTTAGATCACAAGCTGGGTGTCATCAGAACCCTGCAACACAGAGCTGAGAACATCCCCACTAGCACAGAGGCAAAGGCTAAAGAAATGAAACATCTCAGAGGAGCCCTTAAACCTTGTGGATATCCAGACTGGGCCTTTGTCAAAAGAAGTAGAAGGAAAGAAAAGAACACGAATACCAACAGTGAAGGGGAAAAGCAAGACAGGAGGAAGAACATGGTCATCCCATATGTAGCAGGGGTCTCCGAGAAATTAAGAAGAATTTTCAAAAAATACCGTATCCCTGTCTGCTTTAAACCGAACAACACACTGAGGCAGCAATTGGTACATCCGAAAGACCCAATACCAAAACACAAGAAAAGCGACATTATATATGCAGTGCAGTGCAGTGAAGAATGCTCTGATTTGTATGTGGGGGAGACCAAACAGCAACTGCACCAACGTATGGCCCAGCACAGAAGAGCCAATTTCTCGGGTCAGGACTCAGCCGTGTACCTGCATTTTAAGGATAAAGGACATACCTTTGAAGATTGTAATGTTAACATACTGGCGAAGGAACGTGACTGGTTCAAGAGAGGTGTTAAGGAGGCCATTTATGTGAAAATAAAGAAACCAAGCCTAAATAGAGGTGGGGGGGTTCGACACCAACTGTCTGCCATGTAAATTGCTGTTTTGACGCCTTTACCCTGGGCAGTTCCTATAACACCTCTTAGACTAGGTTCATATTACACCCCTTATTGCTAATTCCAATTTACTGCCAGGTCTGATTCTTTGATTGACTGTTCAGTGTTATTAAATGTGACCTATATACAATTTAAGTGTGAACAGATTGTGGTCCTCACTATCTTCTTTTTCCAATGGTTGGCAGCTGGGTTTATCCCATAGCACATAGTTAAACTTATGGTAAATGGACAGCTGATATGACCAGCCCCACTTATCTTTGGTTAGAATATTTTGTTTCTTTAAAGGACAACTCCACCCTCATAAGAACATCTTTTAGAAAGAATGGCCTCTTTAAAATATGTTGATATATCATAGTTTGTCCTATGAATTCATTACTGTATGCCTGCTATGCTTCTGGATGCCTCATGGAAACTGAGCAATTTAGAAACCTGTACTGAGCCTGTAATGAGCCTGGGCATGCTCAGAAGAGGCAGACAGGGGATTAACATTCAGTCACTGGCTGTGATGTCAACTGTCAAATCCATAACTGACAGTTACTAACTGGAAGAACCAGGAAGTAGAAACAGGGGAAACAGGACATTGTGCAGGATTTCAGGTTAGACTTATATATTTCACATTTCAAACTATTACCGTTTAGGGTTTTGGGGGGTGATTTACCTGTATGTAAATTTTCATTTTGGGACTGGACTTGCCCTTTAAATTTTTCTTTCAGACTCTTTTCTTTAGCGCTGTAACCATGATCTTTCCCTAGGGATTTCTTCAAACACTCTAAAGGTGTGGTAGGTGCCCTCCAGCTTTCATTTTATTTGTCACCACTTATGCTGATAAGGTCTAAACTTTGCTGTCCTGCCATTATTAAATGCTTCAGAACAGCTGTCCTACCTTTCTTTGTGCCTGGCAGCACACGTATGACGATAATGTCGGCCTAAAGTGACAAAAAATGCTAATATTTAACTGAAGTCTGATTATTTGTTCAGACTGTCCATTTGACCTGAATTCAATTAAATCTGTTCACACTGTATTTAATTATCAGACCTGGGTCAGATTTGAGGAAAAAAGTCAGATTGGGGCATTTTTCTGAGGCAGATGTACCTGACCTTAGCACAATCAATCACACCTTGCATTCAGGAGGTCCCTAACACCTTACTGCTTTATGCTGATTGGGACATTCCAGTGAATGTATTGCCAACCGATTCTTGTACAAGTCATTCTGAATTGAAAGATGCATTCAAGAACTAAACTTCAAGTCCAGTTGATCTAACTGAATATACCATGACCTGGATGAATTAATATTACAGATATACCGTGACCTGGATGGATGAATATTACAGATATACCGTGACCTGGATAAATGAATATTACAGATATACCGTGACCTGGATGGATAATATTATAGAAAACCATGACCTGGATGAATTAATATTACAGATATACCATGACTGGATGGATGAATATTACAGATATAACGTGACTGGATGAATGAATATACAGTAGACATGACCTGGATGAAGAATATACAGATATACCGACTGGATGGATGAATATTACAGATATACCATGACCTGGTATGGTAGAATATTACAGATTACCATGACCTGGATGAATGAATATTACAGAATACACATGACCTGGATGATGATATTAAAATCCTAACTATGAGAATATACAGATACCAGTAACCTGGATGGATGAATATTACAGATATACCATGACCTGGATGGAAGAATATTACAGATATTACCGTGACCTGGATGAATGATTATTACAGATATACCATGACCTGGATGAATGAATATTACAGAGATTCCATAACCTTGATGAATGAATATTACAGATATACCATGACCTGGATGATGAATATTACAGATATACCATGTCCTGGAATGAATGATATTACAGATACTGTGACCCGGTGAATGAATATTACAGATATACCGTGACCTGGATAAGAATATTACAGATATACCATGACCTGGATGAATGAATATACAGATATACCGTGACTGGATGATACATCTTACAGATATACCGTGACCTGGATGAATGAATATACAGATATACCGTGACCTGGATGAATGATTATTAGAGTTACCATGACTGGAATGAATGAATATTACAGTTTATACGTGACCTGGATGAATGAATATTACAGATATACCGTGACCTGGATGAATGAATATTACAGATATTACCGGACTGGATGAATGAATATTACAGAATACCGTGACCTGGATGAATTGAATATTACAGAATATACGGTGACTGCGATGAATTATTACGAGATCTGATGTACCGGATATTCAGTATTATCGTATACCGTGACCTGGATGAATGAATATTACAGATATACCGTGACCTGGATGAATGAATATACAGATATACCGTGACCTGGAGAATGAATATTACAGATATACCGTGGCCTGGATGAATGACTATTTACAGATATACCGTGACTGGATGAATGAATATTACAGATATACGTGACCTGGAGTGAATGAATATTACAGATATACAGTGACCTGGATGAATGAATATTACAGATATACCGTGACCTGGATGAATGATATAAATATACCGTGACCTGGATGAGTAGAATATTACAGATATACGTGACCTGGATGAATGAATATTACAGATATACCGTGACCTGGATGAATGAATATTACAGATATACCGTGACCTGGATGAATGAATATTACAGATATACCGTGACCTGGATGAATGAATATTACAAATATACGTGACCTGGATGAGTGAATATTACAGATACCGTGACCTGGATAGGATGGAATTTACAGATATACCGTGACCTGGAGGATGAATATTTACAGATATACCATAACCTGGATGAATGAATATTACAGATATACCGTGACCTGGATGAATGAATATTACAGATATACCAAGACCTGGATGAATGAATATTACAGATAGACCGTGACTGGATGGATGAATATTATAGATATACCGTGACTGGATGGATGAATATTACAGATATACCGTGACCTGGTATGAAAGAATATTACAGGATATACCGTGACCTGGATGGAGAATATTACAGATATACCATGACCTGGATGGATGAATATTACAGTATACCATGACCTGGATTGGAGATATTACAGAATACCATGACCTGGATGGATGAATATTACAGATATACCATAACCTGGATGAATGAATATTACAGATAGACAGTATGAATGAGAACCTTCACAAGCATAACAGATTGGTATAATCAGCAGTATTTGAGAGAAATCATTTAATTCTGCAGGTCAACTTCTGAATGAAAAAGGCAATAGAGGGTCGCACTCCAAGAAATTATAACAATTTTATTGTGATCCACACATCACACGTCACTTCTTAGAAAAAAAGCACAGAGCGGCTCAACTCAAATGGATGGTACTGGAGGTCGTTGAAAAAGATATGAGGGGAGGTGATTTTAATAGAAAACTACTACAAAAAGAAATAGTTTGGATAGACAAGCTTGGCACCTTGGCCCCTCATGGTCTTAATGAAGATTTCAATTTGTCCTGCTTTCTATAATTATTAATAATTAAGTATTGCCTTTTCACTAGCAACTATAGCTTCTATTTACTGTCTCAACTTAGGTATATGATAATTTCTTTTAGATTGAAGATACTGTGGACACTGGCGCCATCTTGAGGATTGATTGAAACACATGTCTCCTCGTTTTAAAGATATGAAAAAAAGTTTGTGTGTATACTATATTACAGCCACGGTGACGTGTGATAAAATTGTTATAATTTCTTGGAGTGCGACCCTCTATTGCCTTTTTCCTGTAAAACTACTGGTATCAAAGGGAAGAACCCATGAGGCGTCTGCACCCACAGTTGGATAGAGTGCACCTCCACTATTGTTTATCTGTTTCAACTTCTGAATGACCTGCCCATGACCTATTAGTTATCAACTCAATGCAAACAGAAAACCAGCTGTTCCTAAAGGGCTAGTTAGGAAATCAAGAATCCATTTAGGCTTAGTTATGTTTTCCTTTAAAGATCAAAAACCAACCACTTTTCCTTTGCTTCTATATAACAAGCAACAGTAGCAAACACTAATCTTTAAAGAGTATGTGTACTGGGCAATTAGTTTTTTTTGATAAACTGACCCTTATTGGAAACTATCATTCCTATCTCTGTACCATTTATTAATTGATCTGTCTCCTATTTCTTTAGATATCCAATCTTAAGCATTACATTTTAGCTGTCAATCAAGTGTCTTATAATAAACTCTTCTGTAATGTTCCGTTTTGCTGTAACTGTGATAATGACAGTCAGTATCTGTGAAATGCATTGTGGGAAATTCCCTCTCCCAGCACTGTTTCATAGTGATTACTGAGCATGCTTGCCTTCACAGATAGTCAGGGAGGGAGGATACTGAGCAAAACAAGTACTGGATTGAAGGCATGCAGCAACACATGCACACCTCTGAGTAAGGGCAACTTACATGCATTTACCAACCTCTGCTATACGATTTGCTACTTTGTTGGACATTTGTCACTTGTTATTTGTTACCAGCACTGGTAAATCTCTATACACCACCCCCTTGGAGGTGGCATCTAGGAGATAGTAATGACTGGAGATTTGAGGTGCTTGTTTTCATCTGCCTTTGGTCTGATGTACCCAAGCTGAGATGAGAGAGATTATGCAGCACTAGTGCCAGTAACTTGTAGAATAACTTCTGTTATTTTCCCATTGACCTCTAGGTGTCACTGTTGTATCACACAATTTGATTTTGTTGAATTATCCAGCCTAGGGTTTATTTAAATCATTTGCATATACAAAGGTAAATAGTATTTAAGTTAGTTCATAACTAAAACAGGCAGAGCCTGTATCTCTGTCAGGCGTCTTCCACTGTATCTCTGTCAGGCGTCTTCCACTGTTAATTTATTTTTACATCCAGATATAGTTGTTACTCAGGAATTAAGTCCATATTCATTCAGATATCCAGTGAAATCTATTTTGCTTTCTAACCACTCCTTTATGATGATGAATAACTACATTCCATACGCGCAGTACAGAGCTTGCTGATGATGTCATAGAAAGTTGAGTGTGCTTCCTGCAAGCTCTGACGCCAAGAGCACGTTGGTAATAAAACCAAGTTTTCCTCAAATTGCCGCTCAGTGCAATCCTATAATTCTAGGGAGATGTAATAAAAGTAGGGGTAAAATGAGCACCATTTTTAATAAAAAGAACTTTTATTACATCGCCCTGTCAGCATTTTTGATTGGTGTTCGTTTTGTCCTCTAGTTTTTAATATTAATTGAGAGTTTATTTTACAAATATCAGAAATGATGTCACATATCTCATTGGATATTGGCAAAACCCGGCATTTTTGGTCATCTAAAAATATTAATATTATGATGAAATAATGACATCACAGTGCAGTTAATGTAGTGTATCGTGTCATTACATTAATTATCAAATATTACAATATACACTGTAAATACACAGTATTTGAAATGTATGCATTGTTAGCAGCACGAACGGAAGTCAACACACGTGAAACACATGACGATGCTTGTGCGATTTTCATGCACTTTGATGTCCGTTGTAGTGTGGCCTTAGCCTTGGTCCGACAGTAAAAACACAGGCGTGCCGCAAGAAAATTTTGAATTAGCAAGCGTCTGTCTAGAGAAGTTTGAGAACCACTGATCTAAAGACAAGAGATAGTTATAATGAATCAAGGTGCTGAATATAATCACAATCTTCCTTTTTTAATTATTATTTTAATATTATTGTGGATTTATATAGCGCCAAAATCTTCTTAAAGTCTTTATTGTGAGCCACACATCACAAACACAACGTTTCGGGAGAATAATGTGCCCCCTTCTTCACCTGAAGAAGAGGGCAGGTTATTCCCCCGAAACCTTGTGTTTGTGATGTGTGGCTCACAATAAAGTCTTAAATTGATTGGAGTGCGAACCTCTGCTTCTTTATGCTTACTGTACCTACTGTGTCTACTGTACCTACTGTGTCTACTGTACCTACTGTGTCTACTGTACCTACGGTGCCTACTGTACCTACTGTGCCTACTGTACCTACTGTGTCTACTGTACCTACTGTACCTACTGTGCCTACTGTACCTACTGTGTCTACTGTACCTACTGTGTCTAATGTACCTACCGTGTCTAATGTACCTACCGTGTCTACTGTACCTACTGTGTCTACTGTACCTACTGTGTCTACTGTACCTACTGTGCCTACTGTACCTACTGTGCCTACTGTGTCTAATGTACCTACCGTGTCTAATGTACCTACCGTGTCTACTGTGTCAAATGTAACTACTGTGTCACTGTGTTCTATTTGTAACTACTTTCTCTGTGTCAAATGGAACTACTGTGTCTACTGTGTCTATTGTAACTACTCACTACTGGTGTCTACGTACCCTGACTGTGTCTACTGCTGGTCTACTGGACCTCTGATGCGCATAATGTGCCCGCCTTCTTCCTATCTGTCACCTACGGTGTGGCATGTATCCTACTCCGCAACTGGTGTTTGTACTCTGTGGTCTACCCATAAGTCCTAATTGCATTGGGTGCTGTACTCATCGTCTCTGCTGTACTTATCTTGTACTCGTACTACTGTTCGTCTACCTGTAACCTACTGTGGTAATCTTACTGTGATGACCTAACTTGTGTCTACTGTAAGCCTACGTGTTCGTCATATGGCACTATGTACCTGACTGTCGCTACTGTACCCTTACTGTCTGTCCTACTGTATCCTACTGTCCTACCGTACTGTGTCCCGTACCTACTGTGCATATGTAGCCAATACTGACCGTCTACGATGTACCTACCGTGTCGCACTGTACCAGTGGATTTGTCCTACTGTACTCTACTGTGCGCTACTAGTCTTGCCTACTGTATACCTACTGTGTCTACTGTCACTACTGGTGCTACTGTCCTACTGTTTACCTACTGTGTCTACTGCTGTACCTACTGTGTCTGTAACTGTGCCTACTGTACCTACTGTGTCCTACTGTAACCTACTGTCACAATGTGCCTACTGTACCCCTTCTTGTACTACTGTAACCTACTGTGTCTACTGTACCTACTGTGGTCTACCTGTACCCTACTGTGCTATATGTACCTACTAGTACCATACACTGTGTCTACTGTACCTACTGTGCTATGTGCTACTGTACCTACTGTTCTACACTGTAACCCTACTGGTGCTATGTAGCCTACTGTACCTACTGTGGCTACTTACGTGTACCTACTCTGTGTCACTTACCACTGTGCTACTGTATGGCCTACTGTACCTCACTGTGTCTACTGTACCACCTACTGTGTACCTACTGTGTCTACTGTACACTACATGTCTGTTCTACTGTACCTACTGTGTCCTACTGTACATCACTGTCTAATGTCCCCTACTGTGTCTACTGTCCAACTACTGTGCTATGGTTCCTACTTACCTACTGTGTCTACGTACCTACTGTGCATAATGCCTGTACTACTGTACCGTACTGTGTCTACTGTGTACCTACTGTGCCTACTGTCACTACTGTTTCTACTGTAACCTACTGTGCCTACTGTTGCATAATGTGCTTACTACTGTACCTACTGTGCCTACTGTGCACTAAGTGCCTACATGTACCTACTAGTTCCTACTTTACCTACTTGGTGCCTACTGTACCTTACTGTGCATAATGTGCCACTTACCTACTGTGCCTACTGTACCTACTGGCTACATTGGGCCTACTGTACAGACTGTACTACTATCTACTGTGTCTACTGACTACTGTGCCTACTGTACTCTATGCATAGTCCTACTGTGTACCTACTGTGCCTACTGTACCTACTGTGCATACTTTCCTACTGTACCCTACGGTGTCTACTGTACCTACTGTGTCTACTTGCCTATGTGCCTACTGTGCCTTAACCACTGGCATAATGTGCCTACTGTACCTACTGTACCTACTGTCCTACTGTGTACTACTGTGTCTACTGTACCCCTACTGTGCCATACTGTGCCTCTACTAGTGCATTGTGCCTACTGTACCTACTGTGCCTACTGTACCTACTGTGTCTACTGTAGTACTGTGTCTACTGTACCTACTGTGCCCTACTGTACCTACTGTGCATAATGTCCTACTGTACCTACTGTGCCTACTGTACCTACTGTGTCTACCTACTGTATTTACTGTGCTAACTGTACCCTCTGTGGTCCTACTGTACCTACTGTGTCCTACTTGTACCTCCTGTGCATATGTTCAACTGGGTACCTCTGTGTGACTGTACCTACTGTGTCTACTGTACCACTCTACTGTGCTCCTGTACCTACTGTGCCTACTGTGCCTACTGTACCTAATTGTTCCTACGTGCCTACTGTACCTACTGTGCCTACTGTACCTACTGTGCATATGTGCCTACTGTACCTTACTGTGCTAATGTGCCTACTGTACCGTACTGTGTCTACTGTGTCCTACTGTGTACCTACTGTACCTACTGTACTCTACTGTACCTAATGTGCCTACTGTACTACTGTGCCTACTGTACCCTACTGTGCATAATTGTGCCTACTGTACCTACTGTGCCTACTACCTACTTGCTACTACTGTGCCCTACTGTACTCTACTGTGCCTACTGTACCTACTGTGCCTAATGTGCCTACTGTACCTACGACTGGGTCTACTGGTACCTACTGTGCCTACTGTACCTACTGGCATAATGTGCCTACTGTACCTACGTGCACTAACGTACCTACGTGTACCTACTGTGCCTACTGTACCTACTGTGCTACTACCTACGTGCCTACTGTGTCTACTGTAGCCTACTGTACCTACTGTGTCTACTACATGGGCCTACTGTACCTACTGTGCCTACTGTACCTACTGTGCATAATGTGCCTACTGTACCTACTGTGTGCCTACTGTACCTACTGTGCACTCATGTCCTACTGTACCTACTGGTGTCCTACTGTACCTACTGGACTGTGCCTACTGTACCTACTGTGTCTACTGTACCTACTGTCCTTATACCTACTGTACTTACGTGTCCTGTACCTACTGTGATAATTGCTCTAACTGTACCTCTCTGTGTACCCTGTACCTACTGTGCTACTGACTACTGGTCCTGTACCTATTGTGCCTATGTCCTATGTTCAACTTGTCTAACTGTAGCCTACTGTACCTACTGTGCATATGTCTCCTACTGTACCTACTGTGGCCTACTGTCCTACTGTGCATAATGTGCCTACTGTACCTACCTGTGTCTAACTGTGCTCCTACTGTGTACTAACTGTAACCTACTGTGCCTACTGTACCTACTGTGGCCTACTGTACCACTGTGCTACTGTACTCTACTGTTGCTCTGTACCTACTGTGCACTAATGGCCTATGACCTACTGTCTACTGTACTGCTGTGTGTCTACTGTAACCTACTGTGAGTCTACTGTACCTACTTGTGCATACTGTGCCTACTGTACCTACTGTTCTGGTCTACTGTACCTACTGTGGTCTTACTGACTACGTGTCTACGGTGTACCTACTTTGCATCACTGTGCCTACTGTAACCTACTGTGCATAATGTCCTCGTGTCCATACTGTGCTACTGTACCTACTGTGCATAATGTGTCTACTGTACCTACTATGTCTACTGTGCCTACTGTGCCTACTGTGCCTACTGTGCCTACTGTACCTACTGTGCATAATGTGCTTACTGTACCTACTGTGCCTACTGTGCATAATGTGCCTATGTACACTGTCCTACTGTACCTACTGTGCCTACTGTACCTACTTGTGCCTACTGTACCTACTGTTGCATAATGTGCCTACTGTACCTATACTGTGCCTACTGTACCTACTGTGCTAATGTGCCTTAACTGGTACCGTCCTGTGCTACTGTACCTACTGTGCCTACTTTACCTACTGTGTCTACTGTACCTACTATGTGTCACTGACTACCTCCTGTGCCTACTGTACCTACTGTGCATACCTACTGTGCCTATGTACCACTGTGTCCTACTGTCCTACTCTGTTCCTACTGTGCATAATGTGCCTACTACTGTGCCTACTGTACCTACTGTGCTAATGTGCCTACTTGTACTCTACTCTGTGCCTACTGTACCTACTGTGTCTACTGTGCCTACTGGTTCCTACTGTGCCTACTGTACCTACTGTGTAATCCTACTTCTATGTGCCTACCTATGTGCCTACTGTACCTACTGTGTCCTACTGTACGACTGTCTACTGTACCTACTGTGCCTACTGTACCTACTGTGCATAATGTGCCTACTCTGTACCTACTGTGCCTACTGTACCTACTGTGTACTACTGTGCCTACTGATCTACTGTGCCTACTGTACCTACTGTGTCTACTGTACCCTGTGCTATTACCTACTGTGCATAATGTGCCTACTGTACCTACTGTGTCTACTGTACCTACTGTGTCTACTGTACCTACTGTGCCTACTGTACCTACTGGGCATATGGGGCCTACTGTACTTACTGTGCTACTGTGCCTACTGTACCTACTGTACCTACTGTACCTACTGTGCATAATGTGCCTACTGTGCCTACTGTGCATAATGTGCCTACTGTACCTACTGTGCCTACTGTACCTACTGTGCCTACTGTACCTACTGTGCATAATGGTGCCTCATGTATCCTACTGTGCCTACTGTACCTACTGTGGCTATGTACCTACTGTACCTACTGTGCTACTGTCCCTACTTGTCAAATGTGCCTAACTGTACCTACTGTGCCTACTGTACCTACTGTGCCTATGTGCCTACTGTACCTACGGTCTACTGTGTACCTACTGTGCCTACTGTATCCTACCTACTGTGCATATGTGCCACTGTACCTACTGTGCCTAACTGACCTACTGTGCATAATGTGCCTACGTCTAATGTACGTACCTACTGTGCCTACTGTACTACTGTGCTACTGTACTACCTACTGTCATAGTGCTACTGTACCTACTGTGCATACTGTCCTACTGTCCTACGGTGCCTACTGTGGCCTACTGTACCTACTGTGTCTACATGTACCTACTGTGACCTATCTGTACCTACTGTGCACTACTGTAAAACGACGGTGCATAATTGTCTACTGTACCTACTGTTTCTACTATACCTACTGTGCCTACTGTACCTACTGTGCATTAACTGTGCCTACTGTACCTACTGCCACTGTACCTACTGGCATAATGTGCCTACTGTACCTACTGTTCACTATACCTACTGTGTCCTACTGTACCTACTGTGCTAATGTGCTCTACTGTACCTACTGTGCTACTGTACTCTGCATAATGTGCCTACTGTAACCTACTGTGCTACTGTACTACTGTCCTACTTACCTACTGTGCATAATGTGCTCTACTGTACCTACTGTGCCTACTGTAACTACCTTGCCTACTGTCCTACTGTGCATATGTGGCCGACTGTACCACTGTGCCACTGTCTACTGTTCGCTACTGAGACTGTGCATATGTGCTACGTACCTACTGTGTCCACTGACATACTGTGCCTACTGTACCTACTGTGCCTACTGTACCTACTGTGCCTACTGTACCTACTGTGTCTACGGTACCTACTGTGCATAATGTGGCCTACCTTACCTACTGTGCCTACTGTAACCTACCGTGCATAGTGTTGCCTACTGTAACTACTGTGTCTACTGTGTCGATTGTAACTACTGTGTCTACTGTACCTACTGTGTCTACTGTACCTACTGTGCCTAATCGTGACCTACTGTCATAATGTGCCTACTGTACCTACTGTCTGTTCTATGTGCAATGTGCCTACTGTACCTTACTACTGTGTCTACTGTGTCGATTGTAACTACGTGTCTACTGTACCTACTGTGTCTACTGTGGCCTACTGTACCTACTGTGTCTACTGTACCTACTGTGCGCTACTGTACCCACTGTACCTACTGTTCTACAGTACCTATGTGTCTACTGTACCTACTGTGGCCTACTGTACCTACTGTGCCTACTGGTACCCACTGTACCTACTGTGTCTACATACCTACTGTGCCTACTGTACCTAGTGCCTACGGTACCTACTGTACCTACCCATGCCTACTGTACCTACTGTGTCTATTGTACCCTACTGTGCCTATGTACCTACTGTGCCTACTGTGTTATTTTACCTACTGTGCCTACTGTACCTACTGTGAATACTGTACCCTACTGTGCCTACTGTGTCTATTGTAACTACTGTGTCTACTGTACCTACTGTGCATAATGTGCCTACTTTACCCCTACTGTGTCTACTACCTACTGTGCCTACTGTACCTACTGTGTCTACTGTACCTTGTGTCTACTGTACCTACTGTGTCTACTGTACTTATGTGTCTACTGTACCTACTGTGCATAATGTGCCTACTGTACCTACTGTTTCTACTGTACCTACTGTGTCTACTGTACCTATTGTGCATAATGGGCCACTGTACCTACTGTGTCTACTGTACTACTGTGTCATAATGTGCCTACTGTACCTACTGTGTCTAACTGTACCTACTGTGCCTACTGTACCTACTGTGCATAATGTGCCTACTGTACCTACTGTGTCTACTGTACCTACTGTGGCATAATGTGCCTACTGTACCTACTGTGGTCTACTACCTACTGTGTCTACTGTACCTCTGTGCATAATGTGTCTACTGTACCTACTGTTGTCTACTGTGTCTTCTGTGTCTACTGTACCTACTGTGCATAATGTGCCTACTGTACCTACTGTGTCTACTGTCCTACTGTGCATAATGTGCCTACTGTACCTACTGTGTCTACTGTACCTACTGTGCCTACTGTACCTACTGTGCATAATGTGCCTACTGTACTCTACTGTGTCTACTGTGTCTTCTGTGTCTACTGTACCTACTGTGCATAATGTGCCTACTGTACCTACTGTGTCTACGTGTACCTACTGTGCATAATTGCCTACTGTACCTACTGTGTCTACTGTACCTACTGTGTCTACGTGTACCTACTGTGCATAATGTGCCTATGTGTACCTACTGTGTCTACTGTGTCTTCTGTGTCTACTGTACCTACTGTGCATAATGTGCTACTGTACCTACTGTGTCTACTGTACCTACTGTGCATAATGTGCCTACTGTACCTACTGTGTCTACTGTACCTACTGTGCATAATGTGTCTACTGTCCCTACTGTGCTACTGTACCTACTGTGCCTACTGTACCTACTGTGTCTACTGTACCTACGTGTCTACTGTACTTACTGTCCTCTGTACCTACTGTGCATAATGTGCTACTGTACCTACTGTTGCGTAATGTGTCCTACTGTACCTACTGTGCCTACTGTACCTACTGTGTCTACTGTACCTCGTGTCTACTGTACCTACTTGTGCCTACTGTACCTACTGTGCTATGTGCCTACTGTACCTACTGTGCCTACTGTACCTACTTGCATAATGTGCCTACTGTACCGACTGTGCCTACTGTCAGACCTACTGTGTCTACTGTACCTACTGTGCCTACTGTACCTACTATGCATAATGTGCCTACTGTACCTACTGTGCCTACTGTACCTACTGTGCATAATGTGCCTACTGTACCTACTGTGTCTACTGTACCTATTGTGCCTACTCTACCTACTGTGCATAATGTGCCTACTGTACCTACTGTGCCTACTGTACCTACTGTCATAATGTGCCTACTGTACCTACTGTGCCTACTGTACCTACTGGTGTCCTACTGTACCTACTGTGGCCTACTGTACCTACTGTGCATAATGTGCCTACTGTACCTACTGTGCCTACTGTACCTACGTGCATAATGTGCCTACTGTACCTACTGTGCATAATGTGCCACTGTACCTACTGTGCCTACTGTACCTACTGTGCATAATGTGCCTACTGTACCTACTGTGCCTACTGTCCTACTGTGTCTACTGTACGTACTGTGTCTACACTGTGCCTACTGTACCTACTGTGCATAATGTACCTACTGTGCCACTGTACCTACTGGGTCTACTGTACCTACTGTGCCTACTGTACCTACTGTGTACTACTGTACCTACTGTGCCTACTTAACCTACTGTGCATAATGTGCCTACTGTACCTACTGTGCCTACTGTACCTACTGTACCTACTGTGCCTACTGTACCTACTGTGCATAATGTGCCTACTGTGCCTACTGTGCATAATGTGCCTACTGTACCTACTGTGTCTACTGTACCTACTGTACTGTGCCTACTGTACCTACTGTGCATATGTGCCTCTGTCTACTGTGCCTACTGTACCTACTGTGCATAATGTGCCTACTGTACCTACTGTGCCTACTGTACCTACTGTGCCTAATGTGCCTACTGTACCTACGGTGTCTACTGTACCTACTGTGCCTTCTGTACCTACTGTGCATAATGTGCCTACTGTACCTACTGTGGCCTACTGTACCGTATGTGCATAATGTGCCTACTGTACACTGTGCCTCTGTAACTACGGGGCATATTTGCACTGTAACCGTACTTGTAATAGGCACTTTAATGTGACCATTAAATAAGGAGCTGAGGTGGTTTGTAAGGATGCCGAAAAGGCTAATCTGCTAAACCGTTTTTTTACATACGTTTCTACTGTTGAGAAATCCTTACAGTAGGGATTGTAACAATGTGCAGGAGGGAAATGAAAGTTTTCACATTGGATCACAGAGGATATGGTACGGAATCAATTAGACAAAGTTAATATCAATAAGCGCCAGGACCAGATGGATTGCTCCTAGGATTTAAAAGAGCTTAGTTCATTCTAGCAAGACACTGTGGCTCATCTTTTCAGATTCGCTTTTGTCTGGGGATGTGCCGCTGGATTGGAAAAAAGCCAATGTAATACCAATATTCAAAAAAGGTAGTCGTTCACAAGCCTGGTAACTATATACCTGTAATCCTAACATCAGGTAGGGAAGGTGATTGGAAACTTTGGTTAAGGATCATATCCTTGACTTTGTCTCCAGAGATCATCTTATTAGTAGTAGTCAGCATGGATTTATGAGAATAGATCATGCCAGACAATAATTGGTTTTTATGAAGAAGTGAGTAAGAAGTTAGATTCAGGCACAGCTGTGGATGTGGTATATTTGGATTTTGCAAAAGCCTTTGATACTGTGCCACATAGGCGACTAATGTATAAAACTGAGGACTGTTGCCTTGAAGAAAACATTTGTTCATGGATAGAGAACTGGTTTTGGACCGCAAACAGAGAGTGGTGGTTAATGGAGCTACTCTATGTGGGCTAAAGTTCTAACGAGTTCCTCAGGGTTCTGTACTGGGGCCGCTTCTGTTTATCTGTTTATAAATGACTTAGAAGGGGGCATTGAGAGCAAGGTCTCTGTGTTTGCTGATGACACTAAATTATGCAGAGCTTTGGAAACTTCCAATGATGTGTCAAGTGCTGCAAGCAGACCTAATAGATTATCAAAATGGGCAGCAGAATGGCAGATGAGATTCAATGTTGATAAATGTAAGGTGATGCATTTGGGATTTATAATCCCTGTCCACCTACAACACCATATAACTCTGTGTTAAGTGAATCTGAAATGGACAAAGATTTGGTGGTTCTGGAGATAACAGACTTAGCTGTAGCAAACAATGCCAGGTACAACGCTAGAGCTAGCAGATATTGTCTGTATAAAGAGGGGAAATGGAATCAAGAGAGAAAAATATTATCTCCCTCTTTACAAGCCTGGTAAGGCCACATTTGGAATATGCGCGTGCAGTTTTGGAATCCCTCCATATACAAAAGGGACATCTTGGAAATTGAGGCAGTTCAAAAGGGCAACAAATAATAGGGGAATGGAGGGGCTTGAATATGCAGGCAGATTAGACAAGTTGGGCTGTTTACATTGAGAAGCGGCGTTTGCGTGGGATCATTATAACCTTATACAAATATATTAATGGCCCATACAGTGAACTCTCTGGTCCATTGTTCACTATATGGTCATATCAGACTCCTGGACATCCTTTAAGGTTGGAAGAAAAGAAATTTCATCTTCAAGTTGAGAGGTTTCTTTTACATGAGAACGGTGGAAACTGTGGAACTGTCTTCCAGCAGAGGTGGTAATGCCAGTTCATTGAATAACTTTAAAAAAGGCCTGGATAGTTTTCTAAAACTAAAAATATTGAGAATTACTGTATTAATGCATATAGATTCTGGTTGATCCAGGGATACTTTCCGATTGCCGTTGGAGTCAGGAAGGAATTTTTTCCCCCCCTTTTTTAGCTGGGTTTTTTTGCCTTCCTCTGGATCACTGTTAGGTAGGTTAAAAAAAAAAAAAAAAAAAAGTGAATAGGTTGGACTTGATGGACGAATGTCTCTTATTCAACCTTAATTACTATGTTACTATGTTACTATGTTACTTGTTTACTGTGTCTGACTGTATCCACTAGGCCTACTGTAGCCAACTGTGCATAATGTGCCTACTGTACCTACTGTGCCTACTGTACCTACTATGCATAATGTGCCTACTGTACCTACTGTGCCTACTGTACCTACTGTGACCATGACACTGTGCCTACTGTAACCTACTGTACCTACTGTGCCTACTGTACCTCCTGTGCATAATGTGCCTACTGTGCCTAACTGTACCTACTGTGCATAATGTGCCTACTGTACCTACTGTGTCTACTGTACCTACTGTGGCCTACTGTACCTACTGTGCATAATGTGCCCTACTGTACCTGATGTGCCTACTGTACCTACTGTGCATTATCTGTGCTACTGTACCTACTGTGCCTACTGTACCTACTGTACCTACTGTGCCTACTGTACCTACTGTGCCTACTGTGCCTACTGTACACGTGTTATGTCCTACTTGTGCACGCAACCACTTTGCACTACTGTGCCTACTGTACCTACTGTGTCTACTGTACCTACTGTGTCGACTGTACCTACTGTGCCTACTGTGCCTACTGTACCTACTGTGTCTATTGTACCTACTGTGCCTACTTTGTCTACTGTACCTACTGTGTCTACTGTACCTACTGTGCCTACTGTACCTACTGTGTCTACTGTACCTACTGTGCCTACTGTGTCTACTGTACCTACTGTACCTACTGTGTCTACTGTACCTACTGTGCCTACTGTACCCACTGTACCTACTGTACCCACTGTGCCTTCTGTACCTACTGTGCCTACTGTACCCACTGTATCTACTGTACCTAATGGGCCTACTGTACCTAGTGCCTACGGTACCTACTGTACCTACCATGCCTACTGTACCTACCGTGTCTATTGTTTCTACTGTACCTACTGTGCCTACTTTACCTACTGTGCCTACTGTACCTACTGTACCTACTTACCTCTTTCCCTACTGTGCCTACTTTAACCTACTATGGCCTACTAACCTCTGTGCCTACTGTACCTACTGTGTTATTGTACCTACTGTGAATCCTGTACGTACTGTGCCTACTATCCTACTGTGAATTCTGTACCTACTGTGCCTACTATGGCTACTGTACCTACTGTGCCTACTTACCTACTGTGTCTACTGTACCTATTGTACCTACTTCACTACTGTGCCTACTGTACCTTACTATGGTCACGGTACCTTCTGTGTTCTACTGTGGCTACTTTTAACCTACTGTGGCTACTGTAGCGACTCCTGAACCTACTGTGCCTACTGTCCTACTGTGATACTGTACCTACCGTGACCCCTAACTTCACGCCAAGAACACCAGCCTGCCTACTATCCTACTGTGTCTATGTTTCCTACTGTACCTACTTGAATACTATACCATACCGCGCCTAACGTACCTCTACGGTCTATTGTTTCCTACTGTACCTATTGTCTTCTGTTCCTAGTTGTACCTACTGTACCTACTTACCTACTGTGGCCTACTGTATCCTACTGTGCTACTGTACCTACTGTGCATAAGTGCCACTGTACCCTACTGTGGCCTACTGTCACCTACTGTGCATAATGCCTACAGTACCTACTGTACCCTACTGTGCATAATGTGTCCTCTGTACCCACTGTTCTGTCTACTACTGTGCTCTTACCTACTGTGCATCATTGGCCATGTACTACTGTGCCTTACCTCTGTGCATAAATGTGCCTACTAGTACCTACTGTGGCCTACTGTACTACGTGCATAATTGCTACTGTACCTACTGTGCGCTTACCTTTATACTCCTACTGTGCATAATGTGCTATACTGTAACCACTGTGTCTACTGTACCTACTGTGTAGTACCTACTTCATAAGTGCTTAGTCCGGTCTACTGCTGCCAAACTGCCTACTGACCTACTGTGTCTACTCTCCTACTGTGGCCTACTGTACCTAACTGTCCTACGTCATACTATGCACTAATGTGCCGACTGTACCTACTGTGCCTACTGTAACCTACTGTGCATAATGTGCCTACCTTGTACCTACTGTGCCTACTGTACCTACTTGTGAATACTGTACCACCTACCGCTCCTACTGTAAAATACCTACTGTGTCAATTGTTCCTACTGTACCCCTAACGGTGAATACTATAACCTACTCGTACGCGCTTACTGTACCTAACCGTTTCTATGGTTCCTACCTGTCACCTAATGTGGTCCTTCTGTTCCCGTCGTGTACCTCCTGTACCTACTTTTGACCTACTTTAAAAGATGTCCTACTGGTAACCTACTGTGCCTACTGTACCTACTGTGCTAATGTTCCTACTGTACCCTTCTACTGACCTACTGTGCAAGTGCCTACTGTACCTACTGTGCATAATGGTCATGACCTACTGTGCCACTCTACTGTGCATAATGTGTCCTACTGTAACCTACTATTGCTCTTCACGTACCTATTATGTGCCTCTGTACCACCTGCATACATGTGCCTCGTCACCTACGTGCCTACTTACCGCTACTGTGCTATACTGATTGGCCTACTGTACCTACTGTGGCTGAACCGTTGATATCTACTGTACTACCTACTGTTAGTCATAATGTGCCTACTTACGACTGTGTCCTCACTGTACCTACTGTGGGCCTACTGTACCTACTGTGCATAATGTTCCTACTGTACCTACTTGTGCCTCTACTGTAGTACCTACTGTGCCTAATGTGCCTCGGTACCTACTGGGCCTACTGTACCTACCACGTTGCATCTGTGCCTACGTACCTACTGTGTCCTACTACTGTACCCTACTGTGCATAATTGCCTACTGTACCTACTGTGTCTACGCTACCTACTTGGTGCCTACTGTACTACTGTGCATAATGTGCCTACTAAGACCACTTGCCTACTGTGACCTACTGTCCTACTGTGGCCTACGTAGCACTAATGTGCATAATGTGCCTACTGTACCTAGAACTGTGGCCTACTGTACCTACTGTGCATAATATGCCTACTGTACCTATTGTGCCTACTGTACCTCCTGTGCATAATTAATGTGCCTACTGTACTACGCCACGACTACTGTGCCTACTGTACCCCTTAATGTCTACGTACGTGCCTACTGTGACCTACTGTGTCAATAGTGCCTACTGTACCTACTGTGCTCTACTGTACCACGGCAACTGTGCCTCACTTGCCCTATAGTCTACTGTACCTACTGTGCTATTGTGCTACTGTAACCTACTGATGTCTACTGTACCTCTACTACTGTGCTAACTGTGTCCACTGCTACCTACTGTGTCCTACTGTGAGACCCTACTGGCTCTGTCCCTCAATTGCCTACCTACTGTGCCTACTTGTGCCGTTTGCTCTGTACCTACTAACCTGTGGTCTACTGTCCCTACTGTGCCCTACTGTACCTACTGTGGTCTACTGTAACCTACTCGTTCTACCTGTCCTACTTGCCTACTGTAACCCTACTCGTGGTCTACTAGTAGCCTACTGTGTCTAACTGTACCTACTGTGCCTCTACTGTACCCACTGTACCTACTGTCCACACTGTGCCTGCTGTACCTACTGGTGCCCTACTGTACCCACTGTATCTACTGTACCTAATGGCGGCCTACTGTGTACCATATTGCTACGGTACCCCTACTGTACCTACCATGCCTACCTGTACCCTACCCGTGTCTATTGTTTTCTTTTTCTACTGTACCATCTGTGCCTACTTTACCTACTTGGGCCTACTGTACCTACTGTACCTACCCCTAACTTTAAACCACCTACTGTGCCTACTTTCCCTACTAGCCTACTATCGAATCTCACTGTGTCCTTACTGTACGACTGTGTTTAGTACCTACTGTGAATACTGTGACGTACTGTGCTACTATACCCTACTGTGAATTCCTGTACCTAACTGTGGTCCTACTATGACTCTGTACCTAATGTGCCTACTGTACCTATGTGGCCCCTCTACTACTTAACCTACTTGTTACTGGCTCCTGTACCTACTTGAACCACTTAACACCTTCTTTGCCTACTTAGTACCTACTATGCCTACGTAACCTGTCTGTGTTCTACTGTGGCTACAATTTACCTCCAACATTACATGGCTACTGTAGCTACTGTGCCGACTGTCTCTACTCTAACTGTGCCTACTGTACCTACTTTGCCTACTGTACCTACTGTGAATACTGTAACCGACACTAACACCACCCCCCTCCGCCGCCTACTATACCTACTGTGTCTAATGTTCCTACTGTACCTCACTCCCTGGACTGATACCTACCGGCTATGACCTACCGCGGACTCTAACTAGTCCGCTGTACCTAATGTTACCTATTCTATTCCTACGACCTTGTGTCTCTTTCTTGACCTCTGTACCTACTTCCAACCATTTCCCTACTGTGCCTACTGTACCTACTGTACCTACTTTACCTACTGTGCCTACTTTACCTACTATATACCTACTCGTGCCATCCTGTGCCCTACTGTTGCCCTGTTAATTGTACCTGGGTTACTGTGTCTACGTTACCTACGGTGCTCCTATGCCTACTGCCTACGACTATCCTACTGTACCCTAACTGTGCCTACTTTACCTACTGGTGTCTACTGTACCAACTACTGTACACTAAACAACCTAAACTCTTACCCTCTGTGTCTATACTACTGATGTGGCCTACTTTACCTACTGTACCACCTACTGTGGCCTACTTTACCTTACTGTGCCTACTGTAACCTACTGGTTATGCCTCAGCCCGCCCACTGTGTCACTAAACGTACCCCTGTGTCTACTGTACCTACTTGTCTACTGTGAACCCTGTTCGACTGTACCACTGTGGCCACTGACCTAAGTTCTACGTACCTACTGTCCTCTACCTATGTCATGTACCTCTTCTGGTGTCATCCTGTGCTACTTAACCTACTTGTGTCTACGTTACACCTGTACTGTTCTCTACTGTACCTACTGTTCTACTGTACCTACCGTGTGCCACTTACCTACTGTGCATAATGTCCTACGTACCTACTGTGCCTACTGACATACTGTGGCATAATGTGCCCTACTCTACCCTACTGTGCCTACGTGTACCTACGTATGTGCCATAATTGTACCTACTTGACCCTACTGTGCCTACTGTACCCTAACTGTGTCTACTTCTGTACACTCCGGTGCCCTACTGTAACCGACTGTGCATAATGTGCCTACTGTACGGTACCTACTGCTATAACCTACTGTATAGCCTCACTGTCCAAGTGCTATGTCTACTGTTCCTCTGTACCTACTAAACTGGCATAATGTGCCTCTGGACTGTACCTACTCGTTGCCTCTGTACACCTACTGTGCATAATGTGCTTACTGTACCTACTGTGCCTACTGTACCGCTCGCTGTGGTCTACTGTATTACGTACTGTGTCTTGACTACTGTGCCTACTGTATCCTACTGTGCATAGTTTGCCTACTGTACCTCTGTGCCTACTTTACCTAACTGTCCTACTGTACCTTACTGTGCTACTGGACCTCCTGTTGTCACTGTACCTACTGTCCTACTGTAACCTACTGTGCAAATGTCCCTACTGTTACCTAGACTGTGCCTACTTGTGCCTCCGTAACCTACTGTAACCCCATCTGTGCAAATGTCCTACTGTAACTACTGTGCCTACTGTAACTACTGTGCATAATGTGCCTCGTACCTACTGTTGTCTATCTGTACCTCTACTGTCCTACTGTACCTACTGGTGCCTACTGTAACCTACTGTGCATATGTTATTGCCTACTGTACCCTACTGTGGCCTACTGTACCGTACTGTGCATAAGTGCCCTACTGTACGCTACTGTGCCCCTACTGTACTACTAGTGCATAAGTGCCTACTGGTAACTACTGTGTCCCTAACTAGGTACCTACTAGTGGGCACTTCTTACTCCTACTTGTGCATAATGTGCCTACTCGTACCATATTGTGGCCTACTGTACCTACTGTGCATAATGTGCCTAGCTGTACCCTACTGGTGTCCTACTTGTACCTACTGTGCATCATGTGCCTCTGTAACTACTCTGTGTCTACTGTACCTACTGCTTGGGCCTACTTTACCTACTGTGGCATAATTGCCTACTGAACCTCACTGTGCCTACTGTACCCCTACTGTGCTAATGTTGCCTACTGTACCTACTGTGTCTACCTTACCTACTCCTACTGTGCCTACTGTACCTACTGTGCTACTGTAGCACCTACTGTGCACATATTGCCTACTTACCTACTCTGTTGCCTACTGTACTACTGTGCCTATTGTACCTTACTGTGCATAATGTGCCTACTGTACCTTACTGTGCGTACTGTACCTACTGTGTGCTACTGTACCTACTGTTCATCATGTTCACTGTCACTGTCACCTATTGTGCTACTGTACCTACTGTATAATGTGCCTACTAGTGCCTACTGCTACTACTGTCATAAGGTGCCTTACTGTACCTACTGTTGTCTACTGTACCTACTGTGCCTACTGTACCTACTGTGCATAATGTGCCTACTGTACCTATGTCCTACTGTACCTCCTGTGCATAATGTTGCCTACTGTAAACCTGATGTGCCTACTGTACTCTGATGTGCCTACTGTACCTACTGTGCATAATTGCCTACTGTACCTGATGTGCCTACTGTACCTACTGTGCATAATGTGCCTACTGTACCTACTGTGCCTACTGTACCTACTGTGCCTACTGTAACCTTTACCCTGTGCTAATGGCCTACTGACTAGCTATAACTATGTGGCTATAACTACGTGTCCTTAACCTTGCATAATCCCTTAACTTGTGTTCTAAAACTGTACCTACGCTGTGCCTACTGTGTCCTACTGTAGCCTACTATGCGTCCTACTGTACCTACTACTGTGCACGACCTCACCTTCCCTACCTTCTCTCTCGCTACTGTAACCTACTGTGCCTCGCACGTACCACTTTTCTACTGTACCTACTGTGCGCTACTGTACCTACTCTGTGTCGACTTGTACCACTAGTACGTGGTCTCTGTACCTACTGTGCCTACTGGTAAACCTACTGTGTCTATTGTACCTACTGTGCCTACTTTGTCTACTGTACCTACTGTGTCCTCACTGTACCTAAACTGTGTCTACTATGTACCTCACTGTGCCTGTACTATACTCTCTGTCTCACTGTACCTACTGTGCCTAACTACCCACTGTACCTACTGACCCCACTTGTGCCTGCTGTACCTACTGTACCTACTGTGGCCCCACTGTACCACTGTATCTTGCCACTGTACTCTCTACTGGTACCTTTACTGGCTCTGCCTACTTTACCTACTTTCCTATGTCTACGACCTACTGTTTTACACTACTGTCCATTACCCGGTAACTCACCTCTCCTATTTAACCTACTATCCTACTAACCATGCCTACTTACCTAGGTAGACTATTGATCATATTGTGCATAACCTTGTAGTACCTTCTTGTCTTCTCTTTCCTAACTACCTAATGTATCCTATTTCTAACGGCCTACTGTTACCTACTGACCTACTGTGTCGACTGTACCTACTGTAACTACTTTTACTACTGTGCCTATTTGTACCTAACTATGGCCTACTATACCTTGTACTGTGGCTCTTACTCTGTTTAGCACTACTACTGTACTCTGGTGCCTATCTGTACCTACTTGCTTGTAACTACTGTAGTAATCTGTCCTACGCTACTTAACTCCGTGCATTGTTCCGACTGTACCCTACTGTACTAACTTCCTACTGTACCTATATTCCTAATTCGCCTACGCTGTACCTACTGTCTACTTGTTCCTACTTATAATGTGTCTTGCTGTCCTAGTGCCTACTGTACCCTTAATTTACCGCTACTACCTACTGTTGTATGCCTACTGTCTTGTCGCCTACTGTACCTGGCTACTGTACCTTACTCTTGGTCCTGATGTCTACTGTGGCTACTGTCCTAACTTGGAATTTTACCTACTTTACCTACTGGTCTACTGTACCACCTGTGCCTACTGTATACCTACTGTGCTTGTGCCTCAGCTGTACGCTACTTGTAACCTCTGTCACTAATGTGCTATGTACCTGTAGCTACCGTACCTACTAGTACAAGCCTACTGTAGTCCCCTACTGTGTTCCTCTCGTAAACCCTACTGTGACCTACTGTAACCTACTGTGCATAATAGCCTATAGACCTACTGTGCTACGACCCTGGCCTACTGTAGCCTCTACGTGTGCACTGTGTCCTACTTACCTATGTCTCTCTGTTCCTACTGATACCTCTTACCCTACTTACCATCGTGCCTACTAGAACCTACTGTGCCTACGGTACCTACTGTGCAATAGTCCTACTGTAACCACTGGATTGCCTACTGTCACTGGCCTCTGTACCCTACTGTGGCATAAGCTGCCTCTGTACCTAACCGTGTCTACTGTACCTACTGATAATGCCTACTGTAACTACTGCTACTGTACGCCTACTGGTACCGATTGTTCTACTGTACCTACTGTGGCATAATGTTCCTACTGTACCTACTGTGCCTACTTTACCTACTTACTAACTACGTGCAATTTACGTACTCTGTGCCTTAACCTTGTCATAAGCCACGTACTTCACTGTACCTACTGGGTTCTATAACGTCACTGTGTCTATTCCAGTGCCTACTCTGTACCTACTGTGTCTAACTGTACCTACTGTGTCACTTGACCGTACTGTCCTACCTGTGCCTCCTACAGTGCCTTGTCCATTGTACCTCTGTGCCTAGCTGATTACTACCTACTGTGTTCACTACCTAGTGGGTGGCCTACTGTAACCTACTGTTCTACTGAACCTCTAGTCCTACTGTGTCCATGAACTGGTACCTACTGTTGCCGGTAACCTCTGTACCCCTACTTACGCTACTGTGCCTACTGTAACCACGGTGCCCTTCTGTACCTACTGGCCTACTTACCCCTGTCACTACTGTATACCTATGGCCTGCATAGTACTATGTCGCCACTTACCTACCTGGGCCTACTGTACCCTATCCTGTATTGTCTAACTTAACTACGTGCCTACTTTACTAGTGCTCTTACTACTGACCCTATTACACTGTGTACTACTACTGTCCTACTTACTACTGTGCCTACTGTACCTACTGTGTTGACCATATTATATGTGTCTGTGCCTACTGTACCCTGTGTGCCTGTACTGTACCTCCTTGCCCTGCTTCCTAATGGCACGTACATGTGCCTACTTTACCTACTGTGTTCGTAGCAGTCCTACTATCTGTACCTACTATGTCGTACCCCTTCTGTCCGTTACTTAACGTGCAGTATCTATGTGCCTACTGTACCTACTGTTGCCTACTGTACCTACGTGTCGATATGTATACTGTGCCTACGGTACGCTAGTGTACTTAATGTCCCTACTGTACCTACTGTCCTACTGTTACCTACTGTTCTCTACCTCTGTACTCTACTTGTACTACTATGCCTACTGTACCTTCTTACTGGGCTAACTGTAACCTACTGTGCTATGTCCGTACTGTGCTACGTAACTACGTTGTATGCCTACGTGATCTAACCTACTGGTATTTACCTACTTGTTGTCCTACTTGGATACATACTACCCACCTCACCCCCTACCCGGCTCTGTACCTACGTGCTATGTCCTACTGTACCTATGTGCCTTCTGTGTACTACTGTACCTACTTGTGCCTACTGTCCGTCCTACTTCCTACGTGTCTACAATCGTACTCTTCTGACTATGTGCCTACTGTGTTTATGTAACCTACTGTACATCTGTAATGTAGGTGCTACTGTACCTACTGTGGCCTACTGTACTCGTCACTTGTGCCCTTGACCTACTGTCTCGTACCCCTTTGGCCTTCTTGACCTAACTGTGCATGGTCCTACTGTACCCCCTACTGTACTCTCTCATAATTTAACCTCACTGTGCTAATGTACCACTGATATGTGCCTACGTACCTCTTTGTCCTACGCCGTACAACTGCCTAACTTACCATGCCTATGTCGCCTACGTACCTCTGTTACCTATGTTGTCTATGTGCTACTGTACCTAACTGTCTCTACTTTACCGACTTGCCTTATTACCCACTGTGCCTCTGTACCTACTGTAGCCATGTGCCTACTTGTACCTACTGCCTACTACGTAAAACCTACGTTCCTCACTGTGCTCCTGACTTTACAAACCTAATGGCCTACTTACCTACTGTGCCCTACTGTCCTACTGGTATGTACACTGAAGCGTCACTTCTACACCTACTGTGATCTATGACCTACTGTGCCATATGACCTACTGTAATCCTAATGTGCCTGACTGTACAACCTGTGCTACTTGGACCTCTGTGATAATGTCTACCGACCTACTGTGCTACTGTACCTACTCCTACTTGTACCGACTTCTAAACCTCCTACTGTACCTACTGATGCCTACTTACCTTACTGGTTTGTCTACTGTACCTCTTGTGTACTGACCTACTGTGCCTACTGTTCATGACTACTGTGCTTATTTAACCTACTTTGCCTACTGTACCTACTGTGTACTGTACCTACTGTGGCACTGACCATGGGCCCTACTGTCTATACCTAACTGTGCCTATCCTCCTGTTCCACTGTCTACTGCGTCGGCTCTGACCTTGCCTACACTACCGTGTCTAACTGTACCTACTGTCACTGTACCTACTGTATATTTTATGACCTACTGTCCGACTTTACACTGTCCTAATTACCTGTGCTTCTGTCCCTAACTGTGCACTGACCCTTATCAGTAACCTAATGGCCCTGTACCTAGTGCCTACTCCACTGACGGGACGCCTACTGTACCTCGTGTCTATGTGGTCTACTGTCTACTGCTACTTACCTACTGTTGCTACCTGTGCCTACTGTACCTACTTGGTGGTCGACTGTAACTATTGTGCTAATGTGCCTACTGTACCCTACTGTACTCCTTGTGACCTACTGTAGCCTACTGTGACTAACTGTGCCTACTGTTGTTCTCATGTACCTACGTGGTCTGATGTACCTACTACGTGGTCTACTGTGGCCTACTGTACCTACTGTATCGACTGTACCTACGTGCATAACTGTCCTACTGTACCCTACTGTGTCTACTGTACCTACTGTGTTACTACTGTACTACTGTGTCTACTGTACCTACTGTGCAATAATGTGCTACTGTAACGCTACTGTGTCTACTGTAAACCTACTGTGTCATATGTCCTACTGTACCTACTGTTGCTACTGTACCTACTGTGCATATGTGCCTACTGTACCTATGTGTCTACTGTACCTACTGTTCATAATTGTGTCTACTGTACATCTACTGTATGTCACTGTCCTACTGTGCGTCCTACCTGTGTTCTACGTGTACCTACTGCGCTACTGTACCCTACTGTGCTCAATCTGTACCTACTGTGTCCTGTACCTACTGTTCTACTGTACCTACTGTGTCATAATGTGCCTACTGCACCTACTGTGTCCTACGCCTACTGTGCATAATGTGCCTACTGTACCTACTGTGCCTACTGTACCTACTGTGTCTACTGTACCTACTGTGCTACTGTGCATAATGTGCTTACTGTACCTACTGTTGCCTACTGTGCATAATGTTGCCTACTGTACCTACTGTGCCTACTGTACCTACTTGTGCCTACTGTACCTACTGTGCATAATGTGCCTACTGTACCTACTGTGCCTACTGTACCTACTGTGCAATATGTGCCTCCTGTACAGAACTGTGCCTACTGTACCTACTGTGTCTACTGTACCTACTGTGCCTACTGTACCTACTATGCATAATGTGCCTACTGTACCTACTGTGCCTACTGTACCTACTGTGGGTCATATTTGCCCTACATGTACCTACTGTGTCTACTGTACCTACTGTGCTCTGCATATGTGCCATGCCACTGTCCGACTGTGGCAATCCGTACTGTACCTACTGTGCTGTCAATGTGCCGTACTGTCACGACTGTCCTACTGTGTCGAACCTACTGTGCATCACTGTTGCCATACTGGTACTACTGTGCCTACTGTACCTACTGTGTTATTCCTACTGTACCATGTGCCACTGTACCTCCTGTGTCGTACTGTACTACTGGGTCTACTGTACCTACTGTTGCTACTGATATGTGGCATCTACTGTACCTACTGTGCCTACTGTCCTCTGTGTATAATGGATTGCCAATGTCCACTGTATCTACTGTGCCTCTGTACCTACTGTGTCTACTGTACCGTACTGTCCTATTGTCCCTACTGTGCAAATATGTGCCTACTGTACCTATTGTGTCTACTGGTATCGATGTGTCTACTGGTACCTACTGTGCCTACTTACCTTACTGTGCATAATGTGCCTCACTGTCACTACGTGCCTACGGTGCCTACTGATATCCTACGTGTACCGTACTGTACCTACTGTGCATAAAGGTGCCTTACTTGTGCCTACTGTGCCTAATGTGCCTACCTGTACCTACTGGTTCTACTGTACTCTACTGTGTCCTACTGTACCATACTGTTCGACTGGTAACCTACTGTGCCTACTGTACCTAGTCCTACTGTCCCTACTGTGCCCCTGTACTCTAATGTGCCTACTTGTACCTACTTTGCCTACTGTGCACCTACTGTTAATGCCTACTGGTCTAGGCCTACTGTACCATACTGTTCACTAATGTACTACTGTACCTACTGGGTCTACTGTCACCTACTGTGCTACTGTCCTACGTGCTAATCCTACTTGTATCCCATACATGTTGCTACTACATGTGCATGCCCTACTGTACCTAACTGTGCCTACTGTACTACTGTGTCTACTCTACCTACTGTGCCTAACTGGTGTCTACTGTACCTAACTGTACCTCTGTGCATAATTGCCTACTGTACCTACTGTGCCCTACTGGACCTACTGTGCATAATTGCTCTACTGACTACTGTGCCTACTGTACCTACTGGGCATAATTTGCCCCCTAACACCTAGCTTGTGTCTCTACCGTGTACCTACTGTCCTATGTTCCTACTGGTCCTACTGTTACTACTGTCTACGGGTGACTTATGTGTCACTGTACCCTACTGTGCTAATGTGTCCGACTGTACACCTCTTGTTCTACTGTCACCTAACTGGGCGCTAGTACCATGTGCGCTACGGCTATTGGTGCATAAGGGAGGCCCGTCGTTCTACTGGGTACTACTGTACCTACGGTACCTACTGTGCATAAGTCCTAGATCTGTGCCTAACTGCCTACTTGCTAATTGCCTACTGTACCTCCTGGCAATAGGTGGCCACTGACCTACTGTGTCCTCAGGGTACCTACGGGTCTACGGGTACCGACGGGTGCCTACTGACCTGACGGGGCCGACTGGACCTACTGGGTCGACTGTACGGACGGTGGCGCTGGGCCGACGGTCTATGTGCCGCGGGCGACGTGTCTACGGGACGTCGCTGGGGCTAACGGGACCGACTGGGGCCGACGGGACCGAGTGTGCAGATGGGCCTACGGTACCTACGGGGTCGACGGTACCTACGGTTGGTACTGGACTACGGTCGACGGACCGACTGGGGCATAATGGTGCCGCGACGGCCCTACGGGGCATAGGCACGGGACCTACTGTGTCGACGGGACCGACGGTGGCAGAATGGGCGAACGGGGCCGCGAGGTCCGACGGGTGCCGACTGTGCCTACTGGCCCGACGGTGCCTACGGGACCGACTGGTGATAAGGTGCTGACTGGACCGACTGTGCCTCCGTGCAATAATGTGGCCTAAGGTCCTACTGTGCCTCCTGTCTACGGGCCTACGTACCTACGGGGGCCTACGGGACCGACGTGGTGCCGAATGTGCCGACTGTACCGACTGGGGGCCGCGGTACCTACGGCATAAGGTGCCTACGGGACCGACTGTGGCCGACTGGACCACATGGGGGGCGACGGTACCGACTGGGCCTACGGTACCACGTCTGCAGAATGGCCGACGGGTGACCCGGGGCAGAAGGGGGCCTATTACCGACGGGGGCGACTGTACGACTGTGACCGACGGGGGGCAGAATGGGGCTACCGGCCGACGGGACCGACGGGCAGAGGGGGCCGACGGGTGCACGACGGGGGCCGACTGGACCGACGGGGGCGACGGGGCCGACGGGACCGAGACGGGGGCCACTGGCCGACGGGGCGACTGGGCCGCCTGGACCTACGGGTGCCGACTGGACCGACGGGCCGACTGGACCGCGGGGCACGGGCGGGACTGGGGCGACTGCAACTAGGGGCCGACGGGACCTACTGGGCAGAAGGGCCTACTGGACCGACGGGGCCGACGGTAACCGACGTGTCTAATGGGCCGCTGGGCGACTGTGCCGACTGGACCGAGCGGGGGCGACGGGACCCACGGTGCGGAGGGACCGACGGGGCATAGGGCCTACGCCCGACGGGCGACGGGACCGACGGGGGGCGGACGGGAACCGACTGGGCCGACGGGACCTACGGTGCCTAAGGTGCCTACTGGACCGACGGGGCGACGGGGGCCCGACGGGCCATACCGTACCGACTGGACCTAGGGGGCCGAAGGCCGACGGTGCCGACTGGCAGAGTGCCTACGGACCGCGGGCCGACGGGACCGCGGGGCGACGGGACCGTGGCCAGAAGGGGCCGACTGGACCCGACTGGGCCGACTGACCGAGGGGGCATAGGGGCCACGGGACCGACGGGCCGACTGTACTCGCCTGTGGCAGAATGGCCTACTGTACCTACTGGTGCCACGACCTACTGTGCTATGGGCCCTACTAGGACCGCGGTGTCCGCGGTACCGACTGTGCCGCTGGACCGACTGGCATAATGTGCCTACGGGGTACCGACGGGCCGACTGTACCTACTGGGCACAGAAGGGCCGACTGGACCTACGGTGCCCTACTGGGTACCGACGGTGGCAGATGGGGCCGCTGGACTACCTGGTCTACGGGCCTACGGGTACCTCCTGGTCAGAAGGGCCGACGGTGACCTACGGGGCAGAATGGGCCGACTGGGACCGGACGGTCCGACGGGGCCGACTGACCGACTGGGGCTACGGACCTACGGGCCGAGGGTGGACCGACGGTGCATCTGGACGGCTGGCAGAAGGGGCCGACGGACCTACGGTGGCACGTACCGACTGGGCCACTACTGTACCGACGGTGCATATGTGGCCGACGGTACCGCCTGTGCCTACTGTACTACGGCAAACTGTGCCCTACTGTCCTACTGTTCTACTTCACCGACTGGGCCTCTGGCATACTGTGCAATAATGTGCCTACTGTACCTACTGTGCCTACTGTACCTACTGTTGGCTAATGTGCCTACTGTACCGACTGTGTCTACTGTACCTACTGTTCCCTACTGTACCTACTGTGCTTGTCTTACTGTACCGACTGTGCCTACTGTACCTACGTGGCCTACTGTACCTACTGTGCAAATGTGGCCTACTGTACCTACTGTGTGCCGACTGTACATGCTGTGTCCCTGTGGCCTCTGTACCGACGGTGCATATTTGGCCTACTGGAGCCGTACTGTGTCCACTTACATACTGTGCTACTGTACCTTACTGTGTCCTACTAGGTTACCGACGGTGCCTACTGTCCCTCTGTGTCACTGTCCTATGTGCAGACTGTTCCTACTTACCTACTTGGCCTACTGTACCTGCGTGCATAATGTGCCTACTGTAACTACTGTGTCTACTGTGTCGATTGTACTACTGGTCTCTGTACTCTGTGTCTACTGTCCTACTGTGCGCTACGTCCCTACTGTCAAATGTGCCTACTTACCGACTGTGCCTACTGTACCTACTGTGCATATGTGCCGACTGTACCTCACGTGGTGTCTACGTGTCGATTGTAAATACTGTGCCGCTGTACACTCTGGTGTCTACTGTGCCTACTGTCCTACTGTGTCTACTGTCGATCGCTGTGCCCTACTGTACCCCTGTAACCTACTGTGTCTACCGTACCTACTGTGTCTACTGACCTACTGTGTCTTACTGTACCTACTTGCTACTGTAACCCTGTACCTACGGTGTCTACCGACTAATGTGCCTACTGTACCTAGTGCCTACGGTACCTACTGTACCTACCATGCTACTGTACCTACTGTGGTCCTATGCGTACCTCTGTCCTATTGTAACTACTGTGCCTCGGTGTTTATATTTTTACCCGCTGGACCTACTTTACCTACTGTGAATACTGTTACCTACTGTGCCCTCTGGTCTATTGTAACTACTGATGAGTCTCTGGTACCGACTGTGCATAATTGCCTACTTACCTCTGTGGTCTTCTGGTACCTACTGGCCTACTGTACCTACTGTGTCTACTGTCCTACTGTGTCTCCTGTACCTACTGTGTCTACTGTCCTTATGTGTCTACTGTACCTACTGTGCATAATGTGCCTACTGTACCGACTGTGAGTCTACTGTACCTCTGTGTCTACTGTACCTAGGGTGCATTAATGTGCCTACTGTACCTACTGGTGTCTACTTCCTACTGTGCAATAATGTGCTACTGGACCGACTGTGTCTACTGTACTACATGTGCCTAACTGTACCTACTGTGCATAATGTCCTACTGTACCTACTGTGTCACTGTACCTACGGTGCATATGGTGCCACTGACCCTACTGTGTCTACGGACCTACTGTGTCTACTGTACCTCTGTGCATAATGTGCTACTGTCCTACTGTGTCTACTGTTCTTCTGGGGGGTGTCTACTGTACCTTCCTATGCATAATGTGCCTACTGTACCTACTGGGGTCTACTGACCTACTGTGCCATAATGTGCCTACTGTACCTACTGTGTCTACTGTCCGACTGTGCCTAACTGTACCTACTGTGCATAATGGCCTACTGTACCTACGGTGTCTACTGTGTCTTCCGGTGTCACTTTACCGACTGTGCAAATGTGCCTACTGACCTCCTGTGTCCTACTGTACTACTGTGCATCAATGTTGGCATCCTGTACCTCTGTGTCGAACTGTACCTATCGTGTCTACTGTACCTACTGTGCATATGTCCTACTGTACCTAGTCCTGTGCTACTGTATTCTTCTGTGTCTACTGTACCTACTTGCATCTTTGCCTACTGTACCTACTGTGTCACTGTAACCTACTGTTGCATAATGTCCTAACATGTACTACTGGTGTCTACTGCCCTACTGTGCCTAATGTGTCCTACTGTACACTCCTGTGTCGCTACTGTACCTACTGTGCCTACTGTCCTACTGTTCTACTGTACCTACTGTGTCGATACTGTACTTCCTTGCCTACTGTACACTTGTGCATAATGTGCTCCTGGACCGACTGTGGCGTAATGTGCCCCTACTGTACTTCTGTGCCTACGTACCTACTGAATGTCTACTGTAGTGTAAGGTGCTATACACACTGCACATTGTGTTGGATTGATAACAATGAATTCTCTGTTTGTGTTATTACAGACAGATCTCTTCATAGACAATTTATTTTTTTAATTTTTAAATTGGAATTCTTCTACCCAAACCGACCCACGGTTCTCTATACCCAAACCTGCAACCAATTCAAACTCAATTAGGGTTGCTACCTGAACCCGACCTGCAAATCGGGTAACCCGCAGGTACCTGACCCGATGCAGGACTCTAATATGATTGGTGTTCTCGATATCCAATAATAATGTAACGTGTGTGTGTGTGTGTGTGTGTTAGAGACCTGCATCTGGTCAGGTACCCGCAGGATAGTGATAAAATCATGGATAGGTAACCAGTAGATCTCCAGATGTTTGAAAACTATAACACCCAGCATTCCTTGGTTATAGAGTGAGTACTGGGAGTTGTAGTGTTTAAACCATCTGGATACTACTGGCTTTACGCTAGTTCCTCTGGTCAGCGGATCACAAGAAAATAGTTGCAGATAAAGATTTAAAATGAACTGAGGGCCAATGGCAGGTAGATGTTGGAGACCAGTTAGGCCCATGGGTAGGTCAACGTTGGGGGACAGTAGAGGGCCCTGGGTAGGTAAAGTTGGACAGTAGAGGCCCATTGGTAGGTCAACGTTGGGGACAGTAGAGGCCCTGGGTAGGTAGAAGTTGGAGACAGTAGAGGCCCATTGGTAGGTCAACGTTGGGGACAGTAGAGGCCCATGGGTAGGTAGAAGTTGGAGACAGTAGAGACCCATTGGTAGGTCAACGTTGGGGACAGTAGAGCCATGGGTAGTAGAATTTGGAGACATGTAGAGGCCCATTGGTAGGTCAACGTTGGGGACAGTGAGGCCCATGGGTAGGTAAAGATTGGAGACAGTAGAGGCCCATTGGTAGGTCAACGTGTGGGACAGTAGAAGCCCATGGGTAGGTAGAAGTTGGAGACAGTAGAGGCCCATGGTAGTAGAAGTTAGAGAAAGTAGAGGCCCATTGGTAGGTCGACGTGGGGACAGTAGAGGCCCATGGGTAGGTAGAAGTTGGAGACAATAGAGGCCTATGGGTAGGTTAGAGTTGGGGACAGTAGAGGCCTATGTGTAGGTAGAAGTTGGAGCAGTAGAGGCCCATGGGTAGTAGAAGTTGGGCCAGTAGAGTCCTATGGGTAGGTAGAAGTTGGAGACAATAGAGGCCTATGGGTAGGTAGAATTTGGGGACAGTAAGAGGGCTATGGTAGTAGAAGTTGGAGACAGTAGAGGCCCATGGGTAGGTAGAATTGGGGACAGTAGAGGCCTATGGGTAGGTAGAGTTGGAGACAGTAGACGCCCATGTGTAGGTAGAAGTTAGAGAAAGTATAAGGCCCATTGGTAGGCGTCGCGTTGGGGACAGTAGAGGCCATGGGTAGTAGAAGTTGGAGACAATAGAGGCCTATGGGTGGTAGAAGTTGGGGACAGTAGAGGCCTATTGGTAGGTAGACGTTGGAGACGTAGAGGCCCGTGGTGTAGTAAAGTTGGAGAATAGTAGAGGCCCATAGGTAGGTGAAGTGCCACCATTGATACGTTTTCCATAGGTTCGCCACCACTGATCTATGGATGTGTGGATGATTCTAGTGATGATATAAAAATCTACCACTTGATGAGGTTCAGCTAGAAACTACAGCAGGTTGTGCACCTCCAGATGATTGACATTAATCCCCAATCATTGTCACACAGAGACAATCCATATAAAGTGTATAGATTCCCTGAATCCTCTGTTTTGGTACCTGCTCATTTTAACTTTACTGTCCCCATAATACAGATTTAACACAGTGGGTGGAGATTGAAATTTATATTCTGCAGGACATTGTTATAAAATCATAGATAGGTAACCAGTCGATCTCCATGTGCTTGAAATTAATACACTCCCAGCATTCCTTGGTTCAGGTATCCCACCCCTCCCGGATGTTCCAGGAGTCTCCTTCGAATAGGGTGGTCTCCCACGCTCCCGTGGACCACCCCAATCTCCCACTGGAGAGGCTTCCTGAATCTCCTCCCCATCATGCCCCCTTTTTGTGTCACCACGCCCACTGACTGCCCCTCTTTCCCCCCCCGCCTGCAAGTACATAGTGGCAGGGTGGGATGTCGTTGGTATGAGTGAATGCTGTCTGTCCCCAATCAACAAGAAAAATAGTTTACAGATAAAGATTTAAAATGAGCTGAGGCCCATGGGTAGTAGAGTTGTAGGACGTAGAGGCCCATGGGTAGTAGGTAGAAGTTGTAGGACAGTTAGGCCCATGGGTAGGTACAGTTGGGGGACAGTAGAAGGCCCATGGGAGGTAGATGTTGTGGGACCGTAAGGCCCATGTGTAGGTAGAAGTTTGTGACGTTAAGGCCCATGGTAGTAGAGGTTGGGGAACAGTAGAGGCCCATGGGTAGGGTAGAAAAGTTGTGGACGTAGGGCCCATGGGTAGGTAGACGTGTGTGGACAGTTAAGACCATGGTAGGTAAAAGTTGGGGGACGTAGAGGCCCTGGGTAGGTAGAAGTGTGGGACAGTAGAGGCCATGGTAGGTAGAAGTTGTAGGACAGTTTAATGCCCATGGGTAGGTAGAGTTGTGGGACAGTAGAGGCATGGGTAAGTGAAGATGTAGGACAGTTAAGGCCCAGGGTAGGTAGAAGTTGGGGGACAGTAGAGGCCCATGGGTAAGTTGAAGATGTAGGACAGTTAAGGGCCATGGGTATGTAAATTGGGGGACTTGTATATTTCCCACCTCTACCAGATTGTCCGAGTCTCCTCCCTCTTCTGGGTGGTCTCCTGCAAGACCACCCCAGACTCCCTGACTGAGAGGAGACTCAGTCTCCTATTCAGTCATGCCCTAGTCATGCATGGGTAGGTAGAACTTGATGACAGGTAAGGTAGGCAAGTCCTACAGGGGAATCTTTTAATTTAGATTATTGTGAACCTAGGTTGGGTGGGTGGGTCTATTCTGATATAATTTAATTGTGTGCTTAGGGTGAGGCCACACTGCAACGCACAGGAATCGCACCCAAATCACGAGCGTTACCGTACGCGATTGTGTGCGCGATTCTTGTGCGTTTGTCGCATGTGTTTTCGCCTTTTTGCATTATGGAACGCATGAGTTAACGCGGCAAAAATGGTGAACGCATGCGTTACCAAAACGCAAACGGACGCGATCGCTGCGCAACGAAGTCGCGGGAATTTTCGCGAAAAACGCGCTAGTGTATGCCTAGCCCTTAGATCAGGTTGCATTTACAGGAAAGACCTGTGAATCCAGAACAGAAATTCAATATGTCCCCATCCCTGACCTCTACTAGGGTCCATGGCTGCCTGCCAGCACACTTACTGTAAACAATTAAGAGAATCAGCAGGAGAAAAGAGGCAGGTGGGAGGGAGAGTAGATGTGTAAACAGAGCAGGTTTTATAGTGAGTGTCGCAGACCAGTACAACAAGGCAGTGGTAAAGGGAGGTGGGGGGAATTAGCACTCACTAAACATTATAATGTAATGACAAAAGCACAGATAAAATATGTGAGTACCATCATTTTACTTCTCTCAAATTGTAGTTTTCAGAAAATTTAAATTTTCCTCTTGACGGTTGAACTTTGCCCTATCAAGTCTTGATTGAGCCAAGTCAAAAAGTGTATTAGGAGGTTCATAGAAACCTTACACACCTTTTTGTGTAATCCTTGCAAACATTCCCTCTATCAGACAGATAAAAGTGCTGCAGATTTTGTGTATAAACCCCCCCGATGAGCTGACTCTAGGAGAAGTATTCAATTAGACTTCATTTCTCCAGGACAGGAGCTTCTTATTTATAGAGTTTCCCTTTAAACCGCTGCGCTATGCACCCTAGGCGTGTAATAAAAGCTGACAGTGCTATTAAGCATAGCATTGTGCAACTCCGGGATCTAATGGAGCTTGTGCAGGGTGAAAAGAATCCATTCTGCAGGTGAGTTGATAAAAAGGGCACTATACTGAAAAAATATCGTGCCTCATCTATACTAGATACCTGTAAGCAGCACTTAATCTGAGGTTTGTGCTATGTGTTTTGCTCAGGCTCAGTATCCCCCTCCCACTCTTTACTGACCTCCCCTTCCATGACTTTCTGGGAAGTCAAGCATGCTCATAATCACTATGCACTGGAAGAGAAAAATTCCCACTATGCAATTCCACACGTACTGTCACATTACAGCTACGCTAAACGGCACACATTTGTCATTTATTTCAGGGGCTACAATGCTTTCTCATTTCACTAGTGCCTGTATCACATTAAAGGGCAAGTTCACTGACAGCCGTGAAAAAGACAGAAATTGTCAATGATCTGCCTTCATAAACATCCTATCACTACACACAGGGTAGATGGTGAACTTGGGGTTTGAAGGGTGTAAAATAAGGTAAGTATCATTTTTAGCTGTGTGATGAACTTGCCCTTTTGAAAACCAGTTAACCTGGTAGTTGCCTGTAGGAGGCGCTGCCTCTATGCAAATTTGACAGGCTTAAATCCCTCCAGTGTAATGAGCCATAAACTTTTGTCAGTATCCCTATGGGCTCCTCCAGGCTCTGCTATAACCGAGGTTAATCACTGTTAGGAATCCCTGACGTGTCTCATTTAAGAGATCCTTTGGATAAGTTTATTTTATACTTTTTTTTTATGACCAAAATATGCAGGCGCACCAATGTATAATATTTATTTCCCCCTTTGAGCTGGAAGCCATTGATTTCACAGAGCCTCCTCTGTAAGCACGCACATAGTTTTAATAGCTGCTACAGACAGGCATGCTTACTGATGAGGCCCAGTTAAAGGATGGAATTGCAGAAATGTTGGAAAGGGGCTGCATACAGACTATCAACTGGATACATGACACTGCTGGACATCTTAAGATATAACAACACCAAAGGGACTGCGTATAATTACACAAACTACTGAATGTTTGATTCATGATTTCCTAACATATTATTTATTTGCATTTAAATATTATGCAGTAGACAGAACCTATGATGACTGTAAAATCCAACTCCACCCCCCACCCAGTCTGGGCATTTATCCAAACATCTTCCTGCTTGTCTTCCCATTGGTTAGGTCCCAGGACCAGAAGGGGGTGGGGATGGTGGAGCAACAACACTATATTTCATTTCTATTATTTCAACATTATTGGATATATTTATTGGGTTTTTCTTAAAAACTGTTTAAGTTTGGTTTAAGTTAGACAACAAAAGCAAAATCTGATTAGGTGTTAGAATGTTAATGTATGATTATTTAAGATTTGTTTGTAAATCAACCGAATTAAATCAATGTACCATAAGAACTCGCAATCTAAACCTTATTCCAGAACGCGACAACTTTGTACCATTACCCAGTGAGATTGGCCCAACCACAATCCTTCTATTACTCTACAGTGAAAAGAAAAACTATAGTTGGTGGTTCAACTCTCCGATGAAGATCCTTTTAATAGAGTAAGCTCTTTGGTACAGAGTTCCCTTTCATCTATATAACAATACATATTTAGTAAATATCAAAGACAAAAAAGATGTACAGTGCTAGTGATTGATGTGGCTAGATACGGGATTCCAATTTTTTAAAATAAAAATACATCAATAACTAATAAACTTATCCAGCCAGCCATTATTAAAGCTATTCAAATGAACTGTGCCATTACCACATCTGCTGGGAGACAGTTCCACAGTTTCACCGTTCTCACTGTAAAGAAACCTTAAGAATGAAACTTCTTTTCTTCCATCCTTAAAGATGTCCACGTGTCCTCTGATATGACCTATTAGTGAACAATGCACCAGAGAGTTCATTGTATAGCCCATTAATATATTGTATAAGGTTAATCATGTCCCCCACGCAAATGTCCGCTTCTCCAATGTTAAACAGCCTTAACCTTGTCTAATTGCCTGCATATTTAAGCCTCCTCTCACCCCTTATAATTTTAGTTGCCCTCCTATGAACTTGCCTCCAATTGCCAAGTTTCCCTTATTGTATAGTGGGATTCCAAAACTAGCACCGCATATCCAAATGAGGTCCTACCGTGCCTGTGTAAGAGGGGAGTAATAATATTTTCTCTCCTGAATCTATTTCCCCTCTTTATACAAGACCAATACTTTGCTAGCTCTAGCTGTTGTCTACCGGGCATTGTGTTGTTATCACAAACGAACCCCCAATATTTTCCCCTTACATATTCACTATAACAGCAGTTATTTATGGTTGTAAAACCACAGACAAACAATAAATGGGGATCAGTGATAGCAGGCTCCCGGGACCAAGGTACTACTTGTAAAGTTTGAATAAGAATTATTTATGGTATAGGGGTAGTTTATATAAACATTTACTCAACATTGATCTATCTGCCATTCTGTGCCCATTTGATATCTATCTAGGTGTGACTTGCAGCACTTGCACATCATTGGAAGTTTCCAAGCCTCTGAATAGTTAGTTCATCAGCAACACAGAGACTTGCTTCAATGCCCCCTACTTAGCATTTATAAAAAGATTATAAAACAGAAGCGGCGCCCAGTTACAGAACCCTGCGTGAACTCTGCTTAAGAACTTAAGCGCCAATGATGTAGCTCCATAACCACCACTCTCTGTTTGCGGTTCCAATAACCGTTCTCTATCCATGAACAAAGTGTTTTCTTCAGGCAACAGTCCTCAGTTTATACATTTATGTCGCTATGTGGCACAGTATCAAAGCTGTCGCAAATCCAAATAACCACATCCACTAGCTGTGCCTGAATCTAACTTCTACTCACTTCTGTCATAAAAACCAGAGTAAATTTGTCTGGTGATCATCTTTCAGAAATCCCATGCTGCTATACTATACGATGAGCTCTGGAGACAAAGTCAGGATAACAAAGTTCCAGCAACCTTTCCTACCACCGATGTTAGGCTTACAGGTCTATCGATTACCGAGGCTGGGAAACGATACCATTAATATTGGTATTACATTGGACTTTTTCCGAGGTCCAGCGGCACATCCAGACCAAAGTAAATCTGGGTTTAATGAGTAGGTTCTAAAAGGTTGGACCAGATAGACATATGTCTTAACCATCCAAAACTCTTACTATTTTGAAAAAGGATGTACTCGAACAGACTTCCCTGTAGCAAGCAGTGCAAGAAAGCACAGCCAGAGCTTACAAGATTTGTCCTTTTATAAATAAAAAAAAAAAAGAAAAAAAGAGAGGGGACTGGATTCAAGGATATAGCTTTGAAGTGGGCCTAGATAATTTCGAGAAATAAATTTTTTGAGAATTACTGGTATTAATACATATACTGTAGTTCTGGTTCGTACAGCGATACGATAATAACATTGAGAATTACTGGTATTAATACCGTCGGTAGTTCTGGTTGGTACAGGGATACTATCATAATATTGAGAATTCTGGTATTAATATATATACTGTAGTTCTGGTTGGATACGGGACTGTACAATAATAAGCATTACGGTATAAATACATAGACAGTAGTTCTGGTGGGCACCGGGATACTATATAATATTGAGAATTACTGTATTAATACCTATACTGAGTTCTGGTTGTAGCAAATGGATACTATAAATATTGATAATTACTGGTATTACCACTATACGGTAGTTCTGGTTGGTAGCAGGGATACTACAATATAATATTGAGAATTACTGGTATTCATAATCTACTGTTTCTGGTTGGTCCAGGGATACTATATTATTGAGGATTATTGGTATTATACATATCTGTAGTTTCTTGTTGGTAAAGGGGCTATATAATATTGAGAATATTATTGGTTTATAAAATACTGTATTCTGGTTGGTACAGGGAATTATATAAATATTGATAATTACTGGTGTGTAATCATATACTGTAGATCTGAATTGGTACGGATACTATATAATAGTGAGAATTACTGGTATTAATTCATATACGTACGGTAGTTCTGTTTGGACAGGGATACTATATAATATTGAGAATTACTGGTATTATACCTATCTGTATTTCTGGTTGGTATAGGGGATACTATATATATTGAGATTAACGGTATTAATACATATACTGTAGTTCTGGTTGGTACGTGGGATACTATTAATATTGATAAGTACTGGTAGTTAATACATATACGGTTAGTTCTGGTTGGTACAGGGATACTATTAATATTGATAATTACTGAGTAATTACAAATTTACATATACTGTCTTCTGGTTGGTACGGGGGATACCTATAATATTGAGAATTAACAACTGGTATTGTAATCCATATACTGGTAGTTCTGGTGGTACGGGAGTACTATATAATATTGGAATTTTGGTATTATACATATACTGTAGTTCTGGTGTACAAAGGGATCTAATATAATATTGATATTACTGGTACTTCTAAACATATACTGTATTCTGTTGGTACGTGGATACTAATATCTTGAGAAATTACTGGTATTAATCATATAACTGTAGTTTCTTTTTGGTACAGGGATACTAATAATAATATTGAGAACTTACGGTATTAATACATATTATTATGAAGAATTCTATTCATCTTTCTTTTTTTTTTTTGCCTTCCTCTCTAGATCAACTGTTAGGAAGGGTTTATTGATAGGGCCATAAAAGGTTGGACTAGATGGGCGTAGGTTTTTTATTTCAACCTCCAGTACTGTGTTGAACCGGATTTGTGGGGTACTAGTAGACGAAGGACCTACCTGTCCAGAAGTGCAAGTCAGCAACGACTAGAGCTTGGCAAAATAATTGTTCTTGTATAAAGAGGGGAATAGATTCAAGGGAATTTGGAAATCGAATTTCATTGATAGCTTTAAGAGTGGGGCTGTATAAGTTTCTAAACTAAAAAAATTATTGTACTGATTACTGATTACTGGTATTAATACGGAATTTCACGCCCAAACTTACCTGAAGTATCACACCTCCAGAACGCCCATTTTCTGGCCACCCACGCCCTAACACGCCTCTGCTGTGATGGTACTTTCGTCACCCCCGCCGTCCCACCCCTAATTCTGCCTGCGTCTTTGGTAACTCATTGATTGCAGGTGTGGGATGTCGGTATAAAAAGGGTAATCACCATGTGTCCAGTTCCTTCCTAGTCCACGTCAGATGCCATATCTTCCCATCTTCCAGCATCAACATCAAAATAAGGGCTTTCCAGTCTTCATAATGTGGTGTCTGCACCATTTATTGTTCAAACACGCACAAAAAAAACACACAATGGGCTTATTCTTAAACAGCTGTTAACTTTTTGACAAGCGAGTTTTCCCCAAATCTATATTAACGGATTTATTAAGGGCGAAACCCCCGGGCACGAAACGTTAACTCTCATTACATTGCATTAAGTTTTTACCGCTCACTCTCTATTTATAAAGGTGGCGAAAATGGGCTGAGATCGCTGGGGGTCGGGCGGTATCTACCCGCGGCGTGGTGGTCGGCACCCGCCTCGGTGGCACCGCACACCTTGCTGCGGTGGTTGCAATTCACCGCCGCAGGACCCCTTCCACCCAGCCCCTCCCAGACCCTACCCCGCCCATACTCTCACGGGAGGGGAAGGGAGGGAACCCCCCCCCCCCGCTTGGAGGTGGAGGACCCCCTCCGCCGGGGGCTCTGAACAATACAGGTATTAGCCGTGAATGGGTTCAAACTCCGCCTTTCCTTTATAAATATGGGCGAAGTGATAACTTTTTATGCGTAGTAAGGCCGTTTATAAATACGGCCCAATTTTCGGCTTGCAGCCTTTGCCAGTGTTTCATGCTCGGTAATTTTCTCAAAACACTTTTTATACCCTCAGTACACAGTGACCGCAAGTGGTATTCCAACAGGCAAATACCCTTCAATTGGAACTTCCTATTATTTCAAACATTCATCTGGACCCCTGTCCAAATCATTACTGTCCCTTTTCCATTGGAGGCAAAGGGAGCTTCCTTTTTCATTGCATATATAAATATGCCTTTCTAGAGCTACATCTCATCCTATAAATTCAGAGTAAAAGTGCATCTAGTGCGCAACACATATTCTACATGGAAAATCCAGAACATTAACATCTAATTTTTCTGAAAGTTCAAGCGGTTTCATAAATGATTTTTGCCATCGCTTCCATAAAAACTCTCTGTATACAAACCCTTTATAAAAAAACTTTTATTAAGCTCTTATAAAAACACAGGAGTAACGTTCATTTTTCTGCATCCTCCTTTCCTCTGAGACAGTGGCATGTCCAGGGAGCCCTTTCCTCCCCCCCTCACTACATCCCCCCTCTGTATTCCTGGCGGGTGCCCTAGCCTCTACAAAAACTCTAAACATATGGTAGGGCACCCTAAGCCTACCCAGAAACCGCTAAGTCCGTTTGTTAAAAAAAGCGGCAGAACTCTACTATTTACTCCGCTTCCCCAGCGTTCTGTATTGCCGGGCAGCCGCGTCCTGTGATTGGCTGCCTTTCAGCCATGAGGCTTGCTGGCCGGTCTGAGCCCCGTGCTAACATTTCCGGCAGGTCCAAGATCAGAGCACCGTGGGTCTAGGATTGTAAGTAGAAGTGCTGCACACTTTTTTTAACAAACAAACCTAATGATTGGGGGGTGGGATAGGGTCCTTCAATATGTGAAAAGTTTATTTCACGGTGGGAGCATACCCTAAATGTCCATGTGGGATGTTTAAATGTGTTTGGGACTCATTGTGTTGTTTCCTATACCCTTCCCTTATATTTCCAGGGTCTTGAACGTGTAATCTTTTATTCTACATACTTATATGGAGAGTTTTGTTACCCATCCTTCAATAAAGGGGAAACTGGTCTCTGGTCACTGGCCTTAAGTTAAAAAAACACTGCCTACCTTTAATGATTCCATGATCATCTTCTAGCTGCAGCCTATTAAAAAGTTAACAGCATATAAAGGTTTTTTTTCTAGCTAGTACTTGATCAGTGACATCATCAGCACCACACTGCTCTGCCCGAAGTCTCAGGTATGGAGTCAATAGTATTTGAGGTTAATAAAGACATAACGTCATCAAGTCCACCCCATCTAGCATATACTCATTTCCTGCCCTAACTGTTTGATCCAGAGGACGCAAAAAAAACCACTAAATTTTATGAAGGGGAAAAATTCCTTCCTGACTTCCAAGTGTCAATCGGAAATTTTCCCTGGATCAACTCTACTTTTGTATCAATACATACCTTGTAACATTCCTTGTTTGTAAAACTCATACCATCCAGCTTTTTATTAAAACTGACCACTGAGCCTGCCATAACAACGTCCACTTGAGACAGTTCCTAGCGTTTACCGTTCTCACATGACAAACCCTTTCCCAACTCTACTTTATTGTATCAAATACCAGTATACTTGTAACCTTCCTTGTTTTTAGAACTCATCCAGCTTTTTATTAAACTGACCATGGCCTGCTTGCCATAACGACGTCCACTGGAAGACCTTCCCTACTTTTACCCGTTCTCACCAGTGAAAAAACACCCTTTCCGAACTTGAAGTCTCCACCCTTTTTCTTCAAGTCTTACTGAATTCCGTGTGTCCCTGACATGTTACTTATTGTTGAAACACTGCCCCTATAGTTTTTGTATTGCCCGTTAATTTATTTATACACAGTAATCATGTCCCCCCACGCAAGCACCTTTTCTCCAGCTACATCATTGTAAACTTTTCCGTCTCTCTTCATATTCAAGCTCCCCCCCAGCTCCCCCATCCCTTATTAATTTAGTTGGCGCCTCTCTTGAACCCTTTCATTCAAAGATGTCCTTTTTTGTAGCACCGAGTTCTCAAATTGTCACTCCATATTCCAATGAGGCCTTACCAACTAAGCTTTGTAAAGAGGGGAATTCCATTTTTCCTAGAAGTTGGGGACAGTAGAGGCCTATGGGTAGGTAGAAGTTGGAGACAGTAGAGGCCCATGGGTAGGTAGAAGTTGGGGACAGTAGAGGCCTATGGGTAGGTAGAAGTTGGAGACAGTAGAGGCCCATGGGTAGGTAGAAGTTGGTAGGTCAACGTTGGGGACAGTAGAGGCCCATGGGTAGGTAGAAGTTGGAGACAGTAGAGGCCCATTGGTAGGTCAACGTTGGGGACAGTAGAAGCCCATGGGTAGGTAGAAGTTGGAGACAGTAGAGGCCCATGGGTAGGTAGAAGTTAGAGAAAGTAGAGGCCCATTGGTAGGTCGACGTTGGGGACAGTAGAGGCCCATGGGTAGGTAGAAGTTGGAGACAATAGAGGCCTATGGGTAGGTAGAAGTTGGGGACAGTAGAGGCCTATGGGTAGGTAGAAGTTGGAGAGAGTGAGTACTGGGAGTTGTAGTGTTTAAACCATCTGGATAACTACTGGTTACCTATCCCTGTCACAGATCAACAAGAAAATAGTTGCAGATAAAGATTTAAAATGAACTGAGGCCAATGGGCAGGTAGATGTTGGAGACAGTTGAGGCCCATGGGTAGGTCAACGTTGGGGACAGTAGAGGCCCATGGGTAGGTAGAAGTTGGAGACAGTAGAGGCCCATTGGTAGGTCAACGTTGGGGACAGTAGA